>CALZFC010000007.1:722500-1137500 GCA_945643635.1 Allodiplogaster sudhausi | reverse complement strand
TCGAGTGCAAATTCGACGGCATTCCTGCCGTGGTCATCACTGGCACGCCGGCGTTGAAACCAGCCGACACCTGTAAATCTTGCCGTTTCAACAGCTACAATTTTAGTCTCAACTGAGCTATTGCTGGGGACAAGCTCTAAAGGTCCCACTACAGATTAAATATATAAAAAAAAACAACCCAATTAATAAGAGCGCTTTAAGAATATGTTTTCATGTGAATGCATTCATGTTTGCATGATGTGCGCCAATCTGGAACTGTGTGTGTACATAAGGCATCAATTTCAATTGGGTGTTTTCTTGCTGCCTGCATCTCACAAGCAAGCATACTTTTTTTTAGTATGCATTCGAGTATCGATGACAACATTGGGGCGCTTGCTGGCCAAACTGAAAGAGACCAAATGACAAGTTGCGAATAAGTAGCATCATGCCTCGTTGCTTGCCTCTAAACCTGTCACTAAAACATCAAGCGATACTCTAGTCCATAACCGTCCAAAGAGGACGTTCAGTTTTTTTTTTGCACAACAGTTGTGCGAATATCTGCTCCCATTACATTCTCATCTGAGATGCCCGCCCAGGCACTTCCTCATCGATTAGACTCGATAGTCATAAGTTCTGCCAAAAATGTGGTGAGGTCTCGATGTGCTGCGTATTAATATGCGAGTTTAGCCAAGCAAGGGACGGCAGCCAATTCGGGAAAAAGGCCAAGGCGGCAAAATTGCACCCATGACCTCATGCATAAGTACTTTGTTGCACCTGACCTTCCAGAACAAGCCATCTCGAGTTTCCGAGCGAGAAAAACAGAGCTTCCCACTCTATGCCGGAGAGCTTTTGTCATCGTCGCCGCAATACAAACATTGTGCACTCCTCCTGCGCCAAATGAGGCTATGAGCGACTGGGGCGGGAGGGAAGAAAGTGTGGCAAGCCGCAATTACGCATGCGCCCCGCCGCTAAAGAGGCAAAGAGAATCGATTGCTGTCGCCTCTGCTCTCTCTTCTTCTCCCTCGCTCTCTCGTCTGTTCTAAAGAATGCTAAGCAAAGATCAAAAAGGGAAGCACAAAGCAGCCTCTTCGTATCCGGAAGGATGCAAGCTTGCCCTGACTCCGGAAGGAAGGCCCGCAAAGAGGAATGAGAATGAGATAAAAAAAAAGCAGCCCCGGAAATATCGAAGTACAATAACAGCGAGAGAGGGAGAGAAAGAGAGAGAGAGAGAGAGAGAGGTGCAGAAATGGAAGAGGAACTAAAGAAGTGTCTATTACTGCAAAAGGGTGTTATCTCGCAAGCCCCTGCGGCTGCATGTATCTGCGTCATCGAGCGTTAGTCAATTCACAGAAAGGCAAATGAGTGGGTACATGCTCATGGCCTCGGCCTCGTTCGACCGCTTTCACAAGCACACATGTTGTTATTTGTGCTGCTGTCACGCGACTGCTGTTCCCTTCTCTCTTTCTCTCGCCTCTCTCCGTTACACTGCCCTCTCTCTACTGTCGTTCTTAATCTATATGCCGCCTGTCTATTTTGCAGTCTCTTTTCTTTATCTCAAATTCTTAAGTTACTTTTTCTCCTCTCATTGCTCGCAAAACCTCTCGATCTCTTGCCCCTTGCCATGAATTCCATGTAACGACTGCTGCTGTGCACGAAGCGTGAGGATGAAGACACTCGATCCGAGCAGTCGGGGTGGGTTACACGACCCTGTTCCCCGCTCGTTCCTTGCATCCCTCACCTCACGCTTCTCGATATATTCATGCCATACTCCCCCCCTCTCCCACCCATTCTCTCTCGGGGATGGTTCGCGCCGTCTTTGCAAGAGAGAAAGGCCAGAGCTGCCCGAATCTCCGTGGCTAAGGAGAGGGCTAAAACCCGGAGAATGCGTAATGAGAAACTAGGCAGAGACGTCTCTGCTAGGCAGAGGTAGTGGAAGGAGACTGCCATGGAATCTCGTGCTCACCCTCACCCGTCCCCAAGCAATTCTGGCAATCTGCTGGCTGTCTCAAGAAAAGCCCTTGGCCAGCCCAGACTAATCGGCGTTCTGACCGAGCCCAATGCCTTTCAACGGCGCGCGCCACCGAAGGCGCCTGCCTTTCTCTGTCCTCATCATTTCTTATGCTTGAATAAGGAAATGTGCACATGAGAAAAAATAGATACCACAAAAGGCTCGTTTGGTGGCCTAACTAAGGGAGGAAAAAAAGTTGCGTGGAAACCAAGCGCCAGACTTTTTACACACTCCCTCATTCTATACTCGCCTTCCCATCTCCTTCTCCTTATCTAGCTCTCCCCTCTCCCTCCTTGGCTCCATTGAGTGTGGGAATCCGCCAAAGGCCGCGAACGCACCCTCAGCGTAGCAATTTCACAGGCGTCAAGGTAACTTGTTATTCTGGGTCTCTGCGCCCAATAAGCAACCCCGCA
The DNA here is from genome assembly GCA_945643635.1 of Allodiplogaster sudhausi. Lineage (NCBI taxonomy): Eukaryota > Metazoa > Nematoda > Chromadorea > Rhabditida > Diplogasteridae > Allodiplogaster > Allodiplogaster sudhausi. Next base: position 1,135,100 of record CALZFC010000007.1, on the reverse strand, counting down.
TTTCCAAGAATAGGCAAGAAAAAAGGAATTCCAGAGAAGCACGTCGTTACCATCTACGATTGTCATCACAGAGCATACCGTGAACAACGCAAATGCTCATAGACTGCAACCCAAAATGAGCAGGAAGAAGAGCACCGAGAGAATTGGGCGGCACAGGTGCGCAATAAAAGCAAACAAATCCCCAATTAACCAAAATTAAACTATTTTATATTTTGGTCTTCAACTAACCGGAACCAGCGGGATATTTAAAACTTTAAAAAAAGAATAAAGCGGTTGCCAACCTTGGTAACAGTGGCGAGGCCGTAAGAGTCAGCAAATCCGAGAATCATGTCGAGGCGGTGTTCGCAGTACGCTTGGACGACACCAACAGTCGCATAGCGTTCTGCAAGCGTCGCGTCCTCCCAGTAGCGCGAGTCATGGTAGGTCAGGTTGATCCAGCCGGCGGGCATCAGACGCTTCTCCTCCACGACATCTTGCACGGCGATGTCGATGACTGGCCGCGCCTTCGCGATCGTCAGACCAAACTTGTCATGGGACGACTCGCGTGCCGGCAGCACCACCAGCACATTGTAGGGCATCATGTGCTGGCGGGCCGCTAAAGCAGAGCCCCTTGGCTGGATTCCGCTTTTCAGTACCGCGTCAGCCGCAAGCGTCTTCTGCGGTAATAGCAGAAGTTGGAAAGTGATGAGCAGGAGTGCAGAGGAAAGCAATGATTCGGAGGAGCCATGCGGAAGCCGCCTACTTCCGCGAGTGACGCGGAGCGCTTCCGCGTTCTCCTCATCGTCGACACCTTTGCTCACTCTGCTCAACGTCCTTGGCATCGTCGTCATCTCGCCGACGTTTCATGCCAACGGCCGCGACGAGGACAGAGGGAGCATGAAAGATGAAGAGAGTGACAGAGAGACAGACGGTGAGTGGATACGCCGAGATTATGGAGCTGTCGAGGGGCTAATTGGATGGTATGATGGATAAATGGGGAAGATTAGCAAGCCAGCGGAGGGGGTCGCCTCTGACTTACTGCTTGGCAGGCATGCAGAGTCTTCTGCTCCTCCTCCTTCTCCTCTTGCAGCAGCAGACTTCGATCGGTCGTATTGACGAAGGTAAGAAGGCTCGCACTGAACAGGTGATATGATGAGACACGAGAGAACAAGCGAGAGAGCGCGATCAAAGCGGAGAGGCAGATTGAAGGCAAGAGAAAGAAAGAAGAAAACATGGCGGAGGGATCAGAGAGTAGCAGAGGGGCGGGGGAAAAGAACGGCGCGAACACACCATAATTATCGACAACCACGTAACAACAAGTCCGTGCCAGTCGTCAAATATGAACCTTCTCTGCGTCTCGCTCCTCTCTATTTCTAGTCGTTTGTACCTCTCATCATTGCAAGGAGTTGTAAAGAAGTCTGCGAGACAAAATGGTGCAGAGCATCGAGCAAACAGCGAAAAACGAGCAAACGATATAAAGAGAGTGACAGAGAGAGAGAGAGAGAGAGAGAGAGAGGGAGAGAGTGAGAGACAGGAGAGCGAGAGAAAGAGAAAGCGAGGCAGTACGATGAGCGCTTTTGATGTGCGCATGTGGGCGAGATTACCAACCGATAGTAGGAGCGGGCGCTTTCACGGCAGGCAGGCCATAGCTCTCGCCGTCTTTCCTATTCCGTTATCTCTCACATTCAGACTTGTCCCCTAACTCTTTATCTTCACTTTTCACTCCCCCCCCTCTTTCTCTCTCTTTCCCTTTTGTGATGCATACCCGAGATCCATGGGTACTCCGTCACACAGTCATACACTTTTTTGTCAGTGCTGCAATGTCTGAACAAAACAATTCGGACCGGCAACAGCAAAAGGGAAGCGAGAGAGCCGCTGTCCCAACCGCCCGCCAGCCTGGCCTTGAACTCTCACTGAGAGATGGTAGACAGTGAGAGAGGAACAGAGAGAGAGAGAGAGAGAGAGAGAGAGAGAGAGAGAGAGAGAGGGAGGGAGGGAGGGAGGGAGGAGAAGAGATAACGAGAGAAGCAGGCGGATGAGACAACCAAGCGGCACTGATAAATTGAGTGCAGCTCATTACTCTCTTACAAGAGAAGGAAGCAAGAGATGAAATAAACAGGGCAAGATTTTGGAAGGAAAAAAACAATTCCACCGTCACAACAAACGGGCGATCAAGGAACGGCGCCATCACAAATTTCACGCCACTCTGCACATCTTGACTCAATTCTAAAGATAGTAAAATGATGCAATCGATAGGCACATGTGGAAATTTGCAACACATTAGGCGGGTCATTTGAGTCTACAGAGTTGGCCGAAGGCAAAAAATTATTTCGCCAGGGAAACGAGAAATGAATGGTCAGTGATGGTTAATCAAGAGAGATAAATCAAGAGACGAGAAATGCGGAAAAGAATGCACTAGCTAGAGGAGCGAGCGACTGTTCGGTCCTTTGGGCAGCAGGGCGAGGAGCGGTTCGGTGCTTTGGCTGCAGGATTCCGGCTCATCCCTTCCTCTCAGTCTCTATTCTCATTGTTTCTTTTCTCATCTCTCTCGCTCTTCTAGGCCTCATCTCTCTCTCTCTCCCTCTCTCTCTCTCCCTGTGTCTCTCCCTCTCATTTCTTATCGCTCTGCAACAACGTCCTCGTTGGGAGAAAACATTGGCCGGGACTGCGGGCAGTACCCGGGCGGTGTTGGGGCGGCCCGAGTGGCAGCAGGAGTGGAGTGAACGAGAGAGCGCAGAGAAAGAGAGAGATGGAGACAGAGAAGACGGAAAGCAAAGGTGTGGATAGCGAGAATCAGGAAGAATGAAGTGGCCCAGGAATAGAAAGAGTGAGAGACTAACGGATGGCGAGAGTGTAGGGTTATGGAAAACAAAAAGTTAGTGAGAGTTTGTCAGAAGAGAGTGAGAGGGAGAGGATGAAAACGAGAGCGAGAGAGTGCATGAGAAAAAAGAGGGACGCCAGAAAGCATGGCGAGACGTGTGATATGGCGAGTGAGCTTGCTGCGGGCAGTGGAGTGGCAGCCGACGACATGCAAGGGGTGTGGGAAGAGGACGGAGACAGCAGCGAACAGGCAAAGTAATTGTGGAAGAGAAATTAAGTTAGACCGAGATAGTGAGAGAGAGAGAGAGAGATGGACAGAGAGAGATAGAGAGAGAGAAGATGGAGAGAGTAATGGACGGATAGAAGGAGAGAAAGTAATGGCATGAGTAAGGTACAAATTGGGAAAGTAGAGGGAAGAAATGAAAAAAGGAAGGATTCAGCGTTCTCATCTCCAGGTCTCTCACCATCTGGCTTGCATTTACTCTCTCACTTCCCTCCGCCCAGTTTTGCAGTCTGCCGTTCCTACCTTCAAACTTCCCTCCACTGCGCTCCACTTTTTCTAAACATTAAGATCACTCTCTGCTTCCTACTTTACGTCTTTCTCTCTTTCCACTCTGTAAATTTCTCCTCTCCTCTGCAGTCACGCGCATCGTCTGCGTTCTCCATTCAGTCTGTTCTCTCACATGATTTGCTTTCTCTTTCTCTCTCCCCCTCTCTTTTCTATCATTCTTTTTGCTCCCTCTGCAATTCCCACACGTTGTGCGTATTCTTGAGTTTGCAAAGCGCCGTAAAGAGCGAATATGGAATGCAGACAACGAAGCGCGGGGGTAGACACAACATTGTAATGATGTGTGTTATGTGATCAGTCCCATTTGTTACGCTGTCGGAAGCCCCCTCTTCAAACAAATTCACAAGCTAAAGCATTATGACACCTCCAGAATACGAATGCAATTCAGTTTTTCTTTAACTATTGAGAACATAACTTAACCTTTAGATTTGATAGCATTAATAAAGAAGTGCCTAATCCTAATCATGCCACAGGAGGATTAGTGTGACGTTGTTTGGGTGCCTATTTTGAGCACTATCAAGAAGATCTTCATAATTCGCGTGAATAACTTGTCATGTGAGATACAAGAGCACAAAAGCGATATGATAATTCCAGGAACTATAAATTCCCTGTTGGTGCTTTTGGCCTCTATTGTTGAACGTGGAACATGACAACATGGATGAGATGTGGACGGGCAGCACCATGCTAGCTGCTCAGTTCCCTCAATGCACTCTTTCATGACAACATGTACTAACAACGATGAAATGGGAAGCCAGGACCGGTTGAGGGGGGGGGGAAGCAATGGGGCGATGAAGTGGGCAGAGGGGCCCGCGAGGACCACGCAAAGATGCTCTTTCTGGCACTTGGCTCCAGATGACGCCGAGTGGCGCCAGCATCAGAGAAGCCTCACGCCTCTAACATGCGACAATTCAATGAGTGCTGCGCTCCGGAAGAGAGAGAGAGAGAGAACAACTTTTTTTGGTATAACTTCACTAGGAAGCAAGAGTAGGCAACGCCGCGACGGAACTTTTTGGCTGCAACATTTCATTTGGTGACACTGCATAAGTAAGGGCAGAAAGGGACTGTGCGAGCGGAAGACAAATTGAGAGAGAAGCAGCTAAATAGGGGGGGGGGGGGGTTAGAGATGAAACGGGGAAATATGCACTCTGAGGACGAACGGCACACGATTAAGCGGCGGAAATGACACTTCAAATACGGAAGGAGAGGTAAAAGGTAGAAAAAGAAAGGGAGCGAGAGAAAGAGAGGGAGAATGAGAAATAGAGAGAGAGAGAGAGAGAGACAGAGAGAGAGAGAGCACGAAACACAAATTGTAGCGGGCAATGTTGAGCTCAATGACGCCGAGTTGCAAGAGCCTAGCCTTTGTTGGGCATGTGACAAATAGAGACGCAGAATAATTAAGGAGAGCGAGGGATTGAGTGCAGAGAGGGAAGGCAGAAAGAGGGGCAGAGAAAAAGAGAGGCGAAATAATAGAGAGTGGCTGCTGAATGTGGAGCCATACGCCGAGAAGCATCGATGCAGTGGGGAAGTGAAAAGTTGGGAAAGAGAAGACAAGTTAGAGAAAGTCAGAGTGAGGAAGAAGAAAAAGAAGAGGAAAAGATAGAAAGAAAGAGGAAGATGCATGGAAGACAGGCAGACAGAAAGATGAAAGGAGGACAGCTTATGAGTGATGTCTTGCAATAAACAGCACATAAACGGGCAGTCGGCGGGCACAAAGCCACCAAGGGACAATTCATTCCGACACCTTCAACGAGCACAAGAAAGTCATCGTCTGTTCTCTATTCTCTTTATTCTACTTCTTCTCGCGCTCTCTCTCTCTCTCATCACTCTCTCATCTTCTCTCTCTCTCTAATCACTCTCTCATCTTCTCTCTCTCTCTCTCTAATCACTCTCTCATCTTCTCTCTCTCTCTCTAATCACTCTCTCATCTTCTCTCTCTCTCTAATCACTCTCTCATCTTCTCTCTCTCTCTCTAATCACTCTCTCATCTTCTCTCTCTCTCTCTCCCTCTCTCTACTACTACTACGTTCACTCCTTTACGAGTACAAATGATAGACTCTTTTCCATTGACAATGTGTGCACAACTTTTTCACATTCATCGACGTCTCTCTTCTTCACGTCACTTTCTTCTTGCTTTCCTTGCACCGCTTTATTGCTCCTTCTGCAAAGAGCAGCAGCGGACGTGGCAACGAACGGTGCATGAGGAAAGGTGAGCAGCCGAGAGATAAAACAGAGAGAGAGAAAGAGAGAGAGAGGGTAAGTGAGAGAGAGAAGGAGAGAGAGAGACAGAGTGGATGGGAGATAGAGAAGGAGAGAGAGACAGAGTGGGTGAGGGAGATAGAGAGAGAGAAGGAGAGAGAGAGAGAATTAAAGAGATAATATCAGACGGAAAGGAAGCGAAAATACGAAAGAGAAAAACGAAGAAAGAGCGAGAGAGGTAAATAGATACACGGAAATGAAAGGCAATAATGTGATCGGCACAACAGTGACAACAGTGGGCATGAAGTGTTCGAGAAAAGGGGTAAGAGAGATAATGCAGAGTGTCGAGAGTAAAACAGACACAGAAAGAGAAATAAAGAGAACGAAAGATGGCCATGGCGTGAAGAGCCGTGATGGTGAGGTTTAGTGTTTTGTCAGTATTGCGAAGCATCGCCCTAGTAAATGCACGAATGTCAAGGGCGGACTGGGGCAGACAGGTGAGAGAGGGAGAGAGTATGAGTGGGAGATAGAAAGAGGGAGAATGAGAGAAGGAGAGAGAGAGGGAGAATGAGAGAAGGAGAGAGACAGAGGGAGAATGAGAGAAGGAGAGAGACAGAGGGAGAATGAGAGAAGGAGAGAGACAGAGGGAGAATGAGAGAGCCAGAGAGAGAATGAGAAGTTCTACTTTCGCTTCGCTGATTCCACATCGAATTTCCGTTCGAAGAACGGCGTCGATATGACTGATGTTATTGCTTCTGTGCCAATTCACAGCAAGTTGTTTTCACGAACAGAGAGAGAGAGTGAGAGAGAGGGATAAGAGAACAATAATCACACGGTATCAGGAGGCGACGAACACGGGATAATGCGCTTGCTAGGTATATGTAACCATCTCTTCCCTCTCTCTCTCTCTCTCTCACCCTACTCCCTTTCGTGTTCCTCATCCAGAGTCTTCTCCCTGTTGAGAGAAAGGGAAGAATGCAATTGGGAGAGTTGAGTGAGTTAGCGAATGAAAGGCACATGACTTAAGCATTGTGCAAGGCACACCAGAAGATGTTTAAAAAGTGGCCGGAAGGAAGAGGGGCAGATGGCTAAATAATAAAACATAAAATAAGCATGGATTCAAATGAAGAAATTTTTCAACTGATGTAATATAAAGATATTAACAGTAAACCGTGACTTACTGCTATTGAAACCAAAATAGGTCTTCAGTCAGATCTTCTTCGGGGAATTCGACCTTAGCGGCAGATGGAAAGGCTTCGGAATAAAGGCAAACTTCGGTCGCAGCACCTCACTAATTCCGCATCTCCTCCTATTTTTCACCGCAACTCTGCGAATATGATGTTTTCTTATTCAAGCCATTGCAGGCAATGAAGCCAATAAGTCATTCTTTAAAGGGAAGGAAAAATGGCAAAAAGAGAGCGGAAAAAATGTTTTTAAGAGAACATTTCGGACAGAAAGCGACAAAAACTGCGCTAGTGATGGTGAGAAAGCGGCAGAGAGAGAGAGAGAGAGAGAGAGAGAGAGAGAGGAGAGGGGAGAGAGGGGAAGAGAGAGGGAGAGAAGCAAAAAAATCTGAGGAAATATTTTTGGGAATACGTATTTGAATGCTGACTGTTGAAGGCGATATTGCTGAATATTTTTTAGCAAATATTTAAAATTAGTTCTTTTTAAATATCTAGCACCCAATAATGGCTATTCCCGAATTCTTTGCAGTTCTTTCATGATCTACCACTCAAAAGTACTCAAAATGTCAAGAAATTTCATTTTTACGAGCCAAGATGGTGAAATAAATGTACGAAAACTCCTTCAAAGCCAACTATCAGGTCATTTGTGAGCCGGATTGAAAGAAAGGTCATAACCATTCGAAAGAGCAGAGACTTTTACATAATATATCGACCGATGAAAGAGCAAAACCTGTACATGTGTCAGAAATCTTGAAATTTCGAAAAAAATCGACTACAGGATTCGACTATTTTGAGCTGTTCTGCGAAAACTGGTAAAAATGGAAACTATGTTCGGAAAACTCTACAATAATGTTTGTTGAGACGAGAAACATGAATTTGAAGTTCATTTTCTACTTTTGAGTACCATCCATGGTACGCTTGATCGAAATGAAATTTTTTTGCATTTTATATTTCATTCTTCTGGCAAAAGTACCATGGATGGTACTCAAAAGTAGAAAATGAACATCAAATTCATGTTTCTCGTCTCAACAAACATTATTGTAGAGTTTTCCGAACATAGTTTCCATTTTTACCAGTTTTCGCAGAACAGCTCAAAATAGTCGAATCCTGTAATCGATTTTTTTTCGAAATTTCAAGATTTCTGACACATGTACAGGTTTTGCTCTTTCATCGGTCGATATATTATGTAAAAGTCTCTGCTCTTTCGAATGGTTATGACCTTTCTGGCAATCCGGCTCACAAATGACCTGATAGTTGGCTTCGAAGGAGTTTTCGTACATTTATTTCGCCATCTTGGCTCGTAAAAATGAAATTTCTTGACATTTTGAGTACTTTTGAGTGGTAGATCATGAAAGAACTGCAAAGAATTCGGGAATAGCCATTATTGGGTGCTAAATATTTCAAAAGAACTAATTTTAAATATTTGCTAAAAAATATTCAGTAATATCGCCTTCAACAGTCAGCATTCAAATACGTATTCCCAAAAAAAGGATCCTCAGATTTTGATGAAAAAGCTGTATCCGACTCAGTTTTAACTGCTCTTTCTTGTAAAGTAAATATTATGTGGAAAGTCGGTCTATATGACCCATTAATGGTCCAAAGAACGAGTATTTTAACACCAGTAATAGGCCAAAAACACAAAAAGTCAATTTTAGGCCTTTAGACTAATTTCTTTTGCAAACAAAGTATATACTATTTTAAAGAGGATAAAAAATTACATCGAATGGACTATTCCGTTTTAAAATTGATGAAGTTTGAAAGAATTTATGGGTTGCAGCCAAAGCCGAAATTTGCTCAGAAACCAATATTCAAATGCAGATACCCAAAAAAGTATCGGAGATTTTTCCTCGTAGACACATATTATGTGTAATTTTTTCTCCTCTTTCTTATGGAAGATTCAGTTTTCTGCAAGTCATAATAATAAAAAAAGTTATTGTCTGAAAACGACATTTCAAAAAAATTCAATTGACCAAAAGTTATAAAAATTTTAATTTTTCGAATATGGTCATATGGGACTTTTTTGTGTAGTTTTCCACAAGAACTCGAACAGTGAAAAGAATATTGAGAAATATTAAGTATAACGTTAGATATGGTCATCCAAAGGTTAAGAACATTACGACTTATATCTAAAAAAAAAAAAAAAAATGAAAAAAATTTTTCTAAACTTTCTGACCGCCTAGACTTCGTTATGAACAAGGGATACATAACTCGTAAAGTTTTCAAAGTGAAAGAAAACAAAAATTCCTCAGGGCAGACGCTCCTTGATCATTACAGAGGGGCTCTCTTAAGATACCCATGAAGGGCCAAGAAAGAGCTACAAATGGAAATAGAAAAACGCCGAGCGGCCAGAGCCTTCCAGCATTGGATGGATATCTCTGGATTGTGAACACAACCACACGAATATATGAGCAATGGCCTTCAGAAAGGCAGTCACAGGCGGCCGTCTGGGATCGCCCAGCTATTTTTGAGAACCAGAGCAAACAATGGGTATTCCGAGAAGGTTGAAATGATGTTCAGCAGGAAAAAGGTAGGAGAGAGCATGAGAGAGCGAGAGAGAAAAAAAGAGAGAGAAAGAGAGAGAGAGAGAGAGAGAGAGAGAGAGAGAGAATGACGAGAGTGCAGCTATGATATTCTTGTCCGAGTGCCTGGGAAACAGAGGATTGAACTGGAGCACAGACAGGTGGCTTTCCTCCGAATTGTCTGTGCGGCTTCGTGTGTGGGCCAGCAGACTTGGGCTCGACTAGAAAACGGTAGGTAAACGTGCAGGCAACGGTTGAGAAGTGGGATCTTCGAGTTGGCCTTTCCCACGATGCGCAGACAGAGAGAGAGAGAGGGGGGAGGGAGAGAGATAGAGAGAGAAAGAGAGAAAGAGAGAAAGAGAGAAAGAGAGAGGAAAGAGAGAAAGAGGGGGGGGGGGGAGTAAAAAGGACTCATGCCACTCACTACTCAGGGAGTCGTCCCGTTGCTACCGCCACTTTCCTCCTAGACAAGTCGGATGTCGGGGCAGAAAAGTTGCTGACGTTGGTTCAGGCTCTTATTCCTTCCTTCTCTTACTCTCTCTCTCTTCTTAATTCTCTCTCCCTCGCTCCTCTCCATCCTTCGGAATCTTCTACCTCTTGTCACAAGTAAACACTGCGCACAGAAGCAAAGCCTGTGAGTAGCTAACTTCCGAGAGCGGAGATCATGGTAATAAAATACGCAAAAGAATAGAGAAGTAGGCAGAAAATAATGACATAGAAAAACGAGCAACTTCGAAGAATGTAAACTATCTTTTCCTGCTATAGGTAGATTCACAACTCTAAGACGTTGATTTGCAAATTACAGAGTTGAATATTTGTGTGAGTCAACCACAAACTAAAGCGTTAAGTAAAGATGTATTCGGATGGATCACTCAGTAACACAGTGTTAATACCACCTCTGATTTCAGAGTGACTTCAAATCAGTAAAGATAATGTCTGTTACAAGTCCATACATCGCTGCCTTCAAATGTCCTTATTAAAGCAGATTAATAAAGTAAAACTAAAACACTTTCGATGACTTCAAATGTAATCATTAAAGCAGATTAATAAAGTAAAACTAAAACATTTATTTTCACTGCCCCAGCTTCTGTGTGTTGCTCCCTGACCGAGCAAACTCATCTTGACACTACTGAACCCATTAAGAGAAATATCTCGTACCGTTGCTAATGAAGCTGCTCTTCCTGAGAAAGTCACGTAGAATGGATCGAGTAACTCGGTCCTCGTGGAAGGTGAAGTAGTTGTGTTGCAGTGGATGCCTCCTCTGCAGCACTGGCTTCACTGAACCCATCAACAGGAAACACTCGCTTACCTGCAAGCATATACAAACATAGTTTTATGTAATCTTATAATTTAATTATAAACAAAACCTTTGGGAAAATTAACAGCGATTTTTGAACGCCCCTCGTACTGCAAGTATTTTTCATATTCTGGTTTCATCAATATGCAAACACGGATGGATACACCTTCTTCCTTATTACTGCAAGAGCCCAGATTGAAGCAATTGTTGCGTCATTTGCTGACCATATCATAAGCATATATTTGGTGAGTTAAGCACACAGTTCAGATCCTCTTTGAAAGCCGTGTTAAGCTTCCTTTCTTCCAGGAGTACTATTAATATCCCTGTGAGAAGGCTGTCGACCTCTTGAGGGAACGAACTGATATCATTTAGCTTCGCGCACTTTGTCCACACCTCCGTCAATGAATGCATGGAGGGCTTTGAGATTGTGCACGAGAGGACACAATGACCACAACGAACAGTAGGGTAGTGAATCTCCATGCGCGACTGCATCTGGGAATCCTCGCAACATTCCCGGAAGCTCTGCTTGTCTCCATCTCACGCCTCCGTTCTTCTCTCTCTCTCTCTCTCAACCTTCCTCGCAACTAATTCGTATGGTGGCAGGCTCATTAGTGAGATCTCTCTCGGATATCTGCAGAATACATCGGATACATCTGCAGCTCCATGGCCGGTCATAATCCCCTCCAGCAATTGGATGTTGACATGGAAAGAAGTGCCGCGGGGGGAGATCACGCCGCTGCTGCAGATTCTGGATGCAAAGGCCACTCATCTGATTAGGAGGCAAAAGAGAAAGAGAGGAAAACAAAAAGGGGTGGAAATACGGGGGAAGAATCAGATGCGATGTTAGCATGCTGGCGTGAGAGTGAGAACAAGAGAGCGAGACAGGGCGAGAGAGAAAGAGAGAGAGAGAGAGAGAGAGAGAGAGAGAGATAAAGAGAAAGAGAGATAAAGAGAGAGAGGAGAGGGTAGAGAGATGCGGCTTTTCATCTTAGCTCGTCATACGTAAATATATATTTTATGCGTCAAAGCCTTGCTGGCGCAGGCCCGCAATGCAACGACTGCTGCAAAGAAAATTAGAATGAGAGAGAAGATGAGAGAGAGAAAGAAAGAGAGAGACAGAGAGAGAGAAGAGGGGAGAGAGTTATGGGTGTATTTGTATATGTTTGTGTGTATGCCCACCTAGCCCGCAGCCATAATTCACACTGAATGCAAATTCGAAAAGCCACGGCTGACTGGCAGTCCCTTTGCAGAATCTGGAAGCCGTGCAGACAATAAGAATTCCTTGCATAAAGCAGGAGAGTACATGCAAACTGCGGACAAAGAAATCATGCGCATTCTGCATAGAAAGGTGGGGGGACTGGGAACGGGGCGCTCAGTACTAATAAAAAGAAGAAAAGGCTCTGAGAACAACTTTCTTTCATCGAATTGCCAATCAACTAAATAAGATTTCTTTTCAACTCAGACAACAAATAAATACTCGGTAACTAACTGGGACGCTCGGATCGTTGGCATCGCGGGAGGAGTGAAAGAAGTAGAAGACTTTCTGCCAGCCGAACTCCTCGAAGATCTGGATGATCCCTTCGCGAACAACCTGCCATGAAAAGGAAAGAAATGCAAATGATCTTTACAGGGGTAACGAATAGTAATTTTAACTTAATGTTAATTGCACATAAGTTGGCTGCTTCCTCCAAAGGAACTTTTCGGATTGCACCAAAATTAATCTTATTTCGCTCTCGGAACAAAAGTATTCATAAAAATATTTTCATAAAATGAATACAATTAAAGTTTGTACCTTATACGGACTAGCGATACGCGTCATGAGTTTGTACTCTGTGCGATCGTCAAGATTCGTCGTTAACCCAATGGTCGTGATCACAGGAATGCCATTGCTGTTCTTGAATAAAAGAAGAAGAACATTATCAACTGATACACGCTTTCTTATTCGTAAAAGAAATAGAACAAAAAAAAAAAGAAATTTCGCTCAAACGTAACCCAAATATTATGCAAAAGAAATTGGCAGTAAATAAAAAAAGAAGTTGTTATTCAGGACATTCCAGAAGCTAAGGTGCCGAACTTGGAAATACTTTGATAATGACACCAAATATCGCAAGAACATTGGATTCTCTCGGTGAATACTTTCAAGATCGGCAACACAGGGAAGCGAACAGGCAGGAAGGGCCGACCTTGTTGCTCCAGTACGGTGACATGCGCGCGACGGGTGCCAGGGCATAGACGAAGGCGTAGCCCATGATGCAATCCAGTCTTAATAATATCTCTTTAACGACTTATCCCAAGGAAACTCAATGATGAAAGCAGTCGCATGTTAACCTCTTCCAATACAAAATATAGTCTTCTATAAAAAAAATTTTAAATCAATTCTCCAACCTGTTATTGACAAGCGCCGCAATGGCCGCGTTTGGTCCGTGCGCGTCAGAGAGCTGCGAGTCCGCGAAGCTAATGTCCAGCGAACCTCGCGGCAGCAGCTCTTAATTGAAGAGGAAAGTAACTACACGCAATACTAATCATATATCCTTTTCTTAGACACATTTTTATTTTGATCACTGTGGTAACGTGTTTCTGCCTGCATAGATTAGATGTTACTGTAGCATAGCTTAAGACGGGGCGCCCAAAACCCCGAGGAATGATGAGTGAGGGGACGGCGATAATACTTAATTAATGTTAAATATTGCTCAGATTTTCAATTTTAACTCTTCAACTATCGGATTTTTAGCCATAAAGGATGACAAAAACTTGTCTAGGCAGTCGGCTCTTAAGCTATGTAGTGTTGAGATATATTCAATGGTTAAAATCATTGTGTGAATACTTTACGAAATTAAAAGAAGAGTGATCGAGTAGGCGTAGCAAACCTTTCTCATAAACCGCTTCTACCGCCACATCAACGACGGGCTGAACACGCGGGATGGAAAGGTGGAATGGATTACGGCCCTGCATGTGGTCATCCGTGCGGGGGAGAGGGAACATCACGTGAATCGGACGGCGACGGGACACTTCGAAGCGACGGCCACTCGGAGACGGAGCTAGAAAGAGAGAGGGAGAGAGAGATAGAGAAAGAAAGAGAGAGAGAGAGAGAGAGAGAGAGAGAAAGAGAACGAGAAAGAGAAAGAAAGAGAGAGAGGGAGGGAGAGAGAGAGATGGAACTGGAGAGAGACAGAGGGAGAGAGAGAGAGAGAGCGAGAGAAGGCAAGAGGGATAATTACAAACTAATAAAACTGATGGAGAAATAAAAATAAAAGGAATTCATATATCTGCAGTACACAAAAAAGTGAAAATAAAAGAAAAACCTTCATGATCGTCGTCGTCAAGAGCGCGAGGGCGTCGATGGTTTTGCGGCAAGCTTAAAGGCGGCGGCAGTTTCAAAGGGACTCCGGAGCCGACTCCAAGCGGACGCAGCCAGTCTTCGTCGAATGAGGAGGCCGCGTCCACGTCGTCTTCTGGCCGCCCCCACCCGCCAAAGTCGCCCGTCGCATCGAGCATGACAGTGTCGGCGGCGGCGACTACGGTAGGAATGAGCAGGAGGAGGGAGAAGAGCACGGCCGACGCCACCGGCGTTGAGGAGGCATCTGCGGCCGCGCCCCTGACCATCTCATTGCGATGGATCACGCAGTCGCTGCACGGCCACGGACGCCATTTGGCGGCTGAGCACACCGGAAATGACACAAGTTTAGGGGCAAATATACTTCGCACGTGGAACACAACGCAAAAGCACGCAAAGACGAAATGCTTAAAAGCGGAAAATGGAATGATTACGATGGAATAGATATAAAGACTCCGCCACGCCCTCTCTTTTTTTTCTGCCCTATCACAAAAACTACTTCATCATCATCTATGTCTAGGAAGAAGGAAGAAGCACCTGCCATCAAAGTGCATCAGCAATTAAGATCTGACAACAATATCTCAGAAGCGAGCATCAAAAGGAACAACGTCAATATGAAGTTTCAAGAGCGGGAGATGCACAACGAGCAGTAATAAATGCTAAGAGAAGCTCAAGTTTCATATCATTTTCAAAAACCTTTCTTTTCTTTTCTCAAGACTTTTCCCTGTCAGGATATGGAGTAAAACATTACATCTGATAAGGGCGATGATCAACGATGCGCTGCTGTTTGTCAACCATTTTCGCTGCGCCAATAAGCCTGCTAATATATAATCTTAATTCTTCTACAAAATACGGGCAGCGAACATCGTTAAAAGAAACAAAACAAGATAATCAGAAAAGGTTAAGAAAAAACAGAAGTCGTGCGGAACCGAGTGAAATTTGAAATCCATATCTGACCGTGATTTAGCATAGTGTTTCAAAGAGAAAATTAGGAAAGGAACTAATACAGAAGATAGCTTTTAGTTCTGTTACTGGAGAAGCATTACGTCACCTGTAATTAGAAAGAGATTTTTTTTTGCTGTACTCTAAATGTTGAATACCGCCAGCCGGTGGAAGGTTCAAGTGCGTTGGTATTTTTTTGCTTTTCATCTCCGCTCATCTTTCTTCATCTCTCCTCTCTCTTTCTGTAGTTCTATCTCTCTCTATCTCTCTCTCTCACTCTCCTCTCTCTCTCCTCTCTCTCTCCTCTCTCTCTCCTCTCTCTCTCCTCTCTCTCTCCTCTCTCTCTCTTTCTCTCTCTGTCAGATATGTATATATACACAATGTATAAACAAGTAAAAAAAATAAAGAGAGATTCCGATATGACATAAGGCGAGACCGAAATGGGAGGCGTTCTCACAATCAGGGTGGACATCGCACATGGCTGCAAAGCGTACTCCATGTAATATGAATAATATTATTTAAGTGGTCGACTATTCACCTCTTTTCTTAGAGATATTATAAATAAGTCTAAAACGCCAGGGGGGATAAGTGAGCAAGATGAAGGTAGCACAGTTCAATACAAACAATGCGTATTAAAAGTGCCAATCCCCTTTAGATCTGCAACCTTCTGCCACACACAGAGGGCATTCATTTGAGAGAAGTGAAGCATGTCAGAAGGCAGAACCGAGACCGAACTCTTTTTGGAAGGAAGCCAAGAAAGTGTTGCCTGCGGCTGTGGCCAGAGAATACAAACCGAGAGGGGACATATAAACAAGTCTGAAGTCGGACTGCCGGTCATGTCGTGTCAGAGGCAGGGTTAGCGAAGCAGAGAGAACTTGCAAGGCTGTATGGCACACCAAAGGGAACAAAGGCGCGAGAGAGAGAGAGAGAGAGAGAGAGAGAGAGAGAGAGAGAAATGACAATAGAGGGGGCGAAATGGAGAGAGAGAAAGAGAGAGATGATGGCAAAGGGGGAGAGAAAGAGATAGATAGAGAGATGTCGATAGAAGGAGAGAGATAGAGAGAGAATGATGACTAGGGAGAGAGAGAGAGAGAGAGAGAGAGATTGAACTGATTTGAAAACGAAGGGCAAAGAAAGTGCACGGAGAGAGACAGAAGGAAAGACACGAGACCGAGAGATGAAAAGCGGAAAAAGCGGGAAGCCTGGAATGGAACATGCGGCAAGGAAGGAACGGATAGAAACATGTGCCAGAACTACACGCACATTCTACCAGACTGACGCTGCAGTTCTCTCCCTTTCTTTCTTTCTCTCTCTCTCTCTCTCTCGCTCTCTCTCTCTCTCTCTTTCTTTTTATCTCTCTCGGTTACTCGCAATCCCTCTCCCCATTTCTCTCGCTGTCTCTTTCTCGCTGCCTGCCTATCATCTCCATTTCCTATATTTCTAATTTTCACTGTCTTTCTCTCTCTCCCACTCTTCTTTATTACTCTTTTCCTTCTCCACGTCCAGCCTTCCCATTTTAGTCTTTCTCTTCTTTCTTTCTGATTCGGAGAGCATCATGTTGGAAAAGTTGCACCGAAGCCAGTATATAAATACTTCAAATGATAAGGAGAGCCCCCAAGAGGGATCGTTAACCCCTCCGTGATACCCTTTCTCACGGGGATTTCTGCTTCTGTCACAGGTGAGTTCCGACTTAGAGGGATAAAGAGCATCTCTGCAAATCTGCAAAGCAGCTAATCCTTTTTTGTAATGGAACCGCGAAATATTCTTTTAGCCTTGTAGAAAATCAATGATTCGGCATTGCAGTTTAGATCTTTCCTAGAAAGTAACGAGTGAGTAAGAGTAACAGAACCAAGTGGAACCCACTTCTCCTTTTCACGGGGGTTCAAGGCGATACTTAGTAAAATTTTCAGTGAGCCGAGTGACGTACGGTAGATCTTAATTCAAATTCTCTGAAATGCACGTCTACTGTAACATATGCACTAAATAGGGGGTGGAATAGCATTATTTGGTGCATATTCTACAGTACACGCTCCATTCAGTTGGAATTGCGTCAACATTTATTTTGAAATTCAGAATCTTTTGACACGATAATGTTCCTACTGTAAGACTATTCCGCTAACTTTTGGGAAATTGTCACGGCTGGCTAACTACCCGAAATGTACAGAGCTAAATCGCCGTGTTTTGTCTTTCTCGTCATAATTAATTCGAATTTCAATGGCTTTGAATTCCATGAAAGGGAATTGGCGATCGCAGGGGACGGGAATAAGCAAGTATTCATGCAAGGCGTGTGAATTGAACACGTCAACGCACTTCTCCTTTGTAAGAATCGAGGATGACAACAACAAGTAACAAAATGAAGATCGCGAACAATAATTAAGCATTTAAATGAAACAAAGACAAGGATATTGTAGAGTTTTAAAAATTGGCTTGTATGAAGATAGCGAACTGCCCTTGATTAATATCACTCCCACTGGACGAGCCTCTCGACATATTTACATATGCATGAATCGCTATACTTACACTTCATGGTACATCCCTACACATGTATATTTACATTATTGATAAGTAAGCTAGAGACAGATAAAAAGAGTTATTTGCCACCTCGCCTGGACTAATGAGGATAGTGCCCCTGGATACATCATAAATCACTAAAGACGTGTATGTACACCGGAGACGTGTATGAGAGGAGAAGCCATAAACGGGTGCGGCCAGAGAGTACATGTTGAGAAGAAGAGAGACAAAGAGAAAGAGAGAGAGAAAGAGAGAGAGAGAGAGAGAGAGAGAGAGAGAGAGAGGGAAGGATACGGAGGGAGAGAAAGAAGTAGAGACTGAGAGAGACGGAGCGCTAGAGAAGGTAGGAGGGAAAGAGACGGAGTGAGAGATTGAAGGAAAACGGAGAGAGAAGGAGCGAGAGAGAAGGAGAAAGTGAGAGAACGGGACAGAGAAGGATCATTAATGAATGAATGGAACCTGCATGGTCCATGCAAAGTCTAATGATGTTAGCGGGAGCAAAAAAAGGGAGTAGAGTCGGTTGTAGAAGCGGTCCTCTCTAGGAAGGCTTCACATCATGTTAGCGAAATGAACTCAAAACTCTCCTGCTCATTTTCACGTGCACTCTCTCTCTCTCTAATGTCTCTCTCTCTGTCTCTGTCTGTCTTCATGACTCTTCTTATCTCTCGCTCTCTCTAATATCCGCATCACACAACAGAAGCAACAGCATGTTTGCTCAGCGATGCGCGAGAGAACGCCCGCCACCTTGCAATAAGAAGAAGAGAAAAAAAAATACATTTGAAGTTCCCTTCTGCACGCGTCATGCGAAGGAAAAAAACATACACACCAACACTGAAACTAAAAGTAACATTGTGAATAAGGTAAACACTATTCTAAAGTGATTGAAATGGACATTTGAATTCTTTGTGCAAAAACTTTGTTCATACTCTCATGGACAATCAAGACGGCAAAGGGACATTCTAGAACGTTGCCTTAACAGGGGTGCCAAAGGAGGTAAAATATGAACGTCCGCAGTCCTGGGAAGGGACAGGTCGTGGCTGGTACATTTTCTATTCAGGCAAGAAAATATGCACATATTGCCATGGTGGTGTGTGGTGGGATGTTGTCCTGTGTAAGCTGGCAGAGCAATGCTTTGAATTCGCGGCAGTTCTTTGAGAGAGACAGACAGAGAGGGAGAGACGGAGAGAAGACATGAGAGAAAGAGTGAGAGAGAGAGGGAAAGCGAGAGAGAGAGAGCAAGGGCGAGAGAGAGAGAGAGAGAGAGATCAATCGATTGATTTTCTTTCTTCCTTGGCTGCAAGTTCCAATTCAGAACTTCAGGTTGAATGTTAATAAAATGTCACAAGATTGACGTGTGTTAAATCTTTTTTAATTGGATTATGTCAGTAACAAGAAAACACCGTAAAACAAACAGAAAAACAACAACAATGATGTCAACATGGAATAAATTTCCGCAGCAAGCAACGGAAAATGAACTCGTAAAAGAAGAAGGACGATTCGGAGTTAGGAAATAATAGCATTCTATAGATTTCTTTCAACTACCAATACTCTTCAAAGCTCTTAAAAATATGATGGCAATAATAGTGAAACTAATAAGCACAAAGAAAGCAATGCTACACACCTACTAGTGCATGGAATTTGATTTCAATGTCAATACAGATGAGGTGAGCAAAGAAAGAAAGAATGCAATTGCTTGTCATCCAAAGAAAGTATCCAATATGAAATGGCCTTTTGGCAAGGAATATACTAGATAGGAAAGGAATTAGAAAAAAACCTGTACTAATACAATCGAAACACTATATTGGTTATAGGCGAAGCCTCAATAAGAACATGGACACGATGAAAGTGAGTTGGCGTCTTCGACGTCGAGATCAGTGTCCGTGATCGAGGTGTTCCGAAGGATCTCCGCCAGGGCTGCTATACCCGAGCCTAAGGACGTAGTCATACAGGCAACCATTGGAGAGAGACCCGTGCGGTAGTGACGGAGGATGTGCTGAGTTACCTGAGGAGGAACTTCTTCTTTGCTTAAATAAAAAAAAAAGTACCACTAATAGAAGAATGCTTCATAAAAAAAACTTTGGAAGTAAAGCAGTTAGAATTTTTAACATATATGCGTAAGCTCTTGCAAGTATAACTGAAACCTATCGTAGAAACGGAAATCAAGCACCTCTATAGCTAGTGGAGAGAAAGAGGAAGAACGAGACAGAGAAAAAACGAGAGAAACAGAGAATGAAAGACAGCTAACAGAATGCTTGCAGATGACCGCATTTCGTGGAGTGGATCTTGATTCGTCCAGCCTTGAGGCGGAAGACTTCGTTGTACTCGGGATAGGCTGTTGGGGAGAGGCAGGACAGCACCGAGGCTAAAATAGTGCATTTATTAATGGAAATATAACAGCACTAGTATATTTAAACTATATTTAAAGCAAGAGAATCAGAGGAATAAAGCTAACCAATACTTACCGAGACTTCACCACATTCCTCACCTCACCTGGAGTCTCTTAGCAAGTTCAGCCAGGCGAACTCCAATGGCGGTAGGCCGGCCCTTGCGGCAGCCTCCTGCCAGTTACGGACCCGGAAGTGCCTCTGATGCGAGATCTAAAACCATCAAATAATCGATAAACTAAATTAAATTAAATTCAGCTCGCCTCCGCAAAGCGAATTATTCAGCTTACTTACATTCCTCTTCATATTCACCTCAGGGGTTTTCCGGTATGGGGAACACGAAAATTATATTCATTTCTTATCACAACGTCATTTTCTAAACTACGGTAAGTATACGGTATATTATTTTTTGGCTCCAAATGACATGTAGACCATGTCATTTGTGTTATTTTAGATGGAGCATACAACTGAACAAAAAAACCAGTTGTAAATTAGCATTCTCCATCTAAACTAATATAGAGCTAAAACAATTTCGATAAATATTCTACCACTGGGGTGGGAATAGACTGTCGCCAAAACACCTAATACTCACCAGTCCTGGCCTGTGCAATATTTAATAACAAAAAACATCTATTTTTTAATCGCTGATGAATGTTTTTGCAAACGGGCAAAAATGTTCGGGTGCTATCCTAGTTGGATAGCACCAATGTTCGCAACAGAATATGTTTTCGACTGTTTGTTCAAAACCAAACCGGTGACTACGGGTACTTATCGACGCGGCTCATCTCCCGCCGAGGCTGCTCGGCCACCTTCTTGTGAGACAACGTAACCTATATGAAAATAAAAGCTAACTTTTCAGATTAACTCTAAATTCAAAATAAAACCAAGTGATAAAGGAAAATATAAAACTTCAATTATCACTTAAAAACCAAGGTAAATTTTTGAACACTTCATTGAATTACGTTTAACCCCTAATGGAAACTAAAGCTTGGAAACACCAACCAAAGAACAGCTCGGCGGCCGTCTTGAACAAGTGTGGCCGACGTAGTCTTGCTCTGCTAGTCTACTTGCTTCCCTCGGTACGACGTCGACGGCAAACTGCCTGAAAGCGTATGTTCTCTACACAAAAACAAAATATGTAAAAGAAACATTGATATGAATATAAAAAGCAAATGAAAACAGCAACGTATTATAATAGAAAACATTGTTCGCAAGTTGTACATCTGACCATATTTCTGCGCCGTTGAACTAGAGTTCGAAATTTTGATTGAACGGACTGGTGAAAAAAACGGAACAATTGTAACTTTTCAAAGTTCGAGCACCTTGGCGAACAAATTGTTACATGGGTGGGAACATGCGCGCCGCGAACTTTTAATGTCCGAACTTTTTTTGTAACAATCGCGACCGAACTTTCATTGTCCGAACTTTTCTTCTCTGTGTGCTCTGGCTGAATGAAGAACGGGAGAACGGACGTCAGCTGCGCGCAGCGGAGCAGCGTCTCCCGCTCCTCATACTCATCCACCACTGAGCTATGCCAAAACAAAGGGGTACAAGGGAGAGAGATAGCGAGAGAGAGAGTGAGAGTGAAAAAAAATGAAACTGAAACTGGAGTTTACGTTCAGAAATGAAGAGTACACGCTAATTGTAGGCCATGAACAGAAGAAGCATATGGCTTCTATTCAATGAAAGAGGACGACAAGGAGGCACGAATGATATAATACTTAGGATGGCACATAAAATACAGGGAGAGGTAGTGAAGGAGTCAGAGAGACAAAGAGAGGAAAGGGAAGGAGAACGAAATTGTGAACGAGAGACTGGCAGAAAGGAAGAATTGGACGTAAAGAAGCTTACGTTAAAATTGCAAGTCTTGCAAGGGGGACATCAGGATCGCCACCACAGCACAATAGAACACAGACCAAAACACACGAATTGAGCGCAGCCTTCCAACGGAAAGTTCTTGACGTATCAGGCACTCTCTTCTGGCACAGTGCCAAAAGACCATGAACGGAACGGCCGAATAAGATGAAAACCCAACTCAATTCGACCAAGAATGCCGAGACGACGAAATACGCGTTTGGAAAATGTAATGAAATTTGTCGGCTCTCGGATATGATGGATATCGCTGGCCAAAGACTTACAGAAAAGAGGCTTAGGAAGTAGGTTCGGCTGGAGGAGGCCGGCGGGCTTGCAAGGGACAGGCCATTTCTTTCCGTGTTCCATCTTTCGTGACGACAACAAGGGAAGAAAGAGGTTGAAAATCAGCGACCGACCAGCGTAGGCGCTGTTTAACATTTGTATATGTATGTTATGGGATAAGTAAGAAAAACATAAGCTACCAGAGAAGGAAAGAGAGGAAAATCGATTACGTAAATGTTCTGGCTGCTCGGGGAGGGGAGTTCGTTCGAAGCCACAGGCAATGCACTCAAATCAACCGTCTACCGTTACTATCCAATCGGGAAATGACAATTTAAACTCGCGTTCTTTTCCGAGAATTGCCGTCTTTATAAAGACTAGCTTAGTCTACTCTGAGGGTAATCTTTGAGAAGTGTATCAATCTGTAGGAGAAGAATCCCGGAACTAGATGCACTTTAGCTGATTTCCATGTGATGTTTTTGAGGTAAAAAGCCTTTGGGTGTAGATATGCATAATCGTGCAATAAATAAGTAATCTATCATAGATTAGCGGCAGGCTTCCTTAAAAACATGCGGAAGAAGAGAAGAAGCGCAATTCTTTATGGAGATTCGCAAGGAAAGTGAGAAGACGGAGAGACATTGGATGAATATGTTCTTCTCTCTATAAAGGGAGGAATTCAGAAGAGAGAAAGGACGTTACGACCGTGAATTTGCTAACAGTGTGGGAAAAGAAAAGATGGATGAAGATGAGAGAGGTCGAGAAAGACAGAAAAGAGAGTGAGAGAGGAGAGATGAAAGAGATTGCAGATGATGACTGGTGTTTCTTTCAAATAAGTACAAAGTGATGCATGCGTGTGAAAACGGCGAATGTCAAGCTGCATTGGAATAGGAATGCCTGCAGGTCTGGCAACGCTTTCACGCTTTTGATGCGATTTTTGAAAAGACTGAAGAGAGGGAGGAAACGTGAGATCGAGAAAGAAGAGACAGAGAGAGAAAGAGAGAACAAGAGAGGGCGAGGCAGAGACAGAGAGAGAGAGAGAGAGAGAGAGAGAGAGAGAAAATAGAGCAAGCCTATGAGTGTCCCACTGGCTGGTGCTACTCAAGAGAGCGGAAATGGCCCTTTATCGCCTCGAATTGACGCAGCAAATGCAATAAATCACTGGGAGAATGAATGCAAAGTGCATCATAAGCATGCAGCTCCACAACACATTCTGCTATTTTATGCTGATGCCAGAGTGGTTCTTTTTCATTTATTTCTAGTCTTAACACAAGAGCAATTTGTCTGAAGTGCGTAGGCGACATGTGCAAAAATGAAATATTTCCGATGAGAAACTCGCGTTGTGTTGCAGCGAACTCGACCAGTGGGAAAAGACGAACTGCAGGTTCTGGATGAAAGAAGTGGAAGATGAGAGAAAAGCTAAATAGAAACGTGAGCAAGAAAATAACAGCTATAAATGTAGAGAGGAGCATTTACCAAAAAAGATTTGATTGAAGTAGTTTCGATAATCGAAGAGCGTACTGCTGTAATTTCGATATTTATACATACCAATCGGATACACGACTTACACATATGAGACGATAGAATTTTTATGCGAAGCTAATGATGATATTTATGTGGTGTTGTGCATGATTATTCTTAAAATAAGTCAAAGGAGGTGGGGGGGGGGGGAGAGGAAGAAACAGAGGAACAGGTAGCGAGAAATGAAAAAAATGCGTGCTTTTCGTGGTCTGCAGTGGCTCCTACTGCTTGTCTGGTGTCCTTTCCTCATTTATCTCTCTCTCACTCTCTCTTTCTTTCTTTCTCTCTCTCGTTCTCACTCTCTCTCTCTCCATCTTGCTGCCTATCTCTATCACTTCTTTTCTTTTCTCTCTCTCTTATTCATCTCTCGTTTTGTCTCTTTCTTTGTCTCTCTTTCCTCATTCTCTCTCTCCACATCCATGCCTTTTCCATCTCTGCTCTGTTATCTCTCCTCACCTTCTATCAAGCTGTCCCACGGGCCCCCTTTTCTTTCCTTATCAATATTTGACTAGTGACGACGATGCGCAGCCTGGACTTTGCGCTTACGGAAGGACGGAAGAAGGAGCATAATCAGGAGCAATGGAGTTGTTTGTGAGAAGGAAAGAGAGAGAGAGAGAGAGAGAGAGAGAGAGAGAGAGAGAGAGAGAAAGAGGGAAAGAGAGATAAAGAGAGAGAATGAAAGGTAAAAGAAGAGAAGTGGAAGGAAAAAAAAGAGAAAGAGAATTATGAAGAGAGCGTCCCAAAACACCGTGCCAGAAATGTTGGAAGAACAGTGAGAATTTACCCTGAATCCTTACGGTAAACGGAAGAAGAGGTTCCGGGAATGAATATATGTATTTGTAAACAGGTTTAAAATACTTGGTGGGCTCTAAACGTCTGACACATTCCCTGAAGTTCTTCTTTCACCTGAACACATAAAAGCACAAACTTTGAAATTGAACAAAAAAGCCTCGATATTGCCTGAACAACATTCCAAGTATGCGGTTCGGGATTAGAAATGACAGAATCTTTATTTACTTTCTTTTGTTCTGAGATCCGCTTCATCATATTCTGAGCCTATTGAAAAGTTCAGAACAATACAATAAAGTTTGAGATGTTCCCGTTGAATTAGAAATGTTCCCTTTGAAAGGAGATTCCTAACCATTTGATTGATGATAGAGTAACTATTAAACATAAACCTCTCCACCTGCGCGCACCCAACAATCCTGCTAGGTGATTTTAATTATCCTGACATTGATTGGCACTCTGGATCGCCCAATCTTACTGCCTCCGCTCAATCTAAGGCTTTTCTAGATTTAGTTCAGACCTCTCTTCTTGCGATGCACACGCCATCCCCTACATCCAATGGCCACACCCTTGATCTCCTACTGTCCAATTCGCCCGGGTTGTTAACTGATGCTGCAGTTGGTCCTCCCTTCGCTAATTCTGACCACTTTTCTGTTTCCGCTCACATTAATTTACATTTCGCGTACCCTGGTTATACTTTTGTTAGAGACTATCATTCTGTCGACTATTCTGCTGCTAATCAGTTTCTTTTTAGCTTACGTTTGAATAGCCTCTTGCATCGACATATCGATATTGATAACATGTATTGTATTATCACGTCAGCTCTGAAGTTTGTT
Source organism: Allodiplogaster sudhausi (assembly GCA_945643635.1). Taxonomy (NCBI): domain Eukaryota; kingdom Metazoa; phylum Nematoda; class Chromadorea; order Rhabditida; family Diplogasteridae; genus Allodiplogaster; species Allodiplogaster sudhausi. The sequence goes on along the minus strand of CALZFC010000007.1, from coordinate 1,110,093 downwards.
GAAGATTGCTTTGTTCCATATAAGCGGGTCACTTTACACGGGGAAAAGCTTCCTGAACATATCCATAGGCTTCGATCTAAACGCTTTAAGGCTTGGCAGCGCTCTCTTCTTCTAGATACCGATGAGTCGCGGATTGTATTTAGGAATATTAATAAGATTTATAATGCAGCTGTTAATAAGTATGCTAGAAATGTAGAGAAGAATATAATTGAGTCCAAGAATATCAGAAACTTTTTCAGATATATTCGTAATAGAACTTCTGACTCTATAAGAGGAGTAGATATATTAACTGATCAATCCGGTAATTGCTACTCTGATGATCTGGCAAAGGCCGAATTGTTGGCTTCAACATTTGCTAGTCACTTTGTCCCAAATGATTCAAGTCTACCACCCATTTTAGTTAAGAGTCCCCTCCATGTACCACCACTTGACCTCCTTTTTCCACGTCATGAAATTTGCAGTGTTATTGAGAGATGGAAGAATTCTTCTTGCAAAGGACCTGATCATATCAATTTGCATTTCATTAAACAACTTGCTCTCCCCATTAGTGAATGCCTCGAGTATTTGTTTAATTATTCTTATTGTCACGCTGTTGTCCCCTCTCTCTGGAAGCAATCCATTGTTGTTCCAATTCGAAAGAAACCGCCCTTTTCTGATCCTTCCAACTATAGACCTGTAAGCATTACGTGTTTCTTTTCTCGTGTATTTGAGCGTATTTTATGTCGATCCCTCTACAAGTGGTGCGAAAAGACCAACATCCTCCCTGACGAGCAGTACGGGTTTAGGCCGGGTAGATCCATTGATTTGCAGATGCTTGATGCGGTTGAGTACTGGACAAGATCTCTTTCTAATTCTCGCACTCCTGACGTTATTTATTTTGACCATGCTAAGGCTTTTGATAGAGTATCTCATTCTAAGCTCATTTATAAGCTTGAACACTTTCGTTTTCCTCCTAAAGTTGTGGCCTGGTTTAAGTCCTTTTTATCTAATCGTACTTTTGCTGTTAGAGTTGGCAACTCCCTCTCCCTCCCTCGGCCTGTTTCTAGCGGCGTTCCCCAGGGCAGTGTATGTGGCCCTCTTCTCTTTTTAATGTACGTAGCCGATCTACCCCATTTACTATCTCCGACGGGTGTTTTCGTTAAGTGCTTTGCTGATGATATTAAAATTTATAAGTCGTTTTCACGTAATGAGGATAGAAGTTGTCTTCAGAATGCCATTAATGTTGTCGCTAATTGGGCTGATTTGTGGCAGTTACCGTTAGCTATTTCAAAGTGCACTGTTCTCCATATTGGTAATTCGAACCCTAGAGTTCCCTATTTCCTTAATGGCACCCCTATTTTAGTCTCTGAGTCGGTCCGTGATTTGGGAATAATTGTTGACACAAAGCTAACTTTTTCGGAGCATTGTAAACAAATTACCACCAAGGCTATGTCTAAGTTGTACATGATTCTTCGGGCTCTACGATCTAAGAATCCATCAGTCCTTACATCTGCATATGTTATTTACGTTCGATCCATTATGGAATTCGCTACTTGTGTTTATTCCCCTTTTTTGATTAAAGATATCAAGATAATTGAGAAGGTTCAAAATTATTTCAGTCGTCGCGTTTTTACCCGTTGCTTTAGTTATTCCTTTGACTCCCTTCCAGACAGTCATGCTAGGAATTCCCGACTCCAATTGCCTTCCCTTAAAGTCAGGCGCGAAAATAGAGATCTTGATTTAGTACGTAAATTAATTTGTGGCCGCCTTACCTTGTCCCGCAAGAACCCCCACTATCTAGTCTTCAAGCACTCTAAAACTCGAGGTCTCTCGTTCAAGCTCCATGTCCCGGCGTCCAAGCTCAAATGCCGTAGTCACTCCTTCTTTGTTAGGGCCCCAATATCCTTCAATAACCACCACAAGGGCTCATCTTCCATCCCTTTTTAGCATTTCATTTATTAGTTTTATTATCATTATTCTGTTTAAGCTTTTGTTCTAAGTGTTCGGCCGTATATATTTATCTTTCCATTGTGTTTTTGTTGGTATACTTCTTATTATTCGTTATCACGTGTATTAATACTTTAATACCGTAATAAATTCATTCATTCAAACATGCATTGACTGGATCGATTAACATGTGTAGAAACTACAGTGTCTTTCTCTCTATCTTTCTACATAGCTCTATCACTCTCGTTGCGTTCTGCGCAAGAAGCCTTTCACACAATTTCGACAGAGCCGGAAATGGGCTCTAAAGTCATGGTTCCAAGAATCCACGGCCCAAAAAGGCTAGGAAGCCAGCTGAGAACGCAAGGCTTGGAATTCTATAGAGCGCAACTAGCAATTTTCAGAAGGGTGTGTGAAAGATAGAACAGAAGGCGAGAGGGAAAGATGGAGAGTAGATAGAGAGAGAGATAGAGAGAACGAGAGAGAGAGAGAGTGAGTGAGAGAGAGAGGATCGGGCAGTGGTAACCTAAAAAAATTGCAGATTAAGCTAGCTCCTTAAAAATCTTTCATTAAATTAAGAAATAAACTTAATATTTATACCACCATTGAGTAGTCAAACTTTCATCGCCCACTCTTATTAACAGAAATGCTTCTTGCTTCATCCCCACATCTCGCAATTAGTATGAAATTCCATAGCACCTTTCCAATCTCTGCAGATTTGCTCGCCTGACTTGCATTCTGCAGAAGCTCTCTGGTTTTATCACTCTTTCTATCTCTTATTTCTTTCTTTCTCTTTCGTTCCCCTCTCTCTTCGTCATCCACTATGATATGTATATCAATATGAGTATGCATAAAATTTCATATGTTAATCGGGCGCATATTAACGTGTTTTCCTCCTTATGTTTTCATCCACCGTCACCACTCGACATCAACATGTATATGATTAGAAATTTTTGCTATCCACACTTTAAAGAAATGAGTGATGACTTCGTTATTCACAGAGTCGAAAGGGGGCTCTACTCAAAAACTAAGCCAAGATGGCAGAGAACAGACGGATATTTAAGTTCTTCTTTTTTTTTCTCTCTCTCTTTAGTATTATGCATTGCTGTCGAGCTTCAGGGCCCGGGCTGGAAAACTAAAGAGATCGCCTGCGGCAGAGCAGCTCATACAGTACCGTCCAACATTGTTGGGTCCGAAATTAATCCGATTAATTAAATTAATTTAAATAATTCAAACTGGAATTGCGAAGTGCTGAGGATATGCCGTGCGATTTCGGAGGGTTTTATGTCTTTTTTCATTGCGCATAACCCTGGAAAAACCGTTTTCCAAAATATGCCGTAATGACAAAGATCTGACTATTTGCTGAAGCTACGCTGTTTAGCGGAATTTTTTGCGAGGTGTTTGGCTGAAAAACGAGCTGGCTGAATCCAGCAGCCAAACTACAAACAACAAATTAGAGTGAAACTTTCTAAGCACTTCTTATTTTGTTTGAGTATCTTCCTCTGTTTTGCTTGAGCTTCTTATAATATTTGGGTATAAATAATAAGAAAAATGGAAAATAAGATATTTTGTTGCGAGCAAAAATTCGCTCTTGAAGAGCATCGAACATCGGACCGTGAGATTCCCAGTCAAACGCTGTCGCAATGAACCACACGCATCTTGAGTAAAAGGAATGTACCTTTTCTATCCTGACCTGAACCGACCAAAAATCGACCAAAAAAAGCAGTTATCGCCTTGAATGAAAAAAGATCGAAATAAGAGGGGGAGATAGATGGAAGGAGGGAGAGAGATATACTGAAAGAGAGGGAAAGAGAGAGAGAGAGAGAGAGAGATTGAGAGAGAGAGAAAGAGAGATTGAGATTGAGAGAGATTGAGAGAGAGAGAGATTGAGAGAGAGAGGGAGAGAGAGTATATGTGAACGAGAGAGAGAGAGAGAGAGAGAGAGAGAGAGAGGCTGGGGAGATAGGAAAGGTACATTCCTACTTCCTCGAGCTGCGTGTGGTGTATTGCGACAGCGTTTGACTGGGAATCTCACGGTCCGGTGTTCGATGCTGTTCAAGAGCGAATTTTTCGCTCGCAACAAAATATCTTATTTTCCATTTTTCTTATCATTTATACCCAAATATGATAAGAAGCTCAAGCAAAACAAAGGAAGATACTCAAACAAAATAAGAAGTGCTTAGAAAGTTTGACTCTAATTTGTTGTTTGTAGTTTGGCTGCTGGATTCAGCCAGCTCGTTTTTCAGCCAAACACCTCGCACAAAATTCCGCTAAACAGCGTAGCTTCGTCAAATAGTCAGATTTTTGTCATGACGGCATATTTTGGAAAACGGCTTTTCCAGGGTTATGCGCAATGAAAAAAGACATAAAACCCTCCGACGAAATCGCACAGCATGTCCTCAGCACTTCGCAATTCCAGTTTGAATTATTTAAATTAATTTAATTAATCCTATTAATCGGATTAATCGGATTAATTTCGGACCCAACAATGTTGGGCGGGACTGTATCTCCCCCAAGGGAATCTTGGAAGAGAACTGAAAAACGAGAGATCCGCAGAGTCAAAGGAAAGAGAGGCAAAATTTAAAGATTTAAACAAGGAAACCAGCGGGAAAGCACAGATAAAACTATGAGGAGGAGATGGAACGCAAGACAAAAATGGATGGAAAACATGGAAGGCATGCTTTGTGCGGAAGGCGAGCAACCATTAAGTGTAGAATCCGCGTTCAAACGTTATTATGGGAATTCTTAAATCAAGAAAAGCGGAACGGCAGTAAGAATTTAGTAGGATTTATAAAATACTTGAAGTTAAGCTGATATGGATATTAGAAATGATTAAGAATATATGAGTGTGTTTGGGAAATTGGAACTAGAATAGAAATTAAATTACTTTTTCTATTTAGTAAGCGGAACTGAGTGGACAAAAACTGCAGACATTGTTGCTTGCTGAGGGGGCGATGGTCGTAGCGACCAGTTGGGAACAGGAGCGAGAGAATGAAAGAGAGAGAGAGAGAGAGAGAGAGAGAGAGAGAGAAAGAGAAAGGGAGTGAGAGGGAGAGAGAAAGGGAGAGAGAGAGAGAGAAAAGAGAGAAGACGACCGCCATGGGCGGCAAAAATTGGTTTCATTCCCTTTGGGGGCAACGCTGCGCATCGCACGACAACTGCCATTCGAATCAGATAGAGAGAGGGAGAAAGAGAAGGAAAGAGAGAGAGAGAGAGAGAGAGAGAGAAAGATAGAGACAGAGAGAGAAAGAAAGAAAAAAAGTAGGAAGAGAGAGAAGATGGAGCAGGGAACAGAATATCTCTTAGGCAAGGCTCACTGATGAAGTGGAGGGACGGCAAACGTCTCCAAGGCAAGCACAGGAAGCGTCAATGACGCCAATTACGAGGCCGGAAGACAGAGTAGCATCGTCATTTGGGAGAGAGAGAGAGGGAGACGAGAGTAGGAGAGGAAGAGAGAGATAGAGGGAGGAAGGGTAGGATAGAGTTGAACATTGCTAGAAAAATATCTTGAGAGAGAAAGAGAAAGCGAAAGAGAAAGAAAAAGAGAAAGAGAGAGAGAGAAAGAGAGAGAGAGAGAGAAAGAGAGAGAATGATCGAAGTGGAAAAAAAACTGAGATTGCATTGAACGTAGTGCGCGAAAAGGAAGGAAGAATAAGAAGGTCAAATTTGGTTAGAAGTTTGCAGAAAATAATAAACACTTTTAATACTACGTATGTATGTTCAAGGAAAAAAGGAAACGAGAGAAGAGAGATAAGCTTCTGATAAGGCCTATCTAATAAATAATCTCACAACTCATTGATCAATTTACTAAATCCCTAAAGAGTGTTATATTTTCCTTACTTTCTATATCTTTCTCTCTCAATGTCTCACGTACGCTCTCCCCTCTTTCTCTCTCCCACGTTCGCTCTCGCTCCTTCCTCTCTCTCTCCGTCTCTCTCTCTCTCTCTCTCTCTCTCTTTTACTCTTCTCTCTTACTTTCACCTCCCGATGGACATGACGCGTCTCTGCCAATCATGATATTTATCTTCCGCCCCTACATCTCTTCATAATCGCTAAAGCCAAGACCGTAACTGATTCCGCGAAACACTTGATGCCGACTTCGCTGCGGACATATGTTACTGTACATCTTTTTAACTAATTTGCAGCCTGCACGACAGCTGCATAATGAAAGGGTTAGAGGGGGCAGATCAAATCAAAAATGAATCAACTTTCTATTTTTTATAAATGTCAACGAATTTTGCGAAATAAAATGATGTCCGACATGTGCAGGATAATGGGGATCATAGGAGATGAGGAGAGGAGATCATGCCTGAGGAGAAGGGGCGGAAGGTTGATTTAAGAATGGGGGAAAGGGTGCTAAAGGGCATGGCTTCGAGGATGTGTCTGCAATGGAAATGTCTCCATGGCAGCCGTGCAAGGAAAGAAGAAGAATCTCATCCCTGCAAGGATATCCTTGAGAATCATACGAAAAAAGCTTTCTAGTGAATTACGAAAATTATCTTGATATCGGCCACTCAAAACATTTAACATCATCATCCTTACTACCCCTTCTCATTCTGTTCTATAGATTCCCTTTGTTATATATTTTTTCAATATTTCCCAGTTTGCTAATGCCCAGAAGTTTCCAAGCGCAGTGTTTTTTTGGCAATAGACAAATTTTCCAATAAAACATTCAGTGGCAGAATGCAGACAGTAAATCTCTTTTTATGAAGGCACGTCTCGATTGCATCCTGCAAGGATTTCTTCACGACCTCATCGTCTGAAACGTTTTGCTTGCAACCATGTAATTGGTACGATTGATGCTCAATTAGCGAGCGTAACATCCAAATGTCAATCTTCAAGAGCAAGATTTGAAGAGCGACTGAAGCTCTGCAAGCGATAATGACGTATGATTTATATACAAAGCTGTGGAAAATGAGAATGGATGTGCTCGGATTATGCATGAAGAAATGTATGAATGTCTGCGTGAGTCGAGATAGCGAAGCCACTCTCGGAGGTACACAGAAAGGAAGAGAAGAAGGCACTAGGCTAATGAATACATTGCACTCTTTCAAGGACATAACCAGAGGGGAGAAAGAGGGGAGAGAAAGAGAGAGTGAGAGAGAGAAGAGAAAGAGAAGAGAGAGAGAGGGGGGAGTAGAGAGAAAGAAAAACCTGCAGAACAGTGTGAAAAGGAAGAAACGCAGACGACGAAGAAAAAGATAGCCCGTGACGGATTGGAAGGAAATCCATGTACATGAAGGAGATATGTGAGCAAAATAGGACTTCATTCAATCTCTGATGTGCAGGAATATGAGAGAAACAGAGAGAAAGAGAGAGAGAGAGAGAGAGAGAGAGAGAGAGTGAGAGACAAAGAGAGAGAGAGAGAGAGCGCGAGAGAGAGAGCGAGAGAGAGAGAGAGAGAGTGAGAAGCTGAATGAGAGGCACGGAGGTCACGAAGAATAGTCGTCAACGCGGATACTACGGTAATGATAGTCAAAGATTAAAGGTAAAAATTAAAGGCTAGAATAAAAATGTGCTGAAGCAAAATCCAAGACATGTAGAAGTTCTGCGAGAGAACCCGGAAGCAACTAACGAGGCGCTCGTTGTGCTCATCTTTCAGCCTTCTTTGTGGAACAATGCCAATAAAGAATTTAATGACCAACGCAGCCTTTTCTAAAGAGATATTCAAATGTCAGTCAACAAGTAGAATGTACGTCACATATTGTAAGGCACATTTTGGTACAGGGACAGTGCAAATGTATGCTGAGATATCACGAGGAAAGGGAGAGATGATGTTGCACTTCTGACGGGACTCGTGACATCCAAAGAGGGGAGAGCTGCTACTAAAAGACGCCTTGCACCGAAGAACGTCTATTATTTATAAATAACTACTTAGGCAGACACGTATCGTCATGCTGCAAATGTGTGGTATTCGAAGGGAGGACTTAGGGGAAGTAGATTGGAGAAAAAGAGAGAAGAGAGAAGGGAGAGATGAGAGAGTAGAGGGAGTAAAGTTGAGAAAATAGAGAAAAGAGATGAGAGAGAGAGAGAAAGAGACAGAGAGAGAGAGAGAGAGAGAGAGAAACGAGTTGGGTGCAATTAAGCAAGATGTACGCATCAGCCAGATAGATAACAACGACCTCAGCCAGACTGCCACCCACGTCTCCCCCCCCCCCAGGCAAGTACTCGAGGGGAGGACCACTTTTGGTACGAATGCAGAAGTGCATTCTGAAGATGAAGCACGTTCTTGTGGGCAGGGAAGAGAGAAAGAGTGAGGAAGATAGAGAGAGTTAGAGAGAGAGAGGTATGGAGAGAGAGAGGGAGAGAGGGGAGGAGGGTGGAGAGAGGCTAAAAAGAGGACAGAATGAACCACGTAACGAACGTAGCCAACTCTGTCGTTGCGCCATTCTGATGAATACCACGTGCTTACGCATGGCTACAATTATCTGCTACTCTCAACTCTTTGGTCAAAGAAAAGAATTCAGTCGAGATTACCGTGAACGATTCTTCAGAAGTACGCTATTGTTGGCAGGCAACGTTCGTCTTCTTTCAATAATATTAGTGCGTCCGCTAAATTTCTTCTTCGAGATAACTTTCTAGGAATCTACTCTATAAACCCTTATTGCTTCTTCCCTTTCTTTTTCTGACCACTCTTTTCCAATTATATGTCAAGTGACTGAAAGAGTCGCCTATTGACAATTGTAATGATTACTATCATCCACATAGCCACCACCTTTGAAGATCTCTGCAGTTCTCTGCCTGCCTTCGAATAAAATACAAGATTTTATTTGGTATCTCAGGCTTCCTTGCGTCCTTGAAGCCCCAGTGGGGGCCGGATAATTGTTATCTTAGCTACGATGTAATGGATGAGGCTCCACGATGGCAGAAGAATAGTTGCTTCTCGTACAAATCTAGCGGCACTAGACGCAAATTGTACCTTCCTCTCTCTCACTTTTAATACAGATTTCTCTTTTTTTATGACGATGTATATTACGTATTGAAATCATAAAGACATCTCATTTTAGCTGAAGGGCACAAAAATGACAAAATTAGGTAGAAACTCATATAAATACTGTTGTCATCATCATAATTTTAAGGGAAAAAAGCAGTGGCAGAGAGTGGGAGGAGGGGGAGAGGACAGGTGGATTCAATGTTGTGACAGCATGAAAAGGCAAGGTTGACAAATAAACTTATTACATTTATTATTTAATGTTGAAGACGCATAAAATCACAATTCCCTTTAATAAGAAGCTGCTTATAAGCGTGCGAGTAAGCGAATTATAGCTACTCTGAATCCTGAAATATTTCTCGCAAAATTGGTGAGGCACTGACGAATGCGTGAATGTCAGCAGGAAAACAGCTTCATAGAGAATAAGTGATATGTGTAGGCCAAAAAATGAGTTCATTCGATATGTGAAAATAATAAAAATAATTTAAAACTAATTCAAATAAGCTTATGAATTGTTTGAAAATCGAGCTTGCTAAAAAAATGCGTGAATATATATGATTAAGCTGTTATTTCTCTCACACTACACGAAGTTGATTGCAGGGAACAACAAGAACGTTCAATCAAACACGCTTGTTCTCGATGTGTTCATGCGAGCAAGGAACCGATGAGAGATGGGAATCATTTCCGCGTCTGGCCGTCTGGAGTCAGAATCCAACCAATTTCATCTAGTCATTCAGGGTGAAAGGGGTACTTCGACAAATACAAGAACTAATTGACCTTGTGCCAGAATCTGTCGGATTGGCTTTGAAAACAATAACAGATTCTGTGAAGGCAATAGAGGGAGCGAGAGAAGGAAAAAGAGAGAGAGAGAGAGAGAGAGAGAGAGAGAGAGAAAGCGTGAGAGTGAGAGATAGAGAAAGAGAGAGAGAGAGAGAGAGAGAGAGAGAGAGAGAAAGAGCGTGAGAGTGACAGATAGGGAAAGAGAGAGAGAGAGAGAGAGAGAGAGAGAGAAAGAGAGAGAGAGAGAGGGTGGCTACCAATAAATAGCAGAAGCCTGCTAAACCGTGGTTTCAGGGGTCTTAGATTCCCTCGGTGTTCTTTCTCTTCATACTTTTACCTTTCAAGTTCCTCTCCTCCTTAGCCAGGCTCTTCGAAAACAACCGAGGCCAGTCAAGTAGAGAGAAATGGTATCTGCAAGGGAAGTGCATCAGTCACCGTGCCAAGGCACCGTTCCGACATTTATAGGAGAGAGACAAGGGAGAGATGAAGATAGGGAGATAAAAGAGCAGAAAGAGCAGAAAGAGAGAGAGAGAGAGAGAGAGAGAGAGAAAGAAAGAGAGGGAGAGAGAGAGACATTTGCTTTTTATACCCTGCTTGGACAATAAAAAATAGTCTCATTGGCAAATCGAAGAAATGGAAAATGTATGAAAAATTAAAACGCAAAGTACATACAAAATATGTATCTAATAACCATTTGGTCAAGGTTTGGCTGGTTTTAGTTGCACTACCCATTGCCTCCTTCTCTACTTCATTGTCGTTAGTCTGCCAACATTCACCTCTTATTCTCTGGTAATATTTTTGTCTTTTTCAAAACAATTTTGATGCAGGACGGGATTAAAGATTCGTTTATCACCTGTTATTTCCATGCATCGTGCTGGTATTCTTATTCGATTCAATACGTTAACATTGCTAGACTGAGAGAAGGAAAGAAAGAACGAGAGAAAGAGAGAGAGAGAGAAAGAGAGAGAGAGAGAGTATAAGAGAGATAGATAAAGAGAGCGAAAGAGAGTTATTAGCAAAGAATCAGAATTCAACGCCCGCCAAATTTTCGGAGCAAGGTAAACGCAATTGAATATATTCGCGAAATATTATCACCAAACACAAAGATATCACGACGAAATAAAAACCTTTTTTTGAATGTTAGGGTGTGAAAAACTTCATTAAAAAAGAAAAAAAAATCTAAATGTTATGATGGGAACCCTTACTTAATATATTATATAAACCGCGACTCGCATAGATCTTGTGAAAGGCATGAAAAATAAAGGAACAAGATTCTCGGGTGGTTGGCATAGCTGTTGGAAATCACATAATCGCTTTGAAGACATTTTAAAAGATCTATTTTTCAGCCCCAATAAAGAAAAACAGGAACGCTAAAAACTTGTATTTTGAGCCGAGAGAAAAAACATCAAGCTCCTCTGGATGAATGAAGAATGCAAAATGTGAAGAGCATAAGCAAAAAGTAATAAAAACAATATACGCGAATTCACCGGCAGACTGGTTTTGAAAAGTTTTAGTGCTAGTGCCGCGTAAGTTTGAGCAAGTTTCATTGTGATCACACTCAAACACTCATATCAATATACACATTCATACTCTTAGTACAACATATAGAAGAAGTGCAATCCGACATGGCAGATGCTGAAGAAGGAGATTGTAAAGCTCTCGTGGGTCGTGGATTGATCGGGATCTGCACGGGACAATGCAACGAATTCAACGAAAACATGTAAGCATGTACTTCAGTCATAATTAAGAAGGAGGGAAATCTTGATCAAACACACAAGGCGACCGTAGTGTTGTAGACGATTTAACGTCATGGTATAAATGTTTGCTGTTCTTTCGTTGACTCAGTGCCTCAAGAACGTCCTGAAGTCGCCTTCGGGTGCTACCGTAACCGCGTCGGGTGCCGTGGTCTCGGCCGTGCAGAAGCGGCAAGTGGCGGCGCACTGGGCGCGCATGAAGACAGCCTGCTCGATGCAGACGCCAGGCGCATTGCGCACCCAGAAGGCGCAGGAGAGGCGGAGGTCGCGGCAGTCGGGCAGGAAGGGCGGCGGGGCTGAGACGTCCATCTCCTCGTCCGGATCTCAACGGGTCATATCTTACTTTGATTCAATAAAAAGAAGATTCGACCGCAGTTCCCGGTCTTTACTATACTCATAGTTGCCTAGATATCTGAAGCTACTTCCCCGTACCGGCAGCCGTGACTTCTGCGTCATGAATGACCGAAGGCGTAACGGGCGGCGGCTCGGGCGCGTCTGGCGCCCGCTCGATGTGAAGGGTGGACACGCGGTTGTGAGTGCGCAGGTACAGCGAATCACTCAGCGAAGAACGAAGCTCCGGATGAGTCTGCAGAATAAAGAAGATCATTGCACTCGGATTAGGGACAAGGCTAAAGCTCGGTTTAAGGATACAAGCTGAAGCAAGAGTCATGCTTTTCTATTATGCATAAAGGAGCTCTCCGCGGAGATTGGCTTAGAGCAAACGGAAGTGAACATTGTTCAAGAGAGCTCCTTTTGTTCCAGCACTCATCAACAAGCTAATCATCCTTTCTTGCGGGAAACTCTAAACACAGATTGCATTTACTGATAGCATTCACACGAGGACTCTATTCACATCTTGGACAGATAATGTCCTTATCGATGTGGTATGGTTGCCTGGGAGGCAAAGTATCGATTAGAATGGGGATAAAGGGGCCTGACTATGTAGACAATTCGAAGCAGTTCCTGAAAGCAAGCAGTTATTAAGGCAGAGGCCGGCTCATTCAAAGCAAGCATAGTGATGACAATTCAAGCAGAAGGCGGTGGAAGCGAATGAACTTAGCAGCAACTGAAGCTGAAGCGGATGCAGAAGAATTCATTGGTTCGATCCTTTCGTGTTCCTGAGGGCGAAGGGTGGCTTTGGCAGGATGCGTAAGCATGCGAGAGCACTGAGCAGAAGCGTCCGTCTACCGTGAAGATGGTGGAGTAGACTGGCGGAGAGAGAGGCGGCTGATGAGTGTGGCGTCGGGCGCCGGCCGGCAGCCACCACGCCACTGTTGAGAACGGAGTCGAGGCCGGCTCGGGCGGAGTCGTGGACTCAGGGCGAGTGGAGTTGGGCAGGAAGATGCGCGGGTCGACATTGAAGGAGGTGGCCTCGGTGGCCTGTGCCTGGCCCACGGTCACGGCCGGAGTGCTCCAGCCAGCCGTGGTCACGAGTGGAGTCATTGTCGTGGAACGCTCTGGCGCTTGCCGTATCTGAATGGTCACTTGCACGTGGCACACGGCCAAATTAAGAAGACAGATCAAGAACTAGACAAAAGTGCATTTATGACGTACAATTTTTCAACTCAAGAAAATAGATTCACAAAACGAGAAATGAAGACCACTGCGAACTAAAAAGGTCAAGCGACAGGAGACTAAACAAGAAAGACGACCATTTGGGAAAGCTAAATGAAGATCCTTTTTAACTAATGTATTGAAACAAATAAGAAACATATGAATGTAGTTAACTGGAAGAAAAAGGAAAATAGATGAAACAAAGAAAAGAAAGGCTGTCCGGCCGGAAGAGTTCACCGTGGTGGCAACGATTCGCTTCGTCTTCGGCGAGTACGTCAGCCACGGCCGAAGACGGGTTGGCACGATTGGCAGACGAGTGGAAGGAGTGACTGGAGGAACAGCAGCAAGAGGGGGAGGAGGAGGCCGGATCGGCTGCTGCACTGGCAATAAGAGGAGAGGCTGACGGGCAGTTGAGGTCGGCGCTGCCGAAGTCGTCGACGCTGGAGTCGTCGACGTTTTGGACGTCGACGTAGTCCGCACCGTTGTGGTGGGAGGCGGCGTGGTTGTGGTGAGGGAAGTTGTCGTCGTTGTTCTAGTCGTCGTGGACAAGGTTGTCGACCTTGTCGTGGTACTAGTGTTAGGAGTGGTGGAGAGGGTGGTGGGCCTAGTTGTACTCCTAGTTCGGGTGGTGGTTCTCTCAGTTTGGGTGGTTGTGGTTGGTGGGACTGTGGATGTCGTCGTGGGACTCACTGAAGAGGACGAACGCGTGCGAGGCGACGCCGTAAACACCGGAAGCGGCGACGGCAGCCGCATTGCCTCTGAAAGCATTTCCATCTCTCTCTCTCTCATCTCTTTCTCTGGTCCACTCCGCTCAATCTTCTCTTCTTTCATCTTTCTCATCTCTCCCCCTCCTACGTGGGAATCTGGCTCGTGATGGAGAAGGAGTGTCGCTAGCGTTCCTCTCTGCCAGCATCGCGTTGACGACCTCCTTGATGGCCTCGAAAGTCTCCGAGCCCGTCGGAATCAGCTCTCGCTTGTGGAGAATGAAACCATTCGATACTGAAAATGGTTGTAAACGGAAGATTGTACTGAAGACTGTGTTTGTTTATAATGAAAATCGAGCTTTCATAAATCTATTATATTTATAAACAGCAAATCGCGTGTTTTTTCTTCTACGCAGACTGACACTGCTCCTCCGGCCGCAGCTCAATGAGATAGACATATTTGATGCGCATCTTGTCCTTGGCCCAGTCGTCCGAGCCGCCGGAAGCTGGCGCTGTTTGATACAACAAAATTAAGTTTTAATTAATAACATGGCGTCCTATATGTATTTAATGGATGTTCATTTACTACGCATGGAGTTGCATGAATATCAAGGACAATCAAGGAACATGGGAAAAGGAAGGGGAAATGCAGAGGAGAATTGAGCTGCTAATGGCAAGAATGATGTGGAATTGATATGTACAAACCGAGAATATCGGCGCCGGTGCCGACCTGATAACGAGTGCCGAACTTCTTCTGCAGGCGACTCGTCGCACGCATCGCTGTTCTCCTCTTCAAAACTCGTACGAGTGAAATGCAGGCATATGCATATTAATTTTTAAAAAACATCATGCAGAAAGATTTTGTTGGAACATTAATGGAAGCGGACTCTACCAATTGTTCAATGTCGGCGGGGTAGGAGTGAGTGGTGTGCGAGAAGGGATGAATGAAGAGTTGGCCGTAAGTGTGCAGAGTGAAGAAGGCCTCCACTCGGCCTCGCAACTCATCCGAACGCAGAAAGTCCTCCACTGCTCTGCAAGACTCCATTCATGAAATATTTGTACAACTTAAAAAAAAATTAATTAAACTGGAACGTCACGGAAGAGTAAAAGAAAGTCGATTTTGAAAATAGCCATAAAATACCTCGTCTCGGGCTCACTGAAGACACCAGAACCGTGGAAGATGTTGGAGCAAGGCTCGCTGGACGAACCGGTCTCTCAAAAGGGAAAGGGACAATATCCGCATTCTTTCTAAATTATTGTTTAGCGACAATTCACACACATTTAAGTGCTTTTTCCATTGGAACGGAAATGTTTTGAATAATGATTTGATAAATCGTCGCCGACCTGCCCAGTGAAAGTCGAAGTTCCTGTTGAGATCGACTCCGCTGCAGCATCGCTCTCCTCCCCAGAGGGAGCGGGCACAGCGCTCTGGAGAACGATTCTTTCGCCATAGACGAACCTGAAAACACAGTCGAAAGAACATTAGTTTAGATAAATGTATGATTTACCCTTTATTTATTTCAAAGGAAATTTTTTTAGTACAAAAGATCTTCTAATAATTTATAAATAATGTAAAATAGCGTGTCGTACAGCGGGCGTGGGAGAGCTACGCGTGTACTCGTAGCCGTCGGGGTTGAGGCAGGGAAACACGAAGAAGTTGGACGCGTTCAGCTGCCGAGTGATCTCCGGGTCCGATCCATAGCCAGCCACCAACTGAGTTTGCAGTGAAAGTCAATTTCGAACTTCAATTAACATGTATGCATCAATTAATAGAATCGATACTTTTTAAGTGAGAAATAAACGAATAAATATGTTGATATAAGCTTGCCTCATTGATAATAAAGAGTGCGGTGTGGCTGGAGGCCCACTCTCGAGCATGGATATTGCCATCGATGTACACGGCAGGTTTGGTCGTGTCCGAGATTGGGAAACCGATCTAAGGAACAACAACATTCCGAAATTATGTAACATCTACGACACATAATGAAAAATGCAAAATAAAGTAAAACTGCTTTCCAACTGTCTTTACTCTCTATATGCTAGACCTTGAGTCCCTCGATGGGTCTTCCCTCGTGCGTTGTGCCAATGCGGACGATGCGCGTGAGCTGCGGGTAGTAGAACTCGATGGCGCGCATGAAGCGCATCATCTCCGCGTACGAAGCGTAGTCACCGAAAGCGTAGCGAGCGGAACGAAGCGGAGACAGCAGACCCTCCGGAGAGCCAGGCGCTGCAAATAAATTCCATATTTCTTACTTTCTAAGGTATTTGCGGAAATGCATCATTCAACACTCAATTTTCCATTTAAAGACATTGCTAAACTTGATCATTCTCATGCACGTTCTTCTGCACTTCGATCGCCTCCATTTAATTGAGTAGTTGGCGTCATGTCCCCTTTGCAAAATAAAAGCAGGGAAACCCTTGTTTCCCTGCTTTCCTTGGGATCATAAGAAATCCTTCTTCGCGCGAATTTAAATCCGTCTATTAGGCTTCCGGCCAGAGATCGAATAAAAGAAGAGAAATCATCACCAGCAGCACTCAGAATTCTCTTAGATTCGCGCGAAGAAAGAATCCCTTCTGATCCATTGGAAAGCAGGGGAAACAAGGGCTGTGTTTACTTTTCACAAGAACGTGAGAAAGTGGAGAAGAAAGTGATAGAAGAATGAGCTGATCCCAATGGAATTGTCCCGTTATCCCCCTGATTAGAACCGCCATCACAGCTTTGGCGGCTCGTTAATATCCGTGCTAGGATGATGCTTCATTCGTCTTCGTCGCAAGCATTCTCTCTCCCCTCTCTCACTCTCTCTCTTCTTTCACTCTCTCTATCTCTCTCTTCTCTCTCTATCTATCTCTCTCTCTCTTTTCCTCTTCTCTCTTACTCTCGCTCCTATAACATTTCGCCGCAAGAACACGGCGAACGACATGAAAGAAAACCTGCCCGGGGGAGAGGGTGATAAAGCACGGATCATAATGGAAATGACGGAACGCCTATTAGTTGCTTGATAAGCAGATAGAGAGAGACAGATAGAGAGAGACAGATAGAGATGCAGATAGGGAGAGAGACAGATAAAGAGAGACAGATAGAGAGAGACAGACAGAGAGAAACAGACAGAGAGAGAGAGAGAGGGATAGGCAGTGATGGAGAAAATGAAGGATTAGGGAAAAGAAAACAGGCGATAAGCTCGGATAATCCTAAATGAGACGCCAGCAAAGGGATGAAGTAGTCGAGTGCGTCATTGATAACGGCCAATCGTAAATTAACAGCAGACGCCAACAAAGGGAGGGAGAGGGGGGAGCTCCTGCCAGGGGGCATTAAGAGCGCCAATCGCTTAGACCAATCACCAAGACAATCATTGACACCTTCCCCACTGAACGATCATAGTCAAGTGAAATGGCACCATTTCAACATTTAGCATTATCGATTGAAACCAAATTACTTTCCAATTTTAGTAACTATATAAATTAACATATTAACGTTGCAAAGAATTAGTACTAAAATGAGAAAAATTCAAACGGAAAAGAAAGAGCGGCAAGATTGAAATGGCTGAAGAAGAAGAAGAAGAAGAAGAAGAAGACGAGAAACCTTCTCTGTCCAGGATCGGGTCGTCGTTCAGTCGCTTTCCGCCGCTGTCAAGAGGGAGCTTCTTCTCGTTGCGCAAGATCAGCCTGTTAAGGAGTGATAAGAGTGATTACACCATAACCTTCTCCATTTTCCGCCAAGGTGCATCACACATTTCTACTGACCTTGCTGTTTGTGATCTTTTCTGCTGCAATTTCAATCCTTCAAGAAATCATTATATGAGAAGCCGACGAGTAGCTTCATGAGGGACGCAGAGAGAGGGAGTGAAAAAGAGATGGAGAGAGAGAGACTGAGAGAGAATGAGATAAAATGGTGAGAGAAGGAGACTGAGAGAGAGACTGAGAGAGAGTGAGAGAGAGAGAGAGATAACCATCAAGAATGTGGTTCGCTGATGTAAGGGCGCACTACGGAAGAGATGCGGCTTTGCAGATTGGGAATGGCTGCCCTTTGCCATGTGAATATCCGCGTAAGGATGGAACACGCGCAGCGGAACGACCTTAGGAGGAACTGCCCGAGGGAAGATGCCACGGAATGAGACAAGGGGAACATGACCTATTCCATCAAAAGCTAGGAGGAATTCAAGGATGCGTGAGTAATAGAACCGGAGGCAGAACGGCGGACAATAACAGTACAGAGAAACAAGAAATACTTTCAAGACTTCTTGTTTACATGACGACACTTTTTGTGAGATAAAACTGAAGATTGAAAAAGATAAGAATGGCGCTAAATAATATGGCTACTTTGTGCAAAACAACAGTGTCTTCAATTAAATTGGTGCGACCGATGCAAATGAAATATGAGAAAGGATTACTGTAATGATGAAGAAGGCACCAACTTCTCGACATCAGGCACAGTCACATTCCACGCGACGTCAAAGGCGTCGAGGCGTTGCTGGAGAAAGGGACGGAAACGGTCGGAGATCATGATGTCCGCGTAGTCGCCCACGTGAGACGCGTCCTTCCAGAAGTCAATCTGCATTTCAGTTCACTCATTCTCATGTTATTTAGAGTTTGGCACTCAACTCTTAGGAGAGAGGGAAAGAGAGCTAGAAAGAGAGAGAGAGAGAGAAAGAGAGAGGGAGGGAGCTAGAGAAAGAGAGAAAGAGAACATCAATAGCATGATCGAGTGCGCGGAGAGCGTCGAGTGCTCGAAGGCCGTCGTTGCTTCGAGGAACGACGCGCAGTACGGAAAAGCGAGAGGACGCGGCAGAGGGAGACAACGCCGATGACAACCTGACAATTGTACCAGTTTCGCGTGAGATTCAAACCTTAACCCTTGAAGAGTGCTCAGATACAGTACCTCGCCTGAAGAGAAGGAGACAGAGGAGAAGTTGGAGAAGAAGCGCCGTGGGCTGCGCGGCGAGGGGCCCTCGCATGCCACTTCCCTCGCTCTTTCCTGCCTCTCGCGCGACTCGCTGCTCTACTCGGACGAGTCTGCAGCAGACAGATCCAATTCATTTAGATTTAGTCAATCAGTTTATACGCTCTTGATATTGGCCTTGCTACGATCAGCCAGCAATAATGCAGGCATAGAGCGGCGATTCAACTTTAAGTTAATCTTTTCTGGCTCTCTCAACTTTTCAAACCAGCAGCCGCAGTAAAGTGTCAGTCTTTATGGGATAAACCCCGCTGCCCTGATAACAGAATGACGTTAAAAGCCGCATTTCTTTTACGTAAACCTCTATCACTTTACCGCATATAACCCAAAAAAAATTCCGCCAGCTCAGTATCCTCAGGGTTATTTGACACTTACTAAGGCTGCAGATTCTAATCCAGCTTAAGGAAGAGAGCTCGCGTGAAACTGAACCTCTTTTTTTTCTGCAAAACTTTGACGCGATGTTGCACTAATTGGCAGAAGTACACAAGGCGGCTGCTTTTCTTCTTGCCTGGCTCTTCCCACTCTCTCCACTCTTTCCCAGCCTATCACTCTCACCCCCCGCACGCATCCGGCCATATCGATAATGGACAGCGCTAATTTGGCATCACGGTATTTTCACGGTATCCGCCTGTCTGCTAAGGGATCCGTATGCGGATTTGGGATTGAGAGAATGAGAAAGAGAAATGGAGAGGGAGAGAGGGGGAGGGAGAGAGTGAGAGAGGGAGAGAGAGAAGGAGGGAGAGAGTGAAAAAGGGGATGAGAAAGTTCGCCGTGATGAAACGTCTCTGTGTCGGCAGGAATAGGCAGTGCACAAAAACACATGGAAACACAGAGCGGGCAGGTGAAAGCAGGAAAGAGGAGTCAAGAGAGAGCGAAAGGAGGCGGCCGGGGCAGGCGTCGGGCTAATGAGTGACTTTCCCTTTTTTGCCAGGTCGAGTTGGACAGCCAATCCGGGTAACCCCTCCCCCCCTCTCCTCCGCCTCTGGCATCGTTTGTTTCGCACCCCTCCCTCTGGCCCCTCTGCAACACCTTTCTTTGCACCCGCTGCACGTTCGCTCTCTCTCTCTCTCTCTCTCTCTCCCTAACTCTCTCGCTCCCGCTCTCTCTCTCCCTCTCTCTTTCTACGTTTCACTCTCTCTACCCCTCTCTCTCCCGTTCTCTCTCTCTCTCTCTCCGTGGTTGTCTGACGATTGGCTTCGCGCGTATCTCAGGTCTCCATCTTCTTAGGCTTGCCGGCCTCTCACCTTTCCTTCCTCCAACCTTATCTCTCTCCTTCTTAGTGCTTTGATCCATGTCTCTCGTCGGGTAGGTCTGCCAGAGGCAATCTCGTTTTTTTCCCTTCTCGTCAAAGGCCGTAAGCTTTCTCTTTTACCCATAGATTTTTTTATCTGCCCGCTTTGAATGCCTCGAGGGTGCCAGATGCACCCTTCCTCATTGATGTCCTTGGCGGGGAGACAAAGAGAGAGAGACAGAGAGAGAGAGAGAGACGAGAGAGAGAGATGAGAGAGAGACAGAGAGAGAGAGACAGAGAGAGACAGAGAGAGAGACAGAGAGAGACAGAGAGAGGAGTGTGTGAGAGAGGGAGACAACGATGACAAAAAATTATAGGGAGGAGCAAGAGAGAGTGAGAAGAACCGATTAGTCTCCTTTTCACGAGATCGTCAATCAGTCGAGAGAGATTTAAAAAAGTCTTGGAATGGGAAAATACGAGCACAAACATAGACTTGATTTTTTCGTACTTTTTTGTGCCAAAAAACACCATTTAGAATTTTAGAAGCGAGGATTCTAAATTAGTAATAATGGAACTTCGAACCTTCAGAAGCGATGAGCATCGATATACTGAAGGTAAGTGTCGATCGGCTACTCCTGTAATTAGAACAACAGGTTACGGTATCCTTTCTAGGAGAAGCGAAGAGAAGTTAGTCAAGGCTAGCAGAAATTATGGAAAACAAAGGGATATCATAGATACGGGAAATTGCGATATTGAAATGATCAATAAATGCTAGCTTCTATCGATAGAAAGAGATCGAGAAGCGGGCAATGAGAAGAAAGTGAATGGTTGAGTAGGAGAGCGAAAGTTGTAGGAGGTTTAGGAAGACAATGAGAGAGAGAGAAAGAGGGAGAGAGAGAAAAAGGGAGGGAGAGACAGAGAGAGAGAAAGAGGGAGAGAGAGACAGAGAGAGAGAAAGAGGGAGAGAGACAGAAAGAGAGAAAGAGGGAGAGAGAGAAAAAGGGAGGGAGAGACAGAGAGAGAGAAAGAGGGAGAGAGAGACAGAGAGAGAGAGAAAGAGGGAGAGAGACAGAAAGAGAGAAAGAGGGAGAGAGAGAAAAAGGGAGGGAGAGACAGAGAGAGAGAAAGAGGGAGAGAGAGACAGAGAGAGAGAGAAAGAGGGAGAGAGACAGAAAGAGAGAAAGAGGGAGAGAGACAGAGAGACAGTGAAGAAAGAGAGTGAGATTGCGATTGTTAATGGCGCGAAAAAGCTTCGGCATAAACAGGATCTCAAAAGACTAGCGAGCCGGCGAGAGAATATGGGTGAGAAACATAGAGATACAAAGTATGCAAGAGAAAAAGAGATAATGGATTGGAGGGAGAGAGTGAAAGAATTAGAGAGTGAGAGGGAGATAGATAGCTCGCTTGCTTGAGAAAGAGCTTGAGGGTGGGCGCCATTGGTAATATCCCTAATCTCGATCAGCGTATTGAGTGGTGATCGAAGAGGAAAAGCACAGTTTGCCTCGTTCTGAGACCGGCATTCGCGCGTACAATGTTTAAATATAAATTCTCAATCACAGCTTCTTGTTCCATGCAACAACCGCTCATAGGTGAAAGTTGCAGAATACGTTTCTGCATTACTGAAATCGATCTTGCCTAATCGCTTTTATTCAAATAACATTCGTTTGTCCATCGGTCATGACAATAAACTCGGATTGAGCATTTCGGCCAAGATTCAGGTAACAATGGATTAGGACTCTGCTTGACCTGATGAGAGAGTGAAGGAAACAGAGAGCGAGAGAGAGAGAAAGAGAGAGAGAGAGAGAGAGAGAGAGATGAGATAAGAGAGTAAGATAAAGAGCGGCAGAGAACGGAAGAGTGCGAGAGAGGAGGGGCCAAATAAAGCTGAAACATTTGCATTTGCTTGAACGGATTCATTTAGAAAACAACAAAGCCGTTCCCTTCGCAAGCGAACGCCCGAATGGAAAAGAAAAAACGAAAAGAAAGGGAAACAGACGGAAGGAAAAAATGGAATGCTGCTGAGAGGATATGAGAAGAGAGCAGGAAAGAAAGAGAGAAAAGGAGGACGAGAAATAGAGAGGGGAGCAAGTGAAAAGGGGACGAGAGGGAGAGAGAGTGAGAGAGAGTGAGAGAGAGGGACAGAGATAGAAAGCAGAGCCAATGCACCCTTGACTCTTTCCGCTTAAGAGGGAAGACTTTGCAATTGTGAATAATTGGGAAGAGAAAGAGGAAGCGAAGAAGAATGCTTGCAAGAAAAGCAAAGACACAAGAATAAAAATAGTCTTGATCTGAATTGTCGAGAGACAACTTTGCTGTTCAGATTCATTATTTTATCAGGATTTTTGACTCCCTCATTCAAAAGATAGCGAGAATCAAAATCTTTCACAGCTTAAACATGCAGGAGCGGAGATAAACGAGGGGTGGGCGGGTGGAATACAGATATCAGAATGGAAACTGAACGAAAACTGAAGGAGGGGACATTTGAGAGAGAGAGAGAGAGAGAGAGAGAGAGAGAGAGAGGCGGAGAGGGAGATCATGAAAGAGAAAAGGATGGAGGGAGACAGAGTTGGTGAGTGAGGGAAAGTAATGTAATAATAGAGGATACGACTATTTCAACATAATTATGAACCAATAAATAAAATAGGATAAATTATAATTTTAAAAAAACAGTAGATTGACCCGTAGTGCTGATGATTGACAGTCGAGACCGCAGAGGAGCGAACTCTCTTTGGTAAGTGCAGCAGAGCGAAGAGTGCACACTCTACTTTGGAAAGGACCCTTTCATCTCCTACTCTCTGCGTCTCACAGGGGTTTTCTCTCTCGCTCTCTCTCTCTCTTTTTCTCTGCCTCTCGAGATCAGCTTGCTATGCGGCGCTGTCTAAGAAATGGTTGACTGGCATTGAATTAACGTGAGCCGAGAGTGACTGAGAGAGAGAGAGAGAGAGAGAAAGAGAGAGAGAGAGAAACATAACGAGTTCCGCCTTCGATGAGGAGCTCAAGCCGAGTATGCATTCGGC
Source organism: Allodiplogaster sudhausi (assembly GCA_945643635.1). Taxonomy (NCBI): domain Eukaryota; kingdom Metazoa; phylum Nematoda; class Chromadorea; order Rhabditida; family Diplogasteridae; genus Allodiplogaster; species Allodiplogaster sudhausi. The sequence continues at coordinate 1,087,245 of CALZFC010000007.1, read as the reverse complement.
TGCACTGCCGCCCTCTCGTGCAACCTGGACCCGCTCGACCTCGGGTGCTGGCAGAGGGGGCCACCGAAAGGTATGCGAGGGGGAGCGGGGCTCAAGAGATGAAGCATGCGTGATGAGCAAGCGAGGCTGAGAAATGGAAGGTCGCGGCGGGGTAAGAGAGGAAAAAGCACAGTCATCATGACAGAGGAATTCGAGGGTGGCAACTCACGAACCGGTGGAATGCCATCGAAGGGAGTGAAGGGGAGGGCCCCCTTACAACAATTGCCTACGCTTAGTTAGATACGCGACTTTCACTTTGGCAACTCCATTTAGGTGACTGGACAACAGGAAGCAGATAAAACAGCCAATTCATCATCTCCCTCAGGCCAGGACTGAATGCACAGCGATGTTGGTTTCCGCCAAGGCAGTTACAATCAGCTAATCATTTAAGCTTTCCGGAATGTTGCTTTTATGTGTGTGCACACTTTTTTAACATGAGAAAGGAGGCACAAATAAAACCGTATTTAATGAGTAGAGAGAGAGAGAGACCACATTTACATAAGTATTTTCATCACGAAGATTAGTAGAAGTTGATTGTGAGAAAGAATGAAACCGTGGGAACGAGTTTACGCCGTTGATATGTGGGAGGGAGAGGATCGAGGCAGTGAACGAGAGGGAAATGGGGAGAACTAGGGAACGAGATAGAGAGACAGACAGAGAGAGAGAGAGAGAGAGAGAGAGAGAAAGGAGAGGTAGAAAGAGAGAGAGAGAGAGAGTGTGCGAGATGGATAGAGAGAGAGAGAGAGCGCGTGCGAGATGGATAGAGAGAGAGAGAGAGAGAGAGAGAGAGAGATAATGAGTCCAAGAAAACGAAGAAATTTTGGAGAAATGAAGAGCGAAGACGCTTGACAGATGAGGGGTTAGGCTAGCCTAGCGGCAATTAAGCTCAAGCTTCACTAAGTCGACCGGTCAGCCACTTTTTGCAATGCTGTCCGTCTCGTTTTATTCTTCATTATTAATAGTTCCGAGTCAACGATAATTGTCTCATTTGAATGGGCTGCGCGGGCACAAAAAGAAAAGAAGAAATATAGCTCCGAGAAGAAAGAGAATTATCTGCGTGAAGGGGATATATGAAACGCATATAGTAAATATATATATATATATACATATATATATATATATATATATATATATATATTATGATAATTGGTAATCGTGTGGAAATAGTTTCACATTATATTTCAAGAAAATGAAGCAGAAACCAAGAAAAGTCGCGAGAAAAATATCGGCAGCCAAAGGAGCATATTATCATCTGCTAAAGGCCACTCACTTTTAATGTGTGAAGGAAGGATATCGGCTCTTGTGCGAGATCTTTGAGAGAGAGAGAGAGAAACTAAATGAGAGAAGAGGGAGATAGAGAGAATGAGGAAGAGACAGCATGAAGATCTTGTGAGGTTGTAGACTGTCGTGAAGATGCTAAAAGAAGAGAATTAGAGGGCTAGCAAATGATGCAGCAAAGCCGGTTGACCAGAGCAGTTGAGCTCGTGAGCAAAAGAGAAAACGAAATGAGAGAAAGACGATGGCAGGAGGAGAGGGACGAGAGAGACAGAGAGATTGAAGTGAGTGAGGGAGCCAGAGAGAAGGAGATACATACATATGTACATGTACAGAGGGAGAGAGGACGATCTTTCGTCACAGAGAGATGAATCAGACCGAAATGCCAAAGGGAATGAGGATATTCTCTTTGTTCTAGACATTCCCCTTTCACCTTCAACCTACCTCTCGCCCTCTCAATCCCTTTCCTTTTTCTCTGCCTCTTCAGTTCCTTTTTTAATGGCATTACTCCAGCTCTCAACATGTCACTGATGAGTTGCATTCCAGATGGACTCAAGTTTGCCAGTGATGAGTTGCATTCCCAGCGTTATATACTTTTCTTTTTGCTTTATCCTTAATCTCGCTCTATCTCTCTTTCTCTCTCTCTCCCTTTCCTCTCTCTCATTCTCTGTCTCCCTCTCTCTCTGTGTCTCCACAGCTAGAAAGTGTGATCACGCTAATACTTTACTTTCGTCAGCAGCACTCCCCGGATGCAAGTATGCAATTCTCGTACCTTTCGTATTTTTTGCATTTTTGTAGGACGGTCCCCTTAGTTCCCTCTAAAACTCTCCGTCTCTCTCTCTCTCTGTCTCTCCCTCTCTCCGTCTCTCTCTCCTTCTCTGTCTTGTCCTCTCTCTTTGTCTTAGTCTCTATGTCTCTCTCTTTGTCTCTGTCTGTCTGTCTCTCTCTCTCTCTCTCTGTCCCTCTTCTTGTCTAAATCTCTTTCCCTGACTCTGCCTCTCTCTCTCTATGTACTTCTCGCTTCTCTCAGTCGGCTTAGCCAACAAAGGTAAAATATGAAAATAAATGCAACATCGGTATGGAGAATGCCGCCCCGGGGCGCGGATGCGGAACGGTTCATCCTTTCTGCCAGCCGCTTTATCTCATCGTTTCATCTCTCCCAAAACGGAGGGCAGTGGCATCGCTAGTGGGCAGTTTGGTAAGAGAAAGACAGAGGAATCTCTCTCTCTCTCTCTTATCTGATGAAGGGAGCGAGAGAACGAGAGAGAGAGAGGGAGAGCGAGAGAGAGAGAGAGAGAGAGACTATACAAAGGGCGAATCTCATTTTGTGCCTCTGTGGCAAGGTTCCTAATTTCAAGCCGCACAAGGAAAGCGGACAATTTTTTATAACCCTCTTGGCAGCAGTATAAAGATGCGATCTATCCAGAAATTGTTTGAAAATACCGTTGCATCCAGAGCCTCAGATTGTCAAAAACTATACACATGCTTTGAATAAATCAACAATTCCTCATAGAACTGTCCGATATTCATCACCACTTCCATTTTCGGATAGATTTACGACATCAACACATTTCACTCAAATCTTGAGGTATTTTAGTAAGGTCACTTCATTTTTCGACTTTCTGTCAAATGGTAAACTAATCTTCTAACACGAATAGACCGAAATACGGTGTTGGCAAGGAGCCAGGAGATACGGATCGAACGGCTCGAGGCGCAACAAGCCAAGATTAATTTAAAACCGTAGAAAATTATTCACATTATAAGTATTGAAGTTTCATTGTACCTTTCTTTCTCGGCTTCTTCTCCCTGCCTTCTATTTTCTTTTTCATCTTCACACGGATCCGAAATAAACGACATATGAATCTTCACGAGACGCAATAGATATTCTACATAAAATAAAGAGTATTTGAGCCTCTGAGTGCTTAGGAACTAATATGACAATGCAAAAAGTGCATCAATTGCACGTAGTCCTTAAGGACAGCAGGACGAAAGGAATCAATTTTCGAGCCCAAAAGGAATCATTGACGCCGCCTTCCCACTCTGGAGCCAGTCGTCCGAATGGCCTCCACTGTTATTATCTTTTCATTCTTTAACGTGTCCTGTTCTTATATTCGAAGAGTTGACACATTTTATTTTTATAACACCAATCTGACGTTAAATTTAGAGCCCAGAGCTGCCGGCCGTGGCCGAGACAACGTCCTCCTACATCAATACTTCTATTTTTTTTTTCTTAGAACATGAATACTTAAAGAATTGTCACTCCACGCTGCGCTGATAAGCGAATAAAATGAACCTAAGGCAAGATGCTGAAAAATTCTTTGTTGGCATTCTTTAGGCAACTGAGTCGGATGAGGACGTCACTACGAGCGGCTTGTTTGTTTCTCTCTAAGAGCTAGCATATTCGGATCTATCTACCCGTTAAGATATTAAGCTACCTTCTTTAAGGTATAATTAAAGTCAATTTTTAAAGAGGAAAGCTATGGCCAGTGCCCGTGGTGTCTGTGGTGCTGGTCGTTATCCTCATCGGATTCCTCATGGTGTGGTGTCTCCACCAGAGAAACAAGAAGCAGAGGAGGAAGCAGCCGAAGACAGAAGTTCTCGACGGGAAACGGCGCAAGATGAGGAGAAAGAGCAAACCCACCTCCGTCAGCACCGCCCACGTCTGTTCGACTCTGCCTGGTATTCAGTTACCCCCTTTCTCTCTCTCTCTCTCTCTCTCTCTCTCTCTCGTCTCTCTCTCTCTCTCTCTCTCTCTCTCTCTCTTTCGATTTCGTGGTCTCACCTTAATTATCACAACCTGGTGATTCCCCACGTTCGTTATAAAAAATAGATTTTCTTCCCATTTGCACTCATTGTCAGCAGAGGGAGAATAACTGCTAATATTTAATTTTTAGATAGTACTCAGTACCAGAAAAGGGCGCAGAGGAGTAGTATGGAGTACTCTTCCTCTGAGTGTACGAAAAAGCAAAAGCCAAAGCCTAAGTCGGTCCCCGTCTCGGTCGACAAGCAGGAATCAGCAGAGGGTGCGGAGTGCTGCGAGTAGATTTCTGTATTCATCATGATTGTGGCAATTGCAGCGAAGTCCGTCAGCATTCAAGGCAGTCTGCAGAAATCGAATGTTGAGACTTCCTTGGAAGAGAAGGCAAGGTGATCAGAGAGGATTTTAGATGCAGATGAAAGGATGAAGAGAGGGAAAGAGAGAGAGAGAGAAAAGGAAGGGAGAGAGAGGGATTACGAAGAGAATTATTACATTGAAGGAAGGCTGGCCGATTTGTGATACCGGCCAAGTATATTAAATACGGCGGTCCTCTGAAAATCCAGCCATGTGTCCAAGGCAACATGGTTAGGCTTGGGAGAGAGGAGGGAAGCGGCTACTTTACGTAGATGTTTTTTTTAATGAATGACAACATTCTTATTCCTTTTGATTCCAATAATTGTTTGGAGGTTCACGTTGAGGATGAGACAACGACGGGAGGAACGACCACGGGGCCATTCAATGTCACCTTCGACCCCAATCTCAATGTCGCCTACGAATGCGGCACGGATGTTGATGAATACGAGGTCCCTCCCCGTCTCCTCCCTGCTCTTGCCTGTAGACACAATCCCTTCAGAAGACGACGGGAAAGCAGTCAACTGACGAGTCGATTTCGGAGTTCTTCAAAGAAGACAAGAAGTTGGTCATTCGACCGGACAAGGAAGGCAGACGGAAGAAATCAAAGAGACCATTGAAAACATCTGAAATTTCGTCGGCTCCCTCCGAATCGTTGAAGAAAAAGAAAAAGAAGAAGGGCAGCAAGGATGTTAGCGATCACATTTCTTGCAGAAATGTAGATACAGTTAATACACATGCGTGAAATTTAGGATCGACAGAAGAAGATTCCATCTCCTCAGTCACCACTCTGAAGGAAAAAGGTTTGCCTTGAGTTACAAAAAGTGGAAACGCGTTTAGCTTGGGTTTTTTTAATTGACGTGAAATCGATTCCTTTCAGTCTTCGAAAGGGAAACATGATGAGAAGAAGGAAGAGCCGGAAAAGAGGGAAAAGGGAGAAAAGAGGCATCCACGCTCAACGCTCAGTAAGGCACGCTTTTCTATCATATATGTATTTCCAAAGATAATCTATTTAAAAGGATAAAAAGGATCTTGCAGAAGAAAAAAGTGGCCGACCGGATTGAAGAATCGTCCTCGCTGAAGAGTGACGTCGACGTCAGTTTCAACGATAAGAAGAAATGTAAACGTATCAGCAATGAAAATTGTGGGATGTTGCAGAAGTGAAGGAGTCGAGTTGCAGCGGACTCTTCAGGGAGCGGAGTGGCTTCAGTGGCATCTCGCCCTCTCCCGAAGTGCTCCACTCCGACTCCGTCCCCTTCCTCCTCTCGCTTCAGTGGCATCTCGCCCTCCCCCGAAGTGCTCCACTCCGACTCCGTCCCCTTCCTCCTCTCGCTTCAGTGGCATTTCGCCCTCTCCCGAAGTGCTCCACTCCGACTCCGTCCCCTTCCTCCTCTCGCTTCAGTGGCATCTCGCCCTCTCCCGAAGTGCTCCACTCCGACTCCGTCCCCTTCCTCCTCTCGCTTCAGTGGCATCTCGCCCTCTCCCGAAGTGCTCCACTCCGACTCCGTCCCCTTCCTCCTCTCGCTTCAGTGGCATCTCGCCCTCTCCCGAAGTGCTCCACTCCGACTCCGTCCCCTTCCTCCTCTCGCTTCAGTGGCATCTCGCCCTCTCCCGAAGTGCTCCACTCCGACTCCGTCCCCTTCCTCCTCTCGCTTCAGTGGCATCTCGCCCTCTCCCGAAGTGCTCCACTCCGACTCCGTCCCCTTCCTCCTCTCGCTCCACAACGCCCACGAAGGCCACTGGGGCTCATTCCTCTTCAGTTTCGGCCCCTGCCTCATCTCTGTCCACTCAGACCTCGGCTCCTTCCGCTCGGACCCAGGTTCCTTCCACTCAGACCCTCATTGCTCCCACTCAGACCACGGCTGCTCCCACTTCTCTCGCTGGCGTAGAGAAGACGTAGAACAACGACGACAAAGAGGTGTCTTATAGTTTGGTTATCAATGACTCCTCTCTGAAATACATTCCACTGTCCTTTTGAGTCCTCGCCGTCTTCGCAGAATCGGCGTCCGGGCCTTCCAAATGACTGAAGAATGTGTCGACATCTTAGTTTTATTCGCGCTTCTCAAATTGCAAAGCGTCGAGTTCAGCCCATTCACTTTTGAGAAATAAAGATGACCTCGAGGAGGTTGATTGAGACCTCTCTTATGGCTGAAGAAAGTTGAGAGAAGTCTGCGGCATCTGCCCCTAGCACGTGGGCGGTGCTGAAGAATCCCAGCGAATTTCACAATTCACTCGGCTTGTGTTTAACTGTTTCCGCCTACATCGGGCGTGAAAACTGAAGAAAGAATTTTACATTTAATTTAGTTGAAGTTCTCGTCATCCAAGCATTAATTTATTAGCTCGCTGTACACCAAATTCTAGACAAATCTCTTAGCCAGATACAAAGAAACCCTGGCCTCTCAGATGCAAAGTACAATTTTGAACATTCCACGAACTTGTGTTAGATTGTGAAAAAGGAAACCTAGACGGGACAAAAGAGTGACAGGAGGGCGCGCAAAAGAATTACCGTAACAGAGTAAACTCGGACCAAAACAGGAATAAAGAAGCGAGTCAAAATAGTTTTCTCTGCCACCCGTTTCACGAAAACACCGACGAGGGAAAGCGGAAAGAAGAGATGGAGGGAGAGAGAGAGAGAGAAAGGAGAGCAGAGACACATGGTAAATATGAAACTATTCACGGAATCGAAAAGTGGACCTTTTCTTCTGATGAGTGCAATTTCTTCTGATGAGTACAACAACAAGAAAAACAACTGAATAAAATAAAACGTGACTATTACATTGTTTCCGGCTAGTTATAATGTCAAACCATGTGATGGATGAAACGGCAGGAATAACTACGAAAAATATGGACAACGATTAAAAGATGTTGGACAATTACATTTGCTCTCTCAAGTAGTCGTCCCTCTTCCCTAGCACTCCCCCAAATGCCGTTCCTTCCCTTCCGAAATATAGTATCCCATCTCCATGAAATACCGTAACCCATGCCTTTTACGAGCAGCAACCGCCTCCCGCTGCACCGGCCGCTGCGGAGGGATTCACAGTAGACTGGTCGGCTTCGTTCGTCTTGTTTGGCACCTGAGAAGAATCCGGGTTTGTATTATTTAAATTAATAGAAATGATCCGTAAAATTAACTATAATATATGCTTTGTTACATGACCAGTTTTTTACTAGATAAAAAATAGTATGAAAATAAAATACAAAATGTAAAAAGATAAAACAGGAGAGGGAAAGAGGGAGATTCATGAATAAAGAAGAAATATCGTAATGAAAAAGAAGAGAAGGAAGAAAAAGAAAGAGACCCTTTCTAGAATGGCCTCTGCGAGTTCGTAGAAGGCAGTGTCGATATGTACGTTCGCCTTGGCAGAAGTCTCCAAGAAGCGGATGTTGTGATCCGCGGCGATCTGCAATTCTTAGATTCTGGCTAGAAAAATTGTACATAGAATCCCAGTCTAATTTGTTATATCAATAGTTTTCACGGATACTTCTTCGTGAAGATCCTTCAATATAAACTACTCTTTGCATCAATAGAAAACATGCATGTTCTAATATTATTATTCCCAAAGTGTGAAAAAGGTGTTCTTCTACGGTCAAACCAGTCTTTATAATTTGATGAAATCGCAAATCTAAACAGAAAGATGCTATTAATCAATTATATTCAATCACGAAATGCTCTGCGTCGACATATTTCGTGGTGTATAATGCAAGCGCATCAAGAGAACTTCTCCCCTAGATTCCTTAGCCCGAGTCTGACCTTCTCTCCTCTCTCCCTGGACACGACTCTCCTCTCTGCCATGTCGCATTTGTTGCCGAGCAGCATCTTCACCACGTCTTCCGACGCGTGCTGCGAAACAGATCATTTCACTAGCATGTTTATCTTTTTCTTCCCATTGCCCGCTAAATCGTTCAGTTGCATCAACATGGCCAACATTTTAAAGCACCAATGCTCAAACACTCAGACAGCGAACTGCTTTAAATGAATACTACTAAGAATACATGAATTGAATTCATCTGCAACTATGTAGTGTCGCTGCTTCTCAGCCCAGGCTAAAAAGGTACCGTCTGTTTTACATACCCATCCTGATCATGGGCCTTCCCGGAGCCATACCCCACCCAGATAATAGCGGAAAAAATATGTTTCTACTATCCCCACCTTGCTTTCCGGTTCCCAAGACCTACACCCCATCCTGTTTTTCCAAGCAGTGCACGATGGCATTAATAACCCCGGCCCACCTCGTCAATGTTGCGCAGCCACTTGGCAATGTTGTCGAAGCTCTTGGAGTTGGTGATATCGTAGACGAGCATAATGCCCATGGCTCCCCGGTAGTACGACGTGGTTATCGTGTGGAACCGCTCCTGGCCCGCCGTGTCCCTGCAAAGATTGGCGAGCGTAATATTCCGAGTGACCATGTCTATCATGGTAACCAACCCCTTCCAGATAACCTCACCATAAAGATTACTTCCATATGAACTTTTACGGTACGGAAAGGGAGTTTAAAGCGCATGTCGCCGGTTCAAAACAACTATAATATCAATTTGATCCACATGTTACGCGAAGTTGACACTACGGAAAATATGAAACAAATCTACGTAAATTCACCATACTTTGCTTCCTTACAATCTAATCACAAATAAATTAGCCTCCGAAACTATTACAGCAAGGTTGTAAAATAAAATAAATAAATAAAAAGAAGCCAGAAGTTAGATTATATGAAAGCTCACCAGATTTGGAGCTTGACCTTCTTTCCATGCAACTCGATCGTCTTAATTTTGAAGTCAATTCCTGAAAACACAAGCAAGAATATGGAATGGTCAGTGTATTTCATATCTTAATCTTAAGCTGTATTACGTGGTTCTTACCCTTCGCAAATTACAGACTAAGAAAAAGATTAGTAAATTCAACTATTTGATATACGGCTTAACATCCAATTCCATCCAAAAACAAAAGGGAAATGCTGATATCGCCAGGGTGTCCAAACATCCTTTTAAATATTCTTCATCTTGAGAAGTAACTGGCAGAAAACAGAGCAATCATGCTTGAATATATTGTAAAAGAAAGAAACCGATAGTTGAGATGAAAGTGGTGTTGAAGGCGTCGTCAGAGAAGCGATAGAGAATGCATGTCTTGCCAACGCCGGAGTCTCCGATGAGCAGCAGCTTGAACAGCAGGTCGTATTGCCGCCGCGCCATTGCTTCTTCTTCTTCTACAAGATCATTCATTATGACGCGACACCATCGATATCAAGGAAAATGAAAGTAACAACGAATTTTCCGCAAAATCACAACTAACATTTCTTAATCGGCACTCGAATCTTCTGAAACTTTTGAAATCGACGTACTCACTGGAGCAATTGTCAGTCGCTTTTCTGCTTCTTTAAGAAAGGCCTGAATTTCATATAATGAATCATTGCAGATAGGATATCTATCTTTCGCACGTGAAAAAGGGCAGGAATCGGGTAAGAGATTGGAAGAGGAGTGCAGACAACGAAACATGTGTGGCAGAAGAGAAGACTATGGACTGGAAATGAGGAAGAATGGAAAATTTGATAGAAGGGGAAGGAAAGGCAGGAAGAGGGAGAAGAAAAGTCGGAGATATAGAAAGAGAAAGAGAAGAGAAAGAGAGAGTGAGAGAAAGAGGAAAACAGAAACAGAGAAAGAGAGAGATGCCGGGCAGTACGATGACGGACGGGGGACACTCGTGCGCATCGATTGCGCTAGGACGGAATGAGGGAGAGAGAAGATTGGAAGAGAGAGAGAGAGAGAGAGAGAGAGAGAGAGAGAGAGAGAGATAGAGAGCGAGAGAGAAGCTCTCTATGTTTAGCAGCAGACAGTGCTGGCCATTCGTCGCGGGGGGAGAAGGAGGAATGGGCCGAGAAGGGTCGTAGCCAAGCCAAGAGAGCGAGATCACACCACCCAGATTTGAGAATTACACGCGGAAAACACGCATCCACATTTTAGATTACTTTCCGCAAGCGAAATTAACTTGACCAGCGAAGAAATCGGTGCTATCCTAGTACACAAAGCAATAAACAACACGAGAAGTCTTAACTGGATCAAACATGCGGCAAAAAAAGTAAAACAGTTTAGTGAATGAAAAGAAAATAATAAATAACAAGAGGAGCTTGCAAACAGGAAAAACACAGCGAAGGCCAGGACAGCATTCTGAAAGCATTCGACAGTTGTGATGGAGAAAACTAAGTTGCTAGAACAAATTACAAATTATCAAAAAATTTCAGCATGAAATTGTATAGTTCCACTATTTTTTTAAAAGCAGGTAAAAAATAAGCAGAATGTTTAAATAAAGCAGAGTTAAGAGAGCCTCGCTGTAAGGATCAAGCTGCCCTCAATGGGGACCTGCCCCGGCGCAAAAAATTCCGATTCAGTTATCCAAAATTTAATTAGGGGTACCCATACGCACTGTAAGGAAAATTAGTAGATCAATTTTGTTATAAAATTTTTTTCCTTGTCTAGGCATGAAAAAGTAATGAAAAAGTATAATTCGCCATAAGTTTCTTTAATAGCAATATTTTTCAATTTTCTTTTTTTTATTGGCATCCCCGTCGAATTCTAAACAAGAGACCTTTAAATATCTTTCGAAAAATATTTCATTTTCATATCGAAAAATTATTTTAAATATTTCAATTTGACCGTTGAATACCTTATACTCAAAACGTTTTGGGTACTATATCTCAAATTGTAGAGCATTAAAAACTGTATAACATATCTTCTTTTCGTTTAGCCTGGATGTCCCCTAAGCTGTTAAAAATGGGCTCAAATAGGGGCACCTCGGAGATGAACGATTCAAGGAATGCGTGAAGAAATGGTTAAATTCTTGTTTAAACATACAGTGAACCTCTTCATTCGATTCAGCGCTTGTTTCTTGTCATAATAGCTATATATCATAATTCATAAAACTATCGTTTTTTTTAAGCAAAGAAGAAGTTCCTCCTCAGGTAACTCAGCACATCCTCCGTCACTACCGCACGGGTCTCTCTCCAATGGTTGCCTGTATGACTACGTCCCTAGGCTCGGGTATAGCAGCCCTGGCGGAGATCCTTCGGAACACCTCGATCACGGACACTGATCTCGACGTCGAAGACGCCAACTCACTTTCATCGTGTCCATGTTCTTATTGAGGCTTCGCCTATAACCAATATAGTGTTTCGATTGTATTAGTACAGGTTTTTTTCTAATTCCTTTCCTATCTAGTATATTCCTTGCCAAAAGGCCATTTCATATTGGATACTTTCTTTGGATGACAAGCAATTGCATTCTTTCTTTCTTTGCTCACCTCATCTGTATTGACATTGAAATCAAATTCCATGCACTAGTAGGTGTGTAGCATTGCTTTCTTTGTGCTTATTAGTTTCACTATTATTGCCATCATATTTTTAAGAGCTTTGAAGAGTATTGGTAGTTGAAAGAAATCTATAGAATGCTATTATTTCCTAACTCCGAATCGTCCTTCTTCTTTTACGAGTTCATTTTCCGTTGCTTGTTGCGGAAATTTATTCCATGTTGACATCATTGTTGTTGTTTTTCTGTTTTTTTACGGTATTTTCTTGTTACTGACATAATCCAATTAAAAAGATTTAACACACGTCAATCTTGTGACATTTTATTAACATTCAACCTGAAGTTCTGAATTGGAACTTGCAGCCAAGGAAGAAAGAAAATCAATCGATTGAATGAGGGGGGGGGTGCCTAGCCGGGGCGGGCCATTTGCGAACTTTTCTGTTCCATGGGTGGGAGCAATTTGTTCCTTTCACTTGTTACCGCGCTGGTATCTTTTAAATGTAACAATCAAAAGTTGTGTAGGTCGTCCCTACCAATGACTATATCGATTTTCCCACGGCTGTCGCGTCAACACTGACAGATTCGCATTTTACAACTTTTCGTGCAATCTTAATGTTTCTTGCTCATACAATACACCATTCTGCTCCACAAAGCATCCTGAAGTCAGAACGGATGTTTATTTTGCATATTTCCCGTGGTAAAAGCCCGCAAAAGGGTTTGCATGCGCGCGGAATTGAACCTGCGACCTATGACATTCGACGTGCACAAGCAATACGCTCCAAATTACATTTTAAAATTCATTTCTCAAGACTCCTTCAACTAATTTTAAAGGTTGGACTACCAATCGATAGCTATTTTTTCGCTCTATCGAAATAAAAATATCCGCCAAAAAGTGTTAAATTATGGTAAGGCAGAATAAGACGGCAAAATATTCGAACACAAAAAAGTATATCAAGCAATTTATTCATGAAGAAGTGATGTATGGGAAAGTTGTTCGTCTTCGCGAAAGCTATCTAATAGTAGTTTATGAAATGTGGTGATGATGTGCACATGCGAGAAATAGCGGCTGCGGAACTGGCCTCCAAAAAAATTAAATTTGCAAAGCCCCTCAGGGCACTTTTCCGGTACCCAATGGGAAGATAAATAGTGGCTGATATGGTATGTCCTCAATATTGATAATAGTTTAACACTTTTTGGCGGATATTTTTATTTCGATAGAACGAAAAAATAGCTATCGATTGATAGTTCAACCTTTAAAATTGGTTCAAGGAGTCTCGAGAAATGAATTTTAAAATGTAATTTTGGCGTATTGGTTTGCACGTCGAATGTCACAGGTCGCAGGTTCAATTCCGCGCGCATGCAAACCCTTTTGCGGGCTTTTACTACGGTAAATATGTAAAATAAACATCCGTTCTGACTTCAGGATGCTTTGTGGAGCAGAATGGTGTATTGGATGAGCAAGAAACATTAAGATTGCACGAAAAGTTGTAAAATGCGGATCTGTCAGTGTTGACGCGACAGCCGTGGGAAAATCAATATAGTCATTGGTAGGGACGACCTATCCAGATGTAAAGGATGTATGCTGTAGAGAATTTTGTCGCGTACAGAATAGTGCTATTCATATTCTGTAGTCTTTGAATTTGTCGAAAATATAGCGATTCGAATAGTTTTAGGTCATTTTCTGTCCATGGTAGAAAAATCGAAAAATGAGTTTTGTTCGTGGAAAACGATAGTTTTATGAATTATGATATATAGCTATTATGACAAGAAACAAGCGCTGAATCGAATGAAGAGGTTCACTGTATGTTTAAACAAGAATTTAACCATTTCTTCACGCATTCCTTGAATCGTTCATCTCCGAGGTGCCCCTATTTGAGCCCATTTTTAACAGCTTAGGGGACATCCAGGCTAAACGAAAAGAAGATATGTTATACAGTTTTTAATGCTCTACAATTTGAGATATAGTATCCAAAACGTTTTGAGTATAAGGTATTCAACGGTCAAATTGAAATATATAAAATAATTTTTCGATATGAAAATGAAATATTTTTCGAAAGATATTTAAAGGTCTCTTGTTTAGAATTCGACGGGGATGCCAATAAAAAAAAGAAAATTGAAAAATATTGATTTTGAAGCGAGATACATCAAATCACAAAATATCCATACATTTAACTATTCACGCAAGAATATTTTTGGAAAAAAAAGTTTTATCATTTATTCTTGTTACTGGGGCCCAGTGCCATGTCCGACAACGTTTTCGCTCTCGAAATCGAACATCTGGATCTGGGGCAGGCCCAACTGGAGGCATACAGAGAGGCTCTCTTAAATACAGCATTCGCAACGGCATATTGTGATAATTCGTCGATTGTGTTGTAAACGTTTAGCCTTTCAAGTGTTATATCAGAATTATTTTTAAGAGTATGATTGCATTCCGTTCGAGACAAACTATCTTATAAACTGTATAGCAGTTTATGGGATTGTATGTCTCGAACGGATTGCAATCATACTGTTCTAAACAATTTTAATATTGCACTTCAGAGGATAAACATTTGCTACACAATGTAACTCTTCTCTTATTAAACTATTCTCCTTATTTTTTACGTAATTTGGAAGAAATAGTACCCCCTTCCGGTTTGAGAGAATTTTGGTGCGTCGAACTGTAAATTTCTTAAGTTTTCCACAATCGTATTGTGTGACACAAAAGGAACGGAACTTCAAAATCATTAGCAAGGTGAAATTGCTGGCAAATTGCCAGTTGCCAGAATTTTCAAATTAATGACCACATATTACGGTAACTTTTGGAGGGAGTTGCCTAAATTTTCAAATTAATGACCACATATTACGGTAACTTTTGGAGGGAGTTTAAATCACTTTGATCGATGCATTTGGAGGAGAGCTATATGCTTTGCCTAGCCGCGACGCATGAAACGGGCGCAACGCGGATTTGGTGTGCTCTCAAACCGGAAGAATTTGTATGACCCGTACCCTCCGTGAGCGGAACTATCACTTTTGTTTTAAAATTTCGGTAATTAGCAATCTGTTCTAGCAATTTAATTTTCTAAATCACATACTAAATCATGTTATAATGCGTGTCATTGTTTATGTGTTCAAAATTATGTCCCTCCCAACTAGGATATTACCAAGAATTACTCCCGAAAATGAAGTATGAATACCAAAAATAGCGACATGACCAAACAATTCAAGAATACACCTCCTAGTGCTCGTTCTTCCAAGCCTAATTTATTTTATTGTCCTAAACTATTTATTGGGCTATTTATCCCCTGCCTTTATTTATGGAAAGGAGAGTTGTGCGCTGCGAAAGTATGCTCTCTCTCTCTCTCTCTCTCTCTCTCTCTCTCTCTCTCTCTATCTTTCTCACACGAAAGTGGCAATCTGACATTGATTGTCACATCAAATATTGGCTCTGCCTGTAGGGTCGGTAGAAGTTGCATGGTAAGAGAAAAGCAAGAGCGCAGTGGAAGAGAAAGTGGAAGAGAGAGGTAGAGAGAGCGAGGGAGAGAAGCAGAGAAATTTAAAATAGAGCAATGAAAGAGTTGTCTGGAAATTGGCGACGCCTCCGAGGAGTGCAAACACAGCATTCCTTCATGATGCATCTTGGAAACCACAAGTATGGTCGACAATTCTCACATTCCTTCCAATCGGTTCTCACTTTATCTCCTTTTCTTCATCTTACTTTATCAATATTATCTTTTTCTCCTTCTCTTTTATCTTCGCAAATCTTTCACAGACAAATCCTTTCAGTTCCATTCCGCAACATTCGATATGGAACGAAATAGCTGGTATCTTTACTAAGAATTGGTTGGAAAAGTGGGCAATTCCATCTAGCAAGAAAAAGAAAGTAGTCCTTCCGAGTAATCCCAGCAGCTAGATTACTTGATGACGTCATGAAAGAGAGGGGAAGAAGCGGCTGAAGAGTTAGGGAGGATAAGCAAGAGAATTAGAATGCCGACAGAGAAGCAGAGATGCAGACAGAGTCATATGATCCTATCTGGAAGGAACACTCGTGATAGATGCACAGAAAGAGACAGGGGGAGAGACAGCATGAAATAGAGATTGAAAGAGAAGGAGAAGAGAGAGAGAAAGAGAGAGCGACGGAGGGAGAGAGAGAGAGAGAGAAAGGGAGAGAGAGAAAGAGAGAGAGAGAGAGAGAGAGAGAGAGAGAGAAGAGAGAGAGAGAGAGAGAGAGAGAGAGAGAGAGAGAATGAAAGGAATAACAAACCGTGTATCTGAGAAACTACAAGATTTTCTGACATTTATTAGTAAGATAATTAAATATGTAAAATAAAAAATAAAAAAAGATTTTCTCGCACTTCTTTGCCAGTGGTCTTCCCCAAACACTCTAGACCATGCATCACGAACAGCGGCTGATTAACAGCTGTTTCCGAAACTCGAGAACCACAATGGAGAACCATCCCTCCCTGAAAAGAGTCCCGATTGCAAGACACAGACTACAGGGAATGTAGAAAGAGAGAGAGAGAGAGAGAGAGAGAGAGAGAGAGAGAAGAGAGATACAACGAGAGAGAGAGAGACAACGAGAGAGAGAGAGAAGAGAAGAGAGAGAGAGGAGAGAGAGAGAACGAGAGAGAGAGAACACAGAGAGAGAAGGGATAGAGACAAAGAGAGAGAGGGAAAGAAAGAGAAAGAGAGAGAAGAGATATAGACAACGAGAGAGAGAAGGGAGAGAGACAATGAGAGAGAGAGAGAAGAGATATAGACAACGAGAGAGAGAAGGGAGAGAGACAATGAGAGAGAGAGAGAGAATGAAGAGATAGAGACAACGAGAGAGAAGGAATGGGAGAAGATAAACGGTCCGCGGAGCAGATATCGGACTCTTGAGTTGCTATCAGTCAAGACTTGGGTCGAGTGATACGCGAGATTAGAACTCCTCCAACTGTCTTGCGTCTTAAAATGGTAGGAAAAGAGACTGTCATTTTTAGTTGCAAAGTGGAGATGCTATTTGAGTGGCATCTTTAGAATGTTCTCTGATCGATGCACAACAGTGGCTGAGCAAGAAGCGCACTTTGCTTCGCGGCTAAAATTTCTCCCACGACAGGAAGGAAGGAAGGATTATGAAGCACTGACCGGGACGTGTAGCGGAGAAGTTGCGAAACTCTTAGTTACAGAGAAGTAGAAGAAAAGATATAAGAGGAAAGAGAGGGAGCAGTGGGCGGATTCAGTCGATGGTAATCGACGGGTGGGAACTGCGGCAGTCGAAGTAGCCACTGCAAGGCATGAAAATCATGGAAGAGAGAGAGAGAGAGAAAGAGAGAAGGGGGAGAGAGAAATGGAGAGAGCGCACGCTAGCAATGTAGGAGAGGAACGAAATGGGGGCAGCGGCCGGATGCGTTTGCATTGTCGACTTTCTCTCTCTCTCTCTCTCTCTCTCTCTCTCTCTCTCTCTCTCTTTTACACTCCTCTCTCCCTGTCACAACACTCTCTCTCTCTCCCTCCTTCGTCCACTCTGGGCGTAACTTCCAACGTCCGGGGGCCATTCGCCTACTCCTCCCCCCCCCCCATATAATGAAAAGGGGAATTTCGGTTGCAACTTTTCTCGGGACGTGATTAACAGACGAGCCAGAGAATACCAAAAGAAGCAGAGAGTTACAAACAGGGAATGATAAAAGGGACAGCGATAGAGAGAGGTAAAGTCCAAGGTCACGCTGCTCTGAAAGTAAGCAAGGGTTCGTATCGAGTGGTGGGAGAGAACGGTTCATTTCTTGCTAATAGAAATAGAATGAAACAGGACTGTTGGACTGACGATGAGTCATGAGAAACGAACACAACTATGCATCACCATGGATGACTGTACTCATTGGAAGAAGCCAGAGTGATGGAGTGAGAAAGAGAGAGAGAGAGAGAGAGAGAGAGAGAGAACAGAGAGTGTGAGAAATAAGGAGAGAGAGAGAGAGAGAGAGAGAGAGAAAGAGAACGAGTGAGGGAGGGAGACAGAGAGAAAGGAAAGAAATGAAATGAGAGGCATACATATGTACTTACATAAAGTGCTATTCCATTTTCTTCAGAACAAAATGACCATAGCATCTGAACTGAAGGTTTGGGATAGAAATAATTGTTTGAATAAATCTAAATATTTGTAATAGTTTAAAATGAGCATTTTTCGGCAAACGAGAGAGATGAGTTGGCCAATGCCGCCTGAGGCGGGGAACACGTGTCAAATACGAGAGGAAGCAGAAGGGCCGATTGCTCGCCAGCACCCGAAGCTCTTTGTCATTTTAGGGCGCCCCCTAAATGCAGGGTTGATGAAAGGGGAAAGGAAGGCAGAGAGAAAGAGTAAGACAGAGAGAGTAATTGTGAGTGATGGAAAGAGAGAAAGAGAGAGACAGAGACAGAAACAGAGAGAGAGAGGGAGAGAGAGACAGTAGGAGAGACAGAGTGAAGCAATTGCATAAGAAAGCAGACATCGCTAACGATTCCTGCTAGCAACGGGGAAGGATTGCGAAATAGCACATCTTCTATTCTGCAGCTACAATTTGTAATTGAATCATTCCATTGTGCACAAATGAATACTCTGCATACCATTAAACCGAGTATAGGTAAAAGAATAAACTTTTATTCTATCAAATAATCCATTGGGACTTTAAAAAAATTGATACATTCAGACTATTTGTAATGTAGAAAAAAGGGTCGTTCATCACGTGGCGGAGGTGGTGGTGTCGCGGTTGTGTCCCAATTGCACGGCGCAAGCCACGAGGGTTCGATGCCCGATCACGCTTGGGAATGAAGAGTCTATGAGGTATATCACACCGACAAGCATGAGGATACATCAACTACAGACCCATGCCATTTTTTTCATTTTTAGGTGCAGTGATCCAAAAATAGTACCAAGGAATAGTGGGATGAAATCATCCACGCGGCTCCCAAGAATCAGGCGATTTAGGAACAGGTGGAGAGGACAGCATTGTAACTTTGACAGTTTGCGAACAAGACTTATTTTCCAATCTTGCTAATATGTGGAGCAACATCTTCGGGCATAAATGTATTTTACATGACATTGTTTTATGATTAATTTTTAAATTCAGGCACCGTTATATCATCGCTAACGATTAATTATTATTCTGTTGAGCACCCTCAAGTTGATCATCCTCGCCCTGCGCTCGATCATCCTCAAATTCAATCCATCGACGCTGCTCCCGGAGAAATCGCTTGGCTGAAAGGCAGAAATACTCGTAAAACTCGAATTGAGCGGTAGTTCTCGTTGAAGTGATAGCTTAAATGACATCAATTAGTTTCTATTCCCTTAGCACGGGTGTCCTGGCTCGAGAAAAGCCAGCATTCTTATTCAGCTCTGCTTACTACTACTGACCCAGCATAAAATATACCTTATAAAGAAGATCATTTTGTCCTTATAAATGTAAACAGTTGAACACAAACCGATTCTTGATCACGTTAGAATAGTCCGAGCCGATGAATCGTTGATTGAGTACTCTACCGTGCATTCGGTTCGTGATCATTGGCAGAAGGAAAATTATCTGCATCAGACACTTTCATTTTTCTAAAAGAATCACAATTCTATCTATCGAGTTGAAATCAAAGATGGATTTGTTCTTATTGATAAACATGTGGTCATCATTTCGTAGAATGGTTTAATTTCAACACAAGTAGTAAGAAATCAAGAAATGTAGAATGAGACTAACAATAATGGCACTTATCAAAATCGCAAACTTCAATGCCACCGACAAAAGAGATGGAACTCCTGAAAGAAAGAAAGAAAGATGTTATTCGCTCAAGCGTAAAGAGAAATATTGTTCAACCTCTCAGTGACTCGATTGCCATTGTGGATGCAATGAGAAGAGCCTGCAAATATCATCAAGATCATAAAGTCAGTTGTCCTTTCTTATGAAACACCTCCTACCATAGTATGCTGTTCAACACAAAGTAAACGGTTGGTAGAACAAAAGAATTTCTTTCTTAACATTAAAGAATTTTACGATGAATTGAAAAAATTGCAAAAGCATAAAGAACCTCGACCAGAATGGCGCCAAGAGCAACAATCGGAATGAATCGAATTTCGTAGACGGAGGGACTGAGAGTGGCGAAGAGACGCTCGACGGCTAGAGAACACGGCGTCAGGAAAATCATGTTCCAGCCTACAGAAGCTGAGAACAATCCTCATAACTACGTCGTTTACTTTTCTTTTAAACTTTCATCTTCATTTTAGTTTTAAAACAACTTGTACTACATATTTCTACATATTTGCATCAATCTTCCCTTTCAATCTTCCCAGAAAGAAACTACATATTTCCGGATCCAGAAAGGCAATTCCTTCCATTCTTTTTTTTTCTTCCTCTGAACATGAGATTGCTTGAATGTGTCATAAAGGAAAGATCTTCTCTAGTCAAAAGAAGAATAAGTTGTGTCTTTTTGTTTCGATAATATCAGAGAATGAACGATACAGAGAAAGCAATGTACGAAAAGGCAGAACAATGAAAATACAAAGAAATGAACATACAAACATATGTGTGTATGTATGCACGTGATATCGTGTAAGCTATTTAGCAAGTCCAGACTAGAGATTTACGCACATACATACGTGTATATATCTATGCATGTATGTCGTCCTTATGTACATAGATCAATAATATTGTTTAAAAAATTGAAATTATACTGTCGCACTTGATGTGTTTCATTATAACTGACATATTTGTAACAACAAACGAATCGTCGAATCGCACTGAGCACAAAGATGATTGGATTCGCAAGATCCGAAAGAGGAAGGAAAAGCAGCAGAACTCGCAGGTTTACATTGAAAACCTGCAAGTGCAAAAGAGTAATTTTTATAGTTCTTCTCGCGTTCATCAGCCTATTTCGTTTACTATCCACAGCTCTTTACAGATATATAAAAAGGTAGTAGAGAAACAATTTATATGTGTGCGCATACATACATATAAGACAGTGTGAATTAAAAAGTTTGGTTTTTCTCTGAATTTTTCAGTTTTGCTGTTATTTTTGGCAAGAAAATTTGCCAGTTTTCAAACCCAGTTATCATGCCATGACAAATTGTATGATTGTCAAGAATGTCATCAATGTTTATTCTTCAGTTTTCATCATGCCAAAATAAACAGCTGTCTAAAATGGCAAAAACAGCCTAACCAAAAAACAGACGAGTCAAAAGTGGCGAGGCAAAATTATGTAAGGGTTAAAAAATCATGGCAGAGAAAATGGTCAAAAAATTTGTCACGGCTGCTCGAGGAGGAGTGGGCCTTCTTGGCAAAAAAAGCAGCTGATAAATCTGCCAAGACTACCTGCCAGAATTGAACAACCGCTAAATTTGCCAAGCCAAAATATTTGAGTGAAAAATTTGCCAAATCAGCGTGCCATATTTGACTGCTAGCAGAATTGGCATGGCAGTTTAAACAGGCGTCAAAAAAGTCCGGCAAATTTGATGACTATCAAATTTGGCAAGGCATTTTTTTTACGGTTTTCAAAACTGGCTCGCCATTTTCAACGACCGTCAAATTTGGCAAAAGGTTGAAATTTCACCATCGGACCTAATTAAAACGAAGTGCTGCAAAAATGGAGTATGGAACAGCAGAAAATTAGTGAAATTATAATGTTAACTAAACAAAAATCGGTGCTAGAAATAAGTGGACTTACGAACTTCAGAAAAGCATGGATTCAAAAGAAGCAATTCGCAATATGGAGACTAACTAGATTGAAGAAAAATCAGAAAAAAAAATCAGGGTGGGTATGCAAAATAGACGATTCCTTTTAGCCCCAACCGGTGATTATTCGGGAGATCGACTCGAATTGCTGGCGGTAGGTCTCGGGTCGGCCGCCATGGCCTACAAGAAAAGACGTTGAGGAAGGTTAAAAACAAGAGAGGGTTAAAGGGAGTTTGAGATTAAAGGAAAGGATAAAGAAAAAAGAACAGGGGTTACGGTATGAATGATTGAAAAAGTTTCCTTTGAAATTTTGGAAGAAAAAAAAGAAAGAATATCCCACTATTTGTTTGTTCACAATCAGTTTAAGTTGCGATTAAGTAGGAACATTAACAACTCCACATTTTAAAGGAATTCTTCTTTTAGACAGTTTAAAATAGGAAGGGAAATAAACTCATGACAACACTACAAGGAAATCAGGGATGTTAACGATATGGGAGGGGGAGCTTAGCCCACGCTGATATAGCAGCAATCATTTCTGTGGAAAATTAATTAGTTTTAGACTATTAGATTTATACCGGACGCAGATCAAGCTCTGAATCATAACCTAAAAAGGCTGCTCCGCTACAGTAAGCATACCGGACCTAACACCGTTTCCAACTAACTTACATTATTGCGATGCTAACTTGGATTTTTCTAACGAAACTAAAATACTGGATAAGCAAGAATACATTAAAAGAAGCAGCTTGTTTTATACAATATACGTCACCAAAATTTTAGAAGAAAAAATACTCACAAAGGCGGAGGGCGCAGCCAGGTCCGCCGACACCAGGACCGACCATCATCGAAGCCCCCACCGAACAAGCAGAGGGGGGCACCTCCATCCACTCCTGAATTAGATTCCATTTCATTCATATATCAATAAGTTTTAGTGAACAGTCAAGGAAAGTTCATTCCTATCACACATCTAATCGATTCAAGTTCGTGAAAAAAATAATACGAGTTGGCGGAAGCACGCGCAAAAAGCTTTACTTTAGAAAATAAAATGATTAAAAACCAAAGAAACTCAGAATGTATATGTTGGACCTTTCTCAAATGGAAAGGAAGGCCGCAAGTGAAGAAGACGAACTCCCTCACGAGTTCGCACCAAATGATATGGTGATTTATTGCCCGGCGACCATTAGTGATTATTTACTTGTTTCATGTAATTTTTAATCACGTGAACCGTGCATAAATGTAAAATTACGTACAAATAAGTAAAAATTGGCTCATTCACCGTGCACGTAAGAACTATGTCATTACGTGCACCGTGCACCGTACCTCGTGTAAAATTATAAATGCACGCGTTGCAGTCGCGTCGCAGCTTTAAAACTGCGAAATGAAACTTATTCAGTGCTGGCGAGATTATGTGTTTATCTTGTTGTTTCTACCTTTCCTTTTTTATTGAACTGTTATTCATGTGATAAATTTTCACTTTAAGAGAAGACGGACGCTTGGTTGCACGTCGTCGCGAGCCGATTCTGCCAAGGGAGGCGAAGATCAACTTCGCATCCAAAGGTTTGCCTTTCTTTTTAATTCGAAGAAATGTTCAACCTCTTATCTTTCAAATGGTCCTTGTTTGTTTCATTTATTCCTCTACTGTTATCATGTTGTTCTTGAAATCAATTTTTCTCGTGCTTCTCTAAAGTATTCCACCAATTTCAAGAGCATGTTTTTATTTGAAGTATGCATGCATTTTAGCAAAGCATGTATTTTTCTCTTTTTAGATGCTACGTTGCTCCTCGACGGGCGTGTGCATCCGCACCAGGCGCTGCCTTCTTCTTTCGTCATGGTTCTTTATTTTACTTTGTCTCGATTCATATGAAGATTTATTTTGCTATATATGTAATCACCATGATGATTAACGATTTATTCGTCATCTTTTTTTTACTTTTACAACTAGTTTTCAACTTATTTATTGTTCATTTTTGGAAACACATAAAATTTGAACTAATTATTTTGATTAGGCGCTTTAGATTGTTGATTGATTTACGTGATTAAATAGATAGTCCATATTCCAGCACGAATCGAAGATTGTGCGAAGGCCGACCCACCAACGAAGTCGACGATGTCTTCGGCCGCTCCGGCCACACATCATTTTCAAGGTACATATATGGAACGGACTTTTATAACATACCTTTAAACTATATTTCCTCAAACTTGGTAGTTGAAAACGTGTTTATAATTCTTACATCTTTATTTTTTTGCGTTGTTCCGATTGAGCTTTAAAGTTTTTGGTTGTTTTTATTTTGCTTTGAGAAAGCTTTCGTATATGTTACATTGATTCTGTACAATCGGGGTGGGTGCTGAATTTAAGGTTATTAAGTTGTAATAAACTATTCCTAAATTTGTTAATGTAGAAGATGTACGATACCTTTTTCAAATACCTGAAATAGATATAGTTTTGAGTTGTTAAATGTTCATTCAACTACGAAGATCTTCGTAGTTTAATGAACTTATGCGAGCGGGGTTACTGTAGTGTTGATTTGGAAGATAGCATACTATAGTGCGTTTGCTAACTTCTTCTAAAATTGTCGTCCATTTTGTATATTTAATTTCTTTATTGGCCTATTATTAGACATATAATTATGGTGGTTGAATTGGATGCTATTATAATTATCTTTTAGGAGTAACCTTTCAAACCATAAGGGAGGGGGCGTAAATTGAAACTTTTTTTAATGCTTACTCTTCCTGTTCTCTTTTATAAAATGGAAGTGCGGCAATATTTGTGTGAATGGTTACTGTAGTAGTTTTTGAGGCTGGGTACGGTAGTATTTATTTTCAAAACTGCTTAAAAATAATGTTTCATGGTTTATTATTTCGGGTTTTTTAATGGGAGGCACTAAGATTACCTTTAGCATGTTTTTATTTGGTTTTTTTTATGTTTGAAATCTATAAGATGGGCAATTATTATTTCAGCTTAAGTATCTCGTTTTAAAGTTTTTCTCTCAAATTTATTAAATCTTTTCCAGCACGAGTGGAATGCGACGCGAAAGCAGAGCGGCCTGTCACTGAAGTCTGCGATGACTTCGGCCTCACCGACCACTCAACAAGTTCAAGGTACTGCGGAAAAAAATTTTCACCCAAAACACATGATCCCAATTATTTTGACGGCCGTAAATATTTTGATGTCGCTTGCAATTTTTTCCGCTGAAATTTACCCCAGGGTCTTCGGTACGAACAACACGAATGCCATATTTTCCCGAGTTACGGTAAGCATACGGTATATGACTTTTTTACTCCAAACTAAATGATAATAGTTTCATTTGTGTTATTTTAAACAGAAAATAAAATTTAACAAGAAACGCCAATATAATTCGTATTTGCCCTTTAAAATAACACAAATGACTGGTTTATACTTAGTGTTGGAGCAAAAAGGCCATATACCGTATTCTTACCTATCTCGGGAAAATAAAGTCATGATAAGATGTGATTATGGTACTCGTGTTCCTCACGTCCGAGGTGGGAATGGTTTAATACTACCAAAGATCTTTAAATAAACAAATAGGTAGACAAAACGCGGATGCCAATCAATATTCTCGTTGCTTAAGAATCAATCTTTCTCGTGCATCTCTAAAGTACTGCATTAAGTGACCTTTGTGCCGCGTTTTTTTACCCATCTACCGCCTAATTAATCTTTTAAAACTGGAATTATTTAGTAGTATTCCCAAAATTGTATGAAATGCCCCTGGGTGTTACAATTAGAAGTTAGCGTTGTTCGTTCGTGCAGCAATAACATTTCTTAACCTAAAATAGTACCGTATTTCTGATAGTACTCTCCCCCTCGCTCTCTCTCTCTCTCTCTCTCTTCCTCATATTTCTTTCGCAAAGCCTCCATCGTAATAATTACAATGGCACCGATTTTTAAAATCATTTTCAAATTGTTGTGTATGATTTTTTATAGAAAGTCAAACATTGTCACTAAAATTCTCTCTAGAGTATATTTCTTTGCGAGCGAGTGAATAAAACATGAGAATGCCCATTTGCAGTTCCATGGCAGCGCGCTTTTCGGCTACTTGGCTATTCTTGGTGGGTAGGGATAAGCAAAACTCTCCAGTTTCCAAAAAACCTTTTCATCACTGCTTTTAACTTCTAATTGTTAAAGTTGTAGTGATAAATAAAGTGGTATGTACTTTAGGCGGCTCCATCCCATGAAGCTTTTTCATGAGTATTGTCGACTTCTCCAATATTTTTGTTGGTTTTTTTTTCCATTCGTAATGCTTTTGCAATTCTCATTTAATTATTTTGACGGCCGTAAATATTTTGATGTCGCTTGCAATTTTTTCCGCTGAAATTTACCCCAGGGTCTTCGGTACGAACAACACGAATGCCATATTTTCCCGAGTTACGGTAAGCATACGGTATATGACTTTTTTACTCCAAACTAAATGATAATAGTTTCATTTGTGTTATTTTAAACAGAAAATAAAATTTAACAAGAAACGCCAATATAATTCGTATTTGCCCTTTAAAATAACACAAATGACTGGTTTATACTTAGTGTTGGAGCAAAAAGGCCATATACCGTATTCTTACCTATCTCGGGAAAATAAAGTCATGATAAGATGTGATTATGGTACTCGTGTTCCTCACGTCCGAGGTGGGAATGGTTTAATACTACCAAAGATCTTTAAATAAACAAATAGGTAGACAAAACGCGGATGCCAATCAATATTCTCGTTGCTTAAGAATCAATCTTTCTCGTGCATCTCTAAAGTACTGCATTAAGTGACCTTTGTGCCGCGTTTTTTTACCCATCTACCGCCTAATTAATCTTTTAAAACTGGAATTATTTAGTAGTATTCCCAAAATTGTATGAAATGCCCCTGGGTGTTACAATTAGAAGTTAGCGTTGTTCGTTCGTGCAGCAATAACATTTCTTAACCTAAAATAGTACCGTATTTCTGATAGTACTCTCCCCCTCGCTCTCTCTCTCTCTCTCTCTCTTCCTCATATTTCTTTCGCAAAGCCTCCATCGTAATAATTACAATGGCACCGATTTTTAAAATCATTTTCAAATTGTTGTGTATGATTTTTTATAGAAAGTCAAACATTGTCACTAAAATTCTCTCTAGAGTATATTTCTTTGCGAGCGAGTGAATAAAACATGAGAATGCCCATTTGCAGTTCCTTGGCAGCGCGCTTTTCGGCTACTTGGCTATTCTTGGTGGGTAGGGATAAGCAAAACTCTCCAGTTTCCAAAAAACCTTTTCATCACTGCTTTTAACTTCTAATTGTTAAAGTTGTAGTGATAAATAAAGTGGTAAAAGTGTACTTTAGGCGGCTCCATCCCATGAAGCTTTTTCATGAGTATTGTCGACTTCTCCAATATTTTTGTTGGTTTTTTTTTCCATTCGTAATGCTTTTGCAATTCTGATTTAAAAAAGTCTTACGATGCGAACTCTTTCAGTTCAACATCAAATTCTCATGCCATTCGCGGCTTGTCTACGGAGTCAGCAGCGTCAGCCATAATGTCAGATATCAGGTAAGCAACATTAGTTACAGATGTGTCTATATTTTCTCTCTCATTCTCGCTTTCTCTCTTTTCTGTGACCAAAAGAAAGCATCCTACAATGAAAATTTTGTAGTTAAAATTTTCAAACGTTAAGGGAAAAAACTTAATATCCAGTAACTGACCTACAGGCGTCATTGGGCATAAAATATTCTGAATTATGGCAGCTCATATTTAGGTTTCTGAATTCCGGATGGAATTCTCTGAACGCATTCCTTGAACTTGCCGAAGTGCAGCAGCTGAACAACTCGTTCTTGACGGTGAGCATCGTGAGTGCGATTGAAGTTCATTGCAATCCGTGCATGCTACGCACTCGCCATCGTTATACTCCAGATTCGCGTGCCCTACAATGTACCCTTCTTCGCGCAGAACTTACAATGAGGTTAGTCTCGCAAGGGTGCAAGTTGACCACTTAATTTGTTTTATAAGAAAATAAGAAAACGGTACCTTTTTCAGTGTCATTCATATGACTGCGCCATATGTCTTTGGCTCTTTATGCTGCGGCGTCGGTTAGAACATGACTTGGTTTGTCTATCTTCTTCCTCCATTTTTACTCTTATTCTCTTTTGCTCTCTCTCTCTCTCTTCGTCGCTCGAGTTGCAAGGACACCAATTTGGAACACATGTGTAATATTTTATATGGAACAACCATGTAGACTATTAAAAGCTTGCCGCCAGCGCCCCTGATGTATGCATGTATTATTTGTATTTGAGCATTGATTTAAATATTAATATTTTAACTGTTTTAGCTTGTGAAATAAAAGACAACTACAAATCGACCATAGCACCGCAAGCGAGAAAACATACAAAGTTGTTAATAAATAACGTAACATTTATTGCACATCGGTGCCATTTCCTCTGTCGCCGACAAACCGGTTAAGGAGTTGCTTAGCGATCCCAAGAACCACGACTGAAAGTAAATACTCTATTGATTGCTCAAGATGTCTAATACATACTGCAAAAATAAATCTTAAATGTGTACATAGCAATAATATTTACATTAATATACATATGTATATGGAAGAATATAACTGTAATGACTGCTTGAGGACCTCCTCTAGCGTTACTCCCCCATATGAAAGCAAAAAAGATGATCAGAAGCGTTGAATGAGAGCAATCACCGAAAATATTTAATTTTGGTTTGAATTGTTTATTTAATTATGCACCAAGTTACAATCAGATGCCTAAATATATTACTTTTATTTTACGCAAACTGCATGTACACTGTTGTATTTAAGGTATACGAACAGTAATTCAGCCCGCCAAATAAGGAGAAAATTTGGTTGCTTCTCTTGGTTTGGAAAAGTTTTTCTCTCGATTTTGTATTCGTTTGAATGTGATTTGTTTTTATACAGCAGCCATCGTGTGAGGTGTGGGGGGAATTATGATGTCAGTTCAAGAAACTATTCTACATATTTTCTGGCTCTTCTCTTGGTTAAACTATTTTATTCATCTTTTTCTCTACCTCTCTCTCCCTCTCTCTTTCTCTTTCTCTCTCTCTCTTTCTCTCTCTCTCGCTTTCTCTCTCTCTCTCTCTCTCTCTCTCTCATCTCCACATGCTTTGCTGCATTCATTCAGATGTATGTACATACATACATATCTCCTTCTTTTTTGTTCGTAGACTCTACTGCAGACACCAAAGTTGCTTATGGGT
This sequence comes from Allodiplogaster sudhausi, assembly GCA_945643635.1. Taxonomy (NCBI): domain Eukaryota; kingdom Metazoa; phylum Nematoda; class Chromadorea; order Rhabditida; family Diplogasteridae; genus Allodiplogaster; species Allodiplogaster sudhausi. The sequence goes on along the minus strand of CALZFC010000007.1, from coordinate 1,058,687 downwards.
AGTGATCAACATTAGATTTTATTTGCCTTCTGGTGCTTGCGACATGGATAATACTTTCTGATGATGAGTATAAATTGCCTGGCTCGTTCCGCTTTATTGTTGGAGTAATGCGTATGTACATACATACATATATTGGGAAGAAATTGCATGACAGTCAACGTGATATGACAAATGAGATTTGTAAGGACTCGAGGATGGCCTTCAAGAAAGTAAAAATAGATTGTTAGGAAAATACAGATATACTCAGTTATACAATCAACAGTGGAAATCACTGCCGCTTTAGGACGGCCTTTTGGTTAGCCAAAGAGACCTCTTCTGCCTTGGTTGAAGAACATTCTTCTGGCCATTACCATGAATGGACGAACTGAAAGCAAAAGATAACTGTGTTTCGTCCTTCGCAATGTTCCATATTAAAACTTTAATAATAATCTTTAAAAAAAATTATATCTGAATTGATTTTGAAGAAAAAATATTTTATGAAAATGAACAACAGTGACTGACATGCTCGCATGGGAAATCGGGCCTCGCTAACGTTCACGAAGACAGCTGAGAGGATGAGAAGGACTAAGAGCAGCTTCAGCATCATCATCTACATACTTTTTAATGTATGCAGCTTCTTTTGAAAGAAAATCAAAATCTCTCAAACAACAGTGGTCTCAGGGTGAAATTAATAGCTAATTTAGCGACGTCTTTGCAAAACAGGCGAAATCTTCTCTGTGCCTTATATTCTTATGTAAGAAGCGGGTTCGCCGAAGTAATTCAAGGGCAACTGGAGATCGCGTGCATTCGAGTGAGCATTTCAGTTAATGAAAACATTAGAACTCTTTAGTTCCAGTTCACTCCACTCGTCACTCTCCATCTTCATTCTCAGACAACCATAAATATCTCACCATTCCTATGTACATATGTATGTATGTTCATATGCGAATAGACAGTATGTATGTATGTATCTAATAATAAAAAATTTAGACAAGAATTCGGCGGGAACGTGAATATACTACATACATACATACATAGCAATATTCTAAGCATTGCAAAATTTTTAAATGTTATTTTTTTTTAAATCAAAGAGCCTGATTATCAACAAAGAATGTAGCTATCTTTTGATCATCATGTTAGCAGTATAACTTACACGGGGCCAACAAAGGAAAACATGTTTAAGAACGTTTGTACGATGATAGAAAAAAAGACTCCTTCACATATACCACAGCGGATTCGCTTAGAACCAATAATATACGCAGAAATCGAATTGTAAACATGAAAAATGTTCTACTTTATTATTCAATTTTCAACATCAATACGGATGTACACCAAAACACTAAAAATTAGTTTCTAAGTGAAGGGGCAAGCTTAGCCCCATCTGCCCAAAGGCCGAGGCCGGGGCCGTCCTCTTCCGCGTCCTCTGCCTGGGAACAGTAACCGTTGGGCCATTCCGATAAAAAGGCGTACTGAAAGGATGCACTCAGAAGTAGTGACCAAACTGTTAAAGGAGGCTTAAACTCGGAAACTCCTAACACAAAATGGCCGATCTTATAGTACGGTACATTTTAACAACGTGATCTTAAAACATGCATTTGATTGGGCGATTTTAAATTGGCGGTTTGCGTCCGTTTGGTGAATCATGAATATGCCGGCATATATTTTACAGCCGAACGACGAAATTTCACGCTTTTCGGTCATTTTTACGGCCAAACGACGAAATTTCACGCTTTTCGGTCATTTTTACGGCCGAACGACGAAATTTCACGCTTTTCGGTTATGATATGCTCGTCAATCCTATTTGGCCGTAATTTGGTCAGGGGACTAATGTTAAATTTAAAGTTCTGTATAAATCACTAATATTTCCCTCATGATCAGGCGACTCTTTTCAGATGCAAATTACTCCTCTAACTTTTGGTTTAGCAAATTGAATTTTTGCTGATGCTTTCGCAAGCTCAATCCGGACATATTCACAGAATCATCCTTATAGCAAAAAAAATTGAGTTTTTGCCTCCTTTAAAAGGTGTTCTTACTTGCTCGCAGAGGAAATCGCGCTTCGCTCAGATTCACAAAGACAAGCGAGAAAAAGAAAAGAATCAGCAGCGTCTTAATCATCGCTATCTAAATAAAGCTTTGACATTTAAAAAAAATGAGGTTATAGAGTCTTTGAGCGAGCGTAAGAATAATTTGCTACATTGTTGGTTTAAGGAACTAGACGGAGTTTCAAAACGAACAAGTTTTTGAGGACTTTATATTCACTGCTTGTTGTCGTATTCGGCGAGTTGGCTCAGAAAATACTATATCTAAAATACTATATCCTCTCCTTTCTTTCACTATACTACCCACTCGCACCCTTATTTGTAATCGGAAACACATAGTTTCAGCTAATTTCAGTCCCTTACTCGCTCGATAGTGAAAAGATTTTGGCAGGCTGAACCTGTCAGTGTTTGTCACATTGTCAATATGGTTTGTATCTTCCATCTTAAAATTCACATTGTCTTTAGCAAAAGCTTTATCAAACTTACCTTGAACGGATTGAGAAAAATGGTGAAAGTAGGCAGTATGAAAATACAGATATAACACATTACGAACAGCAAATTCAAATGTAAAGAACTGGCAAAACATTATGATATGCAAGTAATCTGCTCTATGTGTAATAATCCATAATAAATTCCTCGGTTTCCTCCTTTAGCCCAAACGGCCAATACCCCTCATGATTCCAATCAGAGGTCTCACTGCAATTAAACAATTCTTATTTTAAAAATAAGTTTGAAAATAAAAGAAGAATACTTTAAATATTTTTAAAGAAAAATACTGACGGCCTCGAATGTGGGGCTCGCCCACGCACAACGCAACGAGCACAAGAAGCAGAACAAACAACGACAACTTGGACATTCTTTTCGCCTGAGAACATATAGAAGACAATTTGGTAAGAGGAGCAATTTGCATGTATACATTTGAAGGGGCAACACGCGACTAAGGTGTCTTTTTATATTTTGAATATCTTTATTCCAGACAGGCGTATTTCTACAGAAAGAGTCGGACAGACTAGGAGAACGGTTAAATGCATCAGTATTCTTTAAATACCAAGTTCTTGTGTAAAGTCGTCTAGGAGAGCACGTGACCAAAGAATTTTGAAGCGCAACCTTGAGGTGGTGGAGGAGGATAAATAAAGAGATTGTATTATTTCTGGCTATTTTTCTCCTTTCCATTTGCGTAGCCACTCATCCTTTCTCTTGTAGTTAAATTCTTTCTCATCAGTTCACTACTTACTTGCCATATTTCGAAGTTCTATACCTTTATTCCTTTCGCGCCTGCTCAATCCTTCATGTTCACTCTCTCGGTGTTTATGTCCGAACCACTTCTCGAATCGTCACTATCTCTCTTCAGCAGATTTTAGTAGCATCTTCTCTAGCCTTTTGTACAAGAGTCATTTTGCGAGGGGGAATGGCCAAAAATATCCTGTTGCTTGAACAATGAAATTATGTACTGAATTAAACATATTTGGAAACTGTAATGAATCAATCGTGTTTGTTGCTAGGTCCCTCGGTTCTTTTTGATTAGGGAATCATTGTTCGTGTTATGTAATTTAATATCATTATATATCCTTTATAATCATTATATTTCAGATTCACATGTATGTACATTTATTGTATATATATGTACATATAATCATCCTGGGATCAAGCATCACAGTCCACGAAACTAGGTGGTTGAGCGATCAAAATAATTGGCACTTTGATATTTCACATCTCTTCCCAAGTGTCCTGGGAAGATTGAGCGAATTGTAGTCCAATTAGAACGTCATCGAATTATTTGCAGTTAGGGTTGTGGCCTTGTCAAATTGGTTATCAGCAGCATCCGTTGAGCGAACGATTTATTTATGTACATACATACGTATGACGTAAGTAAATTGATGCGTAGAGTTCTTGGTATCATACAACTGAAATACTCATCTACGAGTATTCCAGTAAAACAAAGCGAGAATCGTCATTGTCAATGCGCCGGAGAAATTTTTTTTCTTGTTTTCAACAAAATGTCAGTCGTCGTCATGAATTATCCTTTTTTGTATGTGAGTAATTTTATAATCCCTTTTACAATGAAGATTAAAAAAATGCAAAAATGCTGGAAGTATAACAGAGAGAAAGAGAAGGAAAGAGAGTCGAGTCGAAATATGAGTGTGAGAGAGCGGAAGAAGGACTTATATTTTACGTATGTTCTCTTGACACTCTTGTGCTATAATTCTTTGTTATAGATTTTTTTTGCTTTTTGAGACCGAGTACCCTTTAATCGTATGTACTTCAAAGGAAGAAAGAATACACATGAGAGGATCAGAGCAATACGGAGATGCTAGATACATACATATGTACAAAAGCAATAATTAGTTGAAACTACCCGACACAGTCAGCCGGTTGCACGAGTTCATTTCAGCTAATGACATAAGTTACCAGTATCTTTTTTCGACTTCTTGATCAATTCACCCTAGTATATGCTTGCCACTTTCTCTCTAACTACACCAACTTTCTCCTCTCTCTCCCCTCATTCTCTCTCTCTCCTCTATCTCTCTCTCGCTTTCTCTCTCTTGCTCCCTCTCTCTCTTTTTTTTGCCCAAGGCTGATTTCCTTTTGAGCAAAACCCGTAGCAGAGAATGAGCTTTGTTGATCTGCTTCGGCCTAGGCAGGAAATGTCTCGGCAGCCGGATGATGGCTCTTCAGCTCGAATGTCTCAGCCACAAGTGTCCAGTTCGCAGCCGCCCCCTCTTCGCCCTTTTGCTTCTCCACTCGGAAGAGTACGAATTCTGGCTAATCACAAAAATTTTTTATTCCTGATTATATGTCGCTTATTGATAGTATGGAAATTGGATCAATTCATTTATACTATTTAAAAGTGCCCGTATTTCTTTCAATGAAAACTAGAAAAGAAAAGAAAGTCAATAGATGAGACTGCTCCTCACCCTGACGCCGTGGCGCGCGAGACCAGCGAAGGTGGCGCGCGAGGGGGACAAGCGAAGCGGCGCCGACCGACCCAGCAGAAGAAGCAGAGGGGCCTCGGCAGAGGAGGAGAACAGCCGCTGCTCGAGGATGCACACTCCACGGACAACTTCTGGCGACTGAGAACGACCGGGACGCCTGAGGGAATGATCGGTTCAGTACTGATAAACAGCGAGTGTGCTCAAGGAAGCAATCTCGACGTGGGTGCAAGAGAGAAACAGAGATAGAGGGAGAGTGGAGAAAGAAGGGGCGAGGGAGAGAGTGGGAGACAGAGGGAAAGAGAGAGAGAGAGAGAGAGAGAGAGAGAGAGAGAGAAAGAGAGAGAGAGAGAGAGAGAGAAAGAGAGAGAGAGAGAGGTGTGTGAAAACGATAGAGAAACAGAGAGCGGGTAGGAAGAGTCTGTAAAGTCAACCACCTGCTTCTGTCGCTTTCGTCGTCGTCGCAGCCTAACAGCATTACCGAGCGCACATCGGGAGCTGGCCAGATGGCTACAGTACGCCGCCAGTGGGCAGACTCCAACGGGGCGCACGATGGGACGCGCATCTGTCAACAATAATGATCTCGCCATTACATCAGATAATCCTTGCTTTCCACTCATCTTCTTCTTTTAACTTTTTCTTGGCTGAAAGGCCAAGATTATCAAAGTGAATCCGAAAGCCTAAATGGAATACAAACCATTCCGACGAAGCAGAAGAGACGGCTCTTGTTGAAAGGATCGAGAAGGACTGCAGCCAAGTCACTCTCCAACAGATACACAGCCTGAGAAATGACTAATGAATGGGGATAGAGTGTGTGAGAGAGAGAGAGAAAGAGAGCAAGGGATAAGCAATGTGAAAGGTTAGACGAGCAAAATTAGGTATAATTTAACTTAACTTTAATTTCTTTACTTGATGAAAAATATCAGCACGTAGTGAAATAGTTTATATTCTTTCAGTAAAAAAAGCCTGCCTGAATATACTTTTTTATTAACAAACTTAATAAAAAAGAATAAAGGCGTCAGTTCGGCACGAATGCGCGACTTGTGGAAATTTAAGAGGTAAAGGTACGGAAGGGAATCCTCCGGTGACAAATAGTAGAAAAAAGCCTGCCTCAATATGATAGCCCGATGAGTTGCCGAATCGAATGAGTTCCTGAATATTATGTGATTGATTGCAGTTGTATCTCTGCAATCCTGTGTATTCGTGGATCAATCTATTTTGAGATTAAAAATTGAAAATGATGCGAACAGTAGTGCCGTTGGAACTGAGAAGCCGACGCTCGAGAAGGGGGGCGTCGTTGCTGGGCACGTCTTCACGAGTGAACAGACCGTATGCGGTTCCTGCAACGAAATGTATTTGCTACGTTTGCGTACTATACCAGCCATCCACGCTCGCTGTCACGCAAGCCTTCACTCGTGTTCTTTGCAGCTCTCATCTCCCTCGTTTGTCTCCGCTGAAATACCTTGAAGAATCTCGAAGTCGATGAGTCTCAGACTGTCGCCGAGGTTGACCGCCTCCCACTCGTCGGTAGGTTCGACATGAACATGGCAAACTTGATGATCTGCAAACAAAGAGCGTCAGAAAAAGGGAGGGAGGGAGGAAGAGAAAAAGATAGGAATTTTCAGCATATAAATCGGACAGTTTGAAATACCCTTTAAACTAGCACTATAATTTTTTTTTAGTTTTGTACCACCTTGTCTGTTGCAACAGACCACGCCTTCGGAGACGAGTACGTCACACGTTGTGGCCTCGCCAAGGAAGAGAGTGGAAAAGTTGAGAGGGAGAGCGGCATCCAGAGAGGGAGTTAGACGGAGGGAGGAGAAGGAGTGGCCACTGCAGACAGAGAGAGAGCGAGAGAGATAATAAAATTATGTGTCCTAGCTCGCATAACAGAGCGACAAAGTGAACACGTTCCTCCCTCGTCCTATTTTTCCCTTTCTCAGGCTCTCTCTCTCTCTCTCTCTCTTTCTCTCTCTTTCTCTCTCTCTCTTTCTCTCTCTCTGTCTCTCTCTGTCTCTCTCTCCCTACTCCAGATGCGAAGTGACGTAAACAGCAGCGTCTCTTGTGTTCGCGTGCACAGAGTAGTCATCCACGTTGTCTGGCGTGAGGGGCGCGAGAGGAAGACGCCTGGTTTCAGTGAGACGCAGACGGAAGGAACTCGAAGGAATCGTGGATGTCCAGGCGGCCTGAGGGAGGAGAGAGAGCATAGAAAGTAGGAGAGAGAGGAAGAAAGAGAGATGAGATTAGAAGGGAGAGAGCGTACAAAGAAGAAAGTGAAGAAGACAATGGCAGCGGAAGTCATGGCCAGCAGCCAGGGCCACGTTGGCTGTCGCCACCACGACGAACCACGGCCGAAGTAGCCGAAAACATTTTATTTATTTCATTTCATTTCACAACCTAAAATACATAGATTCTTTTTAAAAAATTAAGAAATAAACAAGACAGTCAAATTTGAAAAAAAGAAGAAGAATATGTATGTATGTACCTGTACAAAAGCGCTTGTCGTCGCGAGACATTTTTGCGTGGACTCGAACTGGAGCTAGAAATAAAGAAAATTATTAGTTATTTAACTATTACTGTTATTTAATAATTTGTTCCGGGTAACGAGACCATTTTATATATTATTTCCTGTTGAACACTAGGCTAAGCTCCCTCCTGACACGATGAGTTGTCTTCTCCCGTGCGCGTCGTGGCTGCCGTCCACGACGCAGTCGACGTATCGCAGAGGATGACGTCATCGTCATCTTCGTCTCCCTCATCTTCAGTCTCACTCCAACCTCTCTGGAGAAGGAACTCTCTCCCCCTCTTCCTCTCTCACTCTCTTTCTCTCTTCCTCTCTTCGTCTCTCAATTCCTCAATCTATTCTCTCTCGCATTTACCATATTAACATATGTACTAACACTAAGCCCTATTAATATATTTTCAGTGTAAATAAAAGCCGAAACCACTTCGCCATTGTACGAGCAGTTCGAACTGGCCGAAGATGACGCCGTCAAATCGTCGTCCTGAAATGGAATTCAAATCATTTTAAAGAAAAAAAGTATATATCTTATAATTTTTAGCTGTAATAAACATAAAACGAGCTACCCTATACTATCGTGCAATGTGAAAAGTGAGTGAGAAAGGAGAAATAAACTGCTGACAATCGGCTCGTAGAGGGGCCCATCGTGGACTTCATCGGGCGAACGGCGTAGCTCGCTCATTTCGTAATCCATTCTGTCATCCATCCGGTAGCCTTATTAGGATGTATTAATTCTTCTAATCTGAATTTGTATGCGCTTATGTGGATGAGAGAAAGAGACTAAAGATTGAAATAAGGAAGAGACTTATGGTAAATGCTAAAGAAAATCAGATATCATGTATGAATGCACATTCTCTATGGGGAATTGCGCACAAAGAACACCTTACGTCAGAGCAGATAAGGAAACAGTTTTCCCGCCAAAACAAACCAGCCTTGACGTTGTCAGTGTCATCAACACGATCTGTATTTCCTTGTCTGCAGAAAGCTTCCTCTGACTCTACTCAAAGTTATCATTCTTGGAAAAGGAAAGGGATAACTAGATAGAAAGCGAAACTGTGAAAGAAAAAAAAGCTGATTGTGAAAAAAGGGAGAGTAAAAATTGCAAATAAGCGCCTGCAAAAGTGAAAAAAAGATACGAAATGCATTGAGAAGTAGCGGGAGTATGACATGGAATAAAAAGAGAGAAAGTGCAAGGCCGGCTTGAGAAGCTCGCCCCGGAAGGCGTTGTGGTAACTTGATTTAGACTCGCAAGGGAGGAAAGAACAAATGAACGGAGCGAGGAGGGCACTTCGGGCTGAAGCCAACGGGAGACTGTCTGGTCAGAGAAGGTAAGAGAGAGGAAGAGAGAGAGAGAGAGAGAGAGAGAGAGAGAGAGAGAGGGAGAGAGAGGGAGAGAGAGGACAGCTCAGGACCACAGCTTTGCAAGACAATGTGCACAACATTTTAGGAAGCATGCCATAAACAATACGGATTACAGCAGGTCTGGCGGTGGGCAAAGGGAAAGAGCGAATGACAAAGAAGGTAAAAGATAGTAGAGACAATAAGAAAAGAAATAATAAAGAAATACAGCGAAAGCCGGAGATTGCGAGACGGAGAGAGAGTGTATTCAGAAGCTGAAAAGTAGGAATATGCCCCTGGCAAAGGGCGCAACCCCGCTGTCGCTATTCATCAAATGTCCATTCAGATGCGAAAGTCTAGTGAAATCAGTGGAGGGAAGGGAAGAGAAGTGAAAAAGTATAGAACTAGAAGGTAGCAGAAGGCCAAGACTTTGTTGTTGTCGTCCTTGTGACTTCCTTGTGTGGCTGTTCTTTTTCAATGAGAAAGCTTGGCAAGTCTATAAACTGTGAACTCAACGGGAAAATGACATTGAGACTGATTAAAATCAATTGGAAAACGCCTTACAACCTTTTCTATTCTGCTACAACAAGGAAGAAGAAATTGATGTCTCGAAGGTGGCCTTCTGCCCGATTTAGATGGCATTTCTGTGGATTTGTGAATGAAAAGAAAAGCACGAAGATTAACGCGGAATTCGTGAATGGCGCATGAGGAAAGGACAAAATGGGAGCTAGAGGCAATTACCATGCGAGAATTACTGAAAACGAGAGAGGGTGAGAGAGAGAGAGAGAGGGAGAGAGAGAGAAGAGAGGGTAAGAGAGAGAGAAGAGAGGGTAAGTGCTAAGGGGAAGTCGAGAGAGAGAACGAGAGATGGATGCAGACGAAAGGCGGGAGAGTAAAAGAGAAAGTTGTGGATGAAGCGAGGCCGAATTGCTGCCTAAATAAAATCTCGGCCGTCACCGCTCCTCCTCCTCCTTCTGACTGACACGAGTGACTATTCGTATTGAATCGGGCTGGTCCAGATACAATTTTAAGGAGAGAGATCGAGAGAGAATGAAGTCAAGAAAGATAAAGAAAGCGAATGCGAACAGCCTGGTAAAGAAGGAGAAAGATGAAGAAGTTGTCAGAAGGAGGCATAAAGAGAAAGAAAAGTGAAAGAGGAAAAGTAGCATTTTGAGGTGCGAAGATGAAGAGGATATGAATTGCCAAGATCACACTCTATAGAGAGACAGAGAGACAGAGAGAGAGACAGAAAAAGAGCGAGACAGACAGGGAGAAAGGGAGGAAGGCAGCAAGAGAGGGACTGAGAATGAAAAAGATAAAGATTTACAGATTTACCATACCTTAAGTCCCCCGCCTTTACCCGCCTTTCCATGTGAAGCAGTCAAAACAGCTGGTCGCTGCTCTTCTTCCCGCCGCCTTCCTCGGGAGCAAATCGAGTTGGCAGATTGTAGGGCTGCGGGGCTTCGTCTTTTCAAGAGAAGGGAGGAGAGAGAGAGAGAGAGAAAGAGAGATATGAAAGAGAAAAGTAGAAGGGGATAGAGCAGACGAGAGAACCAAACATCTAGAAAGAGCGAGTGATTGAGACAGATCTAACAGGAAAACGCAAAATAAATGAAATCAAGATGAGGTTAGAGGTTACCATAGTGAATGGCAGACGGTACTGCCCTTAAGTATAGCAGTTCACTAAACAAATTGAACACACTATACAATTTTCATAGTGGCTGGTGTGATAACTTAACTGATACGATCTCGTAATTTCTCATCGTTCCTCACCGTTCCTCGTTTCCTTTTTTTTTAATTTTTAATTTTTTTAAAATATTGTTTGTTGTTGCTCTATGCGATCTAAGACAACGTAGATATGACAGTGATTACAGCGCTTCAAATGTTTTGATTTGCCTTTCAAATGTATTACTTAGGAACATCTTAATACTAATATTTATCTTTTTGCTCCAGCTTGCATTCTCAAGATGGCTTCTTGGTTTGGCTGGGGCGGTTCAACTTCAGCTCCCTCTTCCTCTTCTGATGTATCACCCGAACTCCAGCTCTATGGAGATGAACCCGTAGGAGCGGGAAACTCCTCCTCCTTTGGCACCATGCCGAACGCGCAGGTTTTTTTTTTTAACTATTTGTGGTTTTGCCACCATATTATGCCCATGAGCGTGTTGGGTGTGAGAGTGTACGATTTACAAGGTTAAATAGTCCTTAAAATACTCTAATTGGAGCTAGAGAAGCTAATATATTATGGTTGTCCTTCTTCAGCCCTCCCCCGAGGTCTTCTCTGCCCCGGTGCTCGCCCTCGACCAGCTCAAGCATGCAGGCGTGCCAATCAATCGGCAGATGACGCCGTACCTCCAGGTTTTTTTTTGAAATTAGAAATTTATATATTTATCTATTTTTAGAAAACAATTTGTGTCAGAAGAGAAGATAAAGATAAACAGCCGGATACAATATAAACTAATGAGAATAGGTCGTGGAACTCCCTAAAAAACCAAATTAAATCCTTGTCAGATGGATCCTTCGCTCTTCGCCGCCGCACAGCCGCAGTACATCATGCCGGATGGCGGAGTTACAGGGAAAGGTTTCTTCTTTTACTTTGTCTGCTCGTTATTATAACTCTGCATTGTTTCTCTTGAAAGTCTTTGATATAGTGTATATGTTGATTCGTTACTTCCCTCTAACCTCCCCCCATCTCAGGCCGTTTCGAATTCGCCCTCGGCCACATTGGCTGGGCGGTCGGCGCTGGCTTCGGTCTTGGCAGTGCACGGGGCGCATTCCCCGAGATGCTCAACAAGGACACGCGCACTTTGGTATTCATCTGCTTATTAGCTTCACTCCTCTCTTACGATTATTTATTCAGAATAAGCCTTAACCTGATATTGAGTTAAGATGTTTTCCTTTCCGAAAAAATTTTTTTTTAAATAAATATGATTTTGATAGTAATGAAATCCTTTGGAGACGGGCAAGCCGTGGATGACTCGTATCGCGAACGCCACGGTGAAACACGGCGCGGCCTACGCCCAGCCGGCCGGCGCCATCGTCTTCCTCTACTCCGCCATCGATGTAGGACTCATCCAGCTCAGAGCTGATGACGACCTTAACTCACTCGCAGCAGGTATGGTAGGGGAGACGGCGCACTATAACTGTGGCAGAGGCTTTTTTGTGCCTGTTTCTGCTTTGGGCGGGCCGAATGCCGAATCTATCGAAGAATTTAGTCCAAAGTACTTCTATAACATACAAATACACTTAAAAATAGTGTTGCATTTTGTCTCTGTCAGGGAAGAAATACCACGATGGTGAGTTAACAGGGACAGCAAAGTGCGGTGAATGAAACCCTTGGTGGGATTTGGCTTCGGGACGGCCTTGTTAACCCTTGTCCCTGCTCTTGTGAACATGAATGTCATCTGCAGGCCTCCTGACCGGTGCCATCTACCGTAGTCCGCACGGCGCACGCGGCGTGGCAATCGGTGCGGGAGTCGGCACGGCCGTTGCCACTCTATGGACACTTGCCAATTCCGACTCACGACAGCGACTGTCTGAGATGTTCGGGTTAGCTTAGACTCCGCCCACACGTCCGCTTAATTGGGGATGCCTGATTCAGGAGAGTAGGTTATTATCCGTTTCAAATCAACGATTCAGCATATATTTGTTAGACATTTCTCAATCAACCCACCACTCTCACTCGTTCAAATGATTACAGTATCCGAACTTTGCTAGTTTTACGCAATGAGAAAAGTAGGGTACTGTCATTAGCACGATAATTGCTTGTTCCGTGTTGCTACTTTCCCGTGGATGTTGTCTGAGTACTAAGCTTTTATGGCAGACATCTCTCTAAACGTGCTGTTACTGTTTTTGTTCTGGTGACTTCTGTTTGAGGAGAGGAGCATTGGAAAGCTGAATAAAGAGTGCAAGCTGTTTTACGCTTCAATCTCAGAATGAGATGGACATCAGGAGAATTGTATTAGGTTACAGAAGCAATCGAAAAACATTAGTACGAGAGTCCATGCTCAGACAGAGAACCAACCGACCATGTCGATCGAATGTATTAAAAGGAACTGAATGTTATGTTGCGAGTTTCTAAGTCGTAATGTCTTCCTGCATCGAATAGAAGAGATAAAAGGGGGCCCCCCTAACAATAAAGAATAATAGTTGGTGCCAATTCCCGTACATGTTCATCACAGCTAGTGCTTCAGTGACCTTTTCCGCTGCGCACGATAAATATAATCATTTGCAGAGTGAGGAATGCTCTTCTCCATCTTTACATTCCGTATACAGCAATGCAATCTGGAATATATAGTGATATTAAAAAAGGAAGATCAATGCATTAAAATTGTCAAGTTCATTAAAATGTGATGATAAAACGACTTAATAGTTAGAACATGTCGATTAAAACAAACGTCAAAACAACACTGAAAACTAATTGAAACAGTACGTTTAAAACACGTTTAGAACTGCTATCAAAGGCTAGAAGAATAGAACATATACCAGGAAGCTTCAGCATGAGAAAGTTAAAATAAGCGGTTAAGAGTAACAAATCAACACGGTCTAAATGCAGTACGCCCTCTCCCTGCTTATCTTTTACTCTGGCTACAATGAATGTGACTCGCTTAGTCTCATAAGTGACGAAATCAAGCAAAGAGTATCAAATGGAACAACGAATGAATGGATGGCAAAGACACGGCGAGTGAGTCTAGAACTGTCCCTGGTTGTCTCCTCCTCCTGCGTATCGATTCCCCCCTCCTCCCCCTCGATACCCTCCCCTTCCTCTGCCTCCTCCCTGGTCAGTCTGCTCTGAGTATCTTCTGAACGGCGTCTGTCCACCGTATCCCCCGCCGCGACCTCCTTGAAATCCTCCTCCTTCTCTATTGCGATATCCCCCTTGTTGCTGATTGTCTCCGAATCCAGCAGATCCGTGATTTCCGTAGTTCCCGCCACGATTGCCTCCGGTCGGAGTGAATCCTCCTCTTCGATTCTCGAATCCGGCACTGCCGTGCATGGGACCACCGCCTCGGAAGTTGCTGCGACCTGCAACTGATTATATCACACTTTCTCTACTAATCGTATAGCTTTTATCTAATAAAAACAGTTCTCAATGTGAATAATAAATGTTCCTAACAACTGTTTAAGCTTTTAGATTTGAAACATGCCAAATTAGAGAAGTTCTCTAGAAGGGGGGGGGGGGGAGGGGGCAACCCAGCTTAGAACCGGTAAGTCTATTGTAACTCCGAGATACAGGACGATTGCAGGTTCTGAGACGTTAAGAGAGAACCAGGTATAGGTGGTATTGAGAGGGGCATTAAAAGAACAGGTGGAGATGTCAGATCAACAACAGGATTACGGCCCCTCTCCCAGAGAAATGCTCAGATTTGAAGTCAAAGTTCCTCCATCTTATCGATCGGCCTTTGCCCCTCACCCTCTCTCCTACCTCTGTCATTTCCGTATCCTCCTCGTGTCTGGTAGCCACCGCCGCGTTCTCCCGAGCTGTTACCGCAGTGATTTCGCTGTCCTGGTCCTGCACCGAATGCCCTGTCATCCTGGTCGTGCCACTGTTGGTGATTGTTGTTCTGAGTGGCATTCGAAGAAGCTGCGGTTGAACACGCGGAAGAGTTGTTATCCGACGACGAGGGCGGCGCAGAGAAGTCCGTAATCTTACAAATGTTTAAATTATTTCGGTCCAATAAACGTAAAAACCATTTACACTATTAGGAAGGAATGCACATTATACGCTTTCGCCTAGAATATATCACGAAAAAGACTGGATATTTTCGTTTGAAAGGTTAAAAAGGACAAACCTTGACGGGCAACGACATGGACGACTTTGGAGTTGGTGGCTGCATATCTGTGATCTGAAAGCAGGAGAAGAGATAATGCATACCTAAACAATTCAAGTAGGAGGATTTCCATGTATTTTTCTACCAGCATTTTCATTGCATTATCTCTGACCTTTAATGGTAGAGTTGGTTTGTGGGCAGAGCCGTCCTAAAAAAAATACTACTTAAAAATAGTTTAAAACATTTCTGTGACATATGGATCGAAATTACTTATTAAAACGTATGTATGGGAAACATCTTTTATATATTTGTGTATGCATGTATATATATATATATATATCTCCCTCTCTTTCTCATTTGAAGCCTGTCCCAGTTACGCTTCCTCTCACTCTTGTATATAAGGGCAGCTCAAGGAATGCTGACCGGGGTGGGGGTCGTGTATACTTACGAACGTAAGAAAGAAAGAGTCCAAACCTGTCCATAGCAGCCATGTGCAGAGGGAGCAAGCGATGGTGGCGGAGGGCCTCCCATATGGGGTACCCAAGGGGGTCGTGGTGGCCCACCACCGGAGGGTGGCGGCGGATTCGGAGGGAGAGCGATGTTGGAGGGCAAAATTGGGGCCCAGCTGCCGGCGCCAATGACTTGGGGCACTGCTGGCGGCGGGCCAATCGGGGCTTGTCCTGGCGGCACTTTTGGTGGCATTGGAGCCGTGGGCGTGGAGGGGGATACTGTAGATGAGGCGGTATTAACTGGAGGCGGAAAGACGAGTCCTGGTGAAGCCGCGAATGAACTTGAAGAGCCTGCGAATAAAGGTGTGCATTAACTAGAAAATGGTTCAAATATTTTGTCCTTCTCAATCTCTTCGAATCCTACCTGAGGGGGGCAGATATAGCGGATTGTTTCCAGCGGGTGTAGGGATGGCCTGAATGAAGCAGTATAAAATAAGTGGCTATTAACGGAGAAAAATGATCAACTTTTAATGATCAGAATCCTGAAAATATTATAAATAGCAGAACAAGACATACTTGGACATTCTGCGGATGGATTGGCTTGGGTGCCGAGGGTGATGTCGTGCTGGCCATTTTAGTGCTACCACTCGTGGCCGAGGATACGGTAATTGGAGTGTACATTCTCTGCTGAGCAGGAGGGGCAAGAGTGGCGATGGCTGCTGAGATTGACGAGATCTTCTGTTGTTGCTGCTTCTGCTGCAACTTTTTCTTTATTAATACAACTCTATTTTCTAAAAATTTTTGTTTAAAAGTAGTAAGGAGGGGGATTTGTGAGTATCAGCACACAAAGCGACTGACATATTCTATAATACTACACTGACGACTCCGGAAACAAGGATCACTTTTGCGTCCGTAATAATGGTAAGTGTAATTTATTTAAAAGAAAGAATATGCCTGGTTGTTGGAGAGATTCGGATGGAAGTGAGCAGAGTTGGCGGAGGAGGACGAAGAGGTAGACGTTGACGAGGCCGTCCCTTCCGAGTTCGCGGCATGGCGAGCACGCTGAAATATTCTTCTTCTTGTCTCTTCAAATTATTCATCTAATGGTCATGCAATAAACAAAGCACAAATGTATTGCGATATTTGCATGTCAAAGTATCTGTCCACTTCTCATTTGTACAGTATACATCCTTCTCGTACAATAGTGATCCTCACTAATCCACACTAACATTCCTCGGATCCTGAGCAGACGTAAGTGGAATGATCGTAGGCGGAGGGACGTTGAAAGGGACGTGGCTTGGCAGGGGCGCTCTGGCTGGCGCGGCGGCCGGAATCTGTGGCACTGGCGAGCCGTCATCGTCGTCCATCTCCATGTCGGCCGGATCGAGGTTGTCACGATTCACGGCCGGTCGGAGGGCTGTTCAGGGAGGGAAACTTACGCTTTGTCTTTTAAACAAAAGCAGTGGCACTCACAATCTGCAAACCTATTTGGACTCAACTTCTTCACATCAAAAAGGCTACAACCTACTTTTTTTTCTTTTTGACTGAGGTTCTATAAATGAGCTGAACGTCGTTCGAGAATTCGCATGCTAGAACAGCACATCATACAGTTCATAGATTCACTAACAGCATGGGCGAATGAAGTAACCAAAAAAAATAAATGAAAGAGCCAACTGCTGAGCGCCCTCTCGACCCCGTCCGCGAAGATATCATCGTCTGCCTGTGGAGACGGAGCATCTCTGAAAGAAATACTATTTTTATTAATTAATTTAACAGTTATCTTCATTAGTAATATTTCGAAGCAAATCACAATAGAATAGAAAAAAACTTCAGCGCGTTCCAGTTGACTTAACAGAAAACTTCATAACCAACCATCCTCTTCATTCATTTTTTAAATTTTTAACTAATTCCACTAAGTATGGTCCGGAAGAAACTTTTTTTTAAATAACTTAATGACTATGTAAAGGTTACCACGTATGCCACAAAAAATGATGCTGACCTGGGCGGTGAAGCAGCGGGGTAGACACCCGTTGCAATCATCTCCTTCAGCTCCTCTTGCACCTCGCGTATGCCTTGGCCAAACTTGACATAGGCCTGCAATAGAAAGGAGAAAGGAAAGGGGAGAGGGAGAGAGGGAGAGAGAGAGAGAGAGAACGTGAAGACATCGTCAAACAGGTAAGCAATAAGGATAATAAAAAAAAAAGTATTTGGAAGTACAAGAGTAAAATATATTGAGTTGATAATTTTTTTGGAAAATACAGAAATAACTTACATCTTCAACAAAGGCGACATCGCGAAGCTGTTGATTGTAGCACCTTTTAGCATTTTCAACTGTCTCGATAAGTTCGTAGACTTGCTGAAGAAAAATACAACGGTGGAAACCTATTGCGATGTTTGATCAAATACAGAAGTTGCCCTTCCAGCATTTGAAACTCTGTTAATTTCTATCAGAATAAACTTCCAATTTTTAACCATATGTTAGTTTTCCACATGAATTGTAAACATCATATACTATCATGGTAAATATAAAAAAATTGGAAACAAAAATAATAATCAAGCTAAGAAACAACCTTCATGTGCGTGCTGGCTGCTTGTCGGAAGAGAGTTAATCGATCGAGAGTTAACTTCGCATCATTCAGAAGAGCTTGCCCCTCGCGTTTATCTGAGGAGTTATAGGAACAAGAAATATCCAAAATGCTTCTTAAACAGAATATGTCCTTAAAAAATTTATTACTGTATTATTACTGTAAGACAAGAATACCCTTCATTCTGGTCGCAATGTGAGTGGTGAAGTCGAGATTGGCGCGAGTTGCCGTGTCGAATCCCTTGCGCATTGCGCTCACGCCACGCACGAAGGTTGTAATCTTAAAAACGAGGATCAAAGAAGGGCAAGTCAAGTCTCCTTTAGTATTTCATGGTGTGAAAAGGCAGGAAGCACAATGTAAGTGGAATTAAACCAAGGAGGTACGGTAGACTTGAATAGTAATCAGATCATAAGCTGTTTAACCATATGACCAAAAAGTAATGAGGAAAAAATAAATATGCACCTTCTTTGCAAATTCAGTGTTGTCGATCTCGAGGGTGCTGTCCTCATTTTCCCCGTTGTGGTCTTCTGAATATAAGCTCATTCTCGCTATTCTTTAAGAGAAAAAGGAATTTCTAAATAAATAAACACCTACAAAAAGGTCGTTTTAATCGAAAAATGGCACAAGGAAGTTAATCTCCTGAAACCATTTCAAGTAATAAAATAAAACACTACTGTACCAATGGCTCTCGTCATGCGTTCATGAGCCGTGCGACTGAATCCTTTGCAAGAAGCAATGAGCGAGAGACAGCGAGACATCACACCACGCACTTTCTCTGATGTCCTGTCAAGATTCCGTTCTTTTCTTCCCTTCACAAAGCTAGAACCGAATAAAAGAAGCCCTTAAAGAACAATAAAGATTAATATTAATGGAGAAATTGTCTCCTCCCTCCAATGCGCTCTCTCTTGGCATAAAAACAAGTCCGTTCGAACTAATGAAAACAATTATGAGAATTTAAAATTCAGAATTCAAATTGTCTCTAAAAGTGAAGTGATGGCAACAGAGTAAAAGGAACGATATTTATAAAAAGGTGAGAATACCTGGCCAAGTTGACGGCGCTGACAACGGCAGGCTCGAAGACGCCAGCAATCGGGTCCAGATGCTTCCTCTTTGATCGCTGAACCACGTCGTTCATCAGGTAGAATAGTGTGATTCGACGGTCATCAGGAGCTGAAAATTAGCTTTCATCATTGGAAATCTTATTACGTTCATTTCATTTAAAGAAATTACAACACAGCTCTACTTCAGCAAAAAAATGTTTAAAAAATATGTTGGAACAAGGAAGGTATCAAAAGAATATCAATTACTAGAAAAAAAAATTTCAAAAAATAAATAAATGAGTAGAAAAGAAAAGAAAAGAGAAGAAGATAAGACCTGCTCGGAAGAGATTGAGCCAGCAGTCGACGACCATTCGTGCGTAGTCTGCATGGTGCATGACCCAGAGAGAAGTCGTCTCAATGCTCTCCTGAAATCCATCCACTCTTTGCATTAGCGTGTTGAAGGAACGCACACATCCCAGGGATCGTAAATAGGCTTTTATAGTAAAGAACAAAAACAATGTGGGAAGCGTAAGGTAGCTAATTTAAATCGTTATCTAAGGGATTCCAGTTTTTTAAAAAAAATTTCACTCCATAAAAATTAAACTTAAATTTAAATATTCAAGCGAGTTTATTGCAACAACTCGATTAGTTGAAAAGAAAATTGTAGTCATGATAAATATTGTACCTGTGAATTGTTGACAGTGGAGAGTCGCCGATGGACGGTGTCATCGGTGAGAAGCACCATCTTCTTCTTCTGCTCACTTTCTCCGTTTCTCCTCTTTTCCCTTTGTCAGCGTTGACTTCCACAAAAAAATGGTTTACAACGGAAACGACGTCGCAAAACATTTGTTCCATGAGTAAAATGCGTTCGAAAAACATTCCTAGTTCGACAATCATCAGTGTTGAAGGGAATAACACCAATATTGGAAGAATAATAAAACACGAGGAAGTAACCGAACAATATGAAAATATACGACGACACATCGAATCAAGATGCACATTTGTACGTAGAGGTTCGGGAAAAGCAGCCGTGGAAATATCATGGTCGACTGTTAGACTGGAAACAAATGGAAGCGCTTCCAAGTCCGACGCTTTCAAACAATTCAGGACAATAAATTTGGAACCTTGGCAACCTTCCAGGTCAATTTCTGATTTACACCACACCATGCTTGTCATGCACCATTCGCAGGTTAAGTGTCTTTCTTGTTAACCTAATGACAACACTTATTTTGAAAAAAAAAAGAACAAAATTTATTTCCTAGTTCTCCAAAAAATGCTTCTAATGTGGTAGTTGGATTCTTCTCTGTCACGCTTTCTCTCGCTCTTTCTCATCCTCCTCTGTTTCCATTCTCCCATATCTTGCACTGCTCTGCCACATGCCTTCCCATTCGTCACGGCTTCTGTTCTGCTTCTTTCTCACGGCGCCTTTCCGACATCACCTACTCCATCACCAGCCGCCTTCTAACAACGGCATACTTCTTCCATAGAGTAGACAGGGCAAGCAGAGGGCGACAGAGAAAGAAAAAGTAAGAAGGAGAGGGTGAGAGAGAGAGAGAGACAGAGTGTGCAACTTTAGTTGTACAATTTGATGCTTTATACCTCCATTTCTCTGTCTTATATAGCTCCAAATCATCGATATAATTGAGTCATGTTCCACAAAATAAAATCAAGTTCCCGTATGTTTTCATCTAATCAGTAGCTAAAACCCAGGAGTGTCCCCCTCTTTCTTCTTACTCCGTTCCTGCAAAAAAGGCCTTTGTCTGTTTGTTATCAGTAGCCGGCTTCTCTCATCAGCTCGAGAAACCGCTCCGCGTTTTCTCTTTTTTTCCCCCTTAAACACAGTCATTCTTTCTTTCCCTCCCTTCTCACTCATTCTCTCACTTTCTCTATCCCTCCCTGCCTCTATTTCGCATACATTCTCTCCTTTCAGCTCTATTTCTCTCATTCTCTTTCTCTCTCTCTCTCTCTATCCTCCAGTTTTAGTATGCTGGCATGCTCACTCTCTTTTCTCTGTCATCTCACTCCTTTAGGCACTCTCTCTTCTCAACTCACCTGTAAACTGTACAGTCGAGAGAGAAAGAAAGACTGAATCATTTCGACATGTTGAGACTCGCTGACGGTGTCTGGAGGCAGGCAATTGCCTGACCACAGAAGCTGTCATCTCTCTCACTCTACCCTCTCTCTATCTCTCTCTCCTCTCTCTCTCGCTCTCTCTCTCCTTCTCTCACCTTTCCCTCTCCATCTCACACCTTCTTCTCCCCATCTCAATAACAGTTATATGACAGGAGTGAGGAAGCCGAAACAAACACGCCGTGAGAGCGTGTTAATACAGTGATGATGGTGAGATGCATACAAGCAGTGAAAAATACAGTCATGGAAGATACATACTCTAGTGAGGAGACAGCTGAAGCTTCATGGCTTTTTCTTTTCACTTTCTCTCAGTCTCTATTTTTATCTCTCAGTCTTTCTCCCACTCTCTCTCTCTCTTTCTCTTTCTCTCTCTCTCTCTCTCTCTCTCTCTTTCTCTTTCTCTCTCTCTCTCGCTCTCTCTCTCTCTCTCTGTGTGTTTCTCTCTCTGAGTTTATCTCTATCTTTCTCTTTCTCTCTTCTCTCTCTCTATCTCTCTCTCTGTTTCTCTCTCTCTCTCTCTCTCTCTCTCTCTCTCTCTCTTCATCACTCCTCCCTTGGCACCTCCATTTCGTTGCCAATGAGTGAGATATATAGATAGTTTCACCATAGATGAAGCCTTCTCCACTTACAACTCTCTCTTTCTCTCGATCTCTCTGCATATCTCGTTTCTGCTCCTCATTATCAAGAATGAGTTGCGAATGCAAATTACTCGGCAGCTTCTTCTAGCTTCTCATTCTGGGTTAGACTTTGCATGGATCCATGTTCTTGCTTGAACTGCTTGTACCTCCATTACCAGTTCACGTCTATTACTCGTGTTTTCTGTCGCAAGTAAAAGGGAGCCGCCGTGGGAATTTGCCCTTGTGCTTTGACGTGCCGCCGTGTACTTTGTGCTGCTGGCAATGGTTCTCGCCTTGTTTACAAGTGGCGTGACCGGACATGGCCCCCTTCGTGGAATTAATTGTAGACTAATCTCTTTCTCTTTGCAGGTGGCGGCGCTTCATCCGGGGGCCAGGGGAAACGTCCACGGTAGAGCAGCCGGAGGCAGGAAGAGAGGGGCAGCCATGGACATCGTCTCGCTCCACGACCAGTTCTACCAACGATTCGATGTCCACTTCGAAGACGTGATTGGTAAGGGGGGGGGGGGGGGGTTTTACCATGGGCCCATGAGTACTTCGACGAAGAAATCTATACATACGTCATATGACTTTACCACCTTATGCTACATATGTATGTATTTACTATGTCATATATGTAAGTACCTGCATACATACATACATATGTACTTTCCTCTAAAGCTAACCAGGTGCCTATAATAGGCTTTTAGTTCGCTACCCAATACTACTGCCACATTTGCTCGCTCCCTCTATCCAATCAGTGCAGCACTTTTGAACGTCATTGGTGAGCACTTATCAGTTACGATCTGCTCATATTGTCAGACTTCATGGAGCTCTCTCTCTCTCTCTCTCTGTTCACTATTGGCAGAAGAGAAATTGGAACTAGAATGATTAGGTAAATTTGTCAGAAAAAGCCTCACATTTGCAACTTGGCATTTATAAAAAAAGAAGAAAAGCTCTCATGAATTCTCTAAACGGAATATTGAGCAGAATATTGCAGCGGCGGACATTGAATGGCTGCTGGCGACAGCACCCGAGGGCAGTCAGGGAAGAGAGGAGCGGAAGCTCATCGGACGACTGCTACGCAACGACGACGTCCAGGAACGAATCGGCCATCCACAGACACGCAGACTCGCTATCCGCTATAGGCTCAGGGCCATTGAGGTGAGCTCTCTATTTCTCTCTCTCTCTCTCTCTCTATCTCTCTCACTTTCTCTCACCCTCTCTTTCTCACTCTCTCACTCCCTTGCAGGAGCAGCACGCTCTGAAATGGCTGATGCCGAAGTACAATCGTCAGTGGCAGTCGTTGGGCGCGGCGGCGGCGGGGGCGCGGGAGCTGCGAGGAGCGCCCTCGCTCGAGGACGCCATCGCTGCCGCCGAGCCGGTCCGCCCCAGTCACGTCGACTCTGTTGAAGGTTTTCTATTATTTTTTTGTTGCTCTATCCTTCTATTCGGCACTCGGACATTCTTTCATAAAGATGTGAATGATATGACCTTCAGTTCTGCATACCTCTCACTTTCTCTCTCTCCCTCCCTTTCCAGATGTATCTCTCCTTTCTGTGCTCGTCTGGTGTCAATGTATGTCGCAGACCTGTGGCATGGAAGAGCTGGACAGCTTCCTCACTGCCGTCGCCCGTCGGCCTGAGCCGGGCGCCTTCTCGCTAGCGCAGCTACTCGCTCTATCCATCCACTTTGACCTGCCATATCTGCGGGTTTGCTTTATCTCTCTTTTTCTTTTCTTCTCTGCATATCTCTCTCTCTCCCTCTCTCTCTCTCTCTCTCTCTCTCTCTCTCCTTTTAGCAACACATCCTCTCATCCATCCACTGCACGGAGGACGCAGCATCGCTGGAGAAGGCAGCGCAGTCCGATCTGGCTGACCCCTCCTCTGTGCTCGCTCTCCTTTCCGACCACCTGGCCAACCAACTCGACCCACTCTACGGCCTCCCCTTCCTGGATGTCGTCCTCCGCCGTTATCCCCACAGTACCCGCTATCTAGCCATGCGTCAATTCCGCGGCGCGTTTCTGTAATTTGCATTTACTAACAAAATGAACTGAATGCATCCCCACAACAAGAAAACCGGTGCATTTGCACGCACTTTTTCGTAGTTGTTGCACTTGATATTCAAAAGTAAGAATTGCTGAAAACCATGAATAGTTGATAATGTAAGCAGTTTCCAATAAGTAACAGCGGGAACTGTGTATTGTGTAAGATTGCTAATTTGTGCAATATTGTGATAATGAACAGTTGGCTTGTTCTTCGTTTAAGATATTTAAGATTGTCAATATTAACTTCACTTCTAAAGTACAAATGTCCTTAATGTTGCGCCAGGGTGTACGGTAGTACAAATTGATTGTAAGTTATTGCATTGAGAGGTTCTCCTTTATAACAGCTGCTCTGCTTTGTACAAATTGTTTGTATATACTTCATTATATTTGTCGCCTGCCATTCTTGTTGCAACGTTCAAATTTTCTTCCATTATTCACTACCCTCTCATCTCTCTCGCTCTCGTTTCTTCAACTTCTTCTCTCTCGTCTCTCCGTCTCCGTCTCCCACGTCTCTCTCTCTCTCTCTCTCTCTCCCTGTCTCGTCTCTCGTCGTCTCTCGTCTCTCCTTCTCCCGCTCCATCATCATCTCCTTCTATCTCTCTTCTCTCCTGCTTTCTCTCGTCTCTCCTTTCTCTCTCTCGCTCTCTCTCTTTCTCGTCTATCATCTCTCTCTCTCTCTCTCGTGCCTTCTTCTCTTTCTCTCCTCTCTCCCTCTCTATTTCGTCTCTTCATCTCTTTCACGTCTCTCCTCTCTCTCTTTTTCTTATTTTTTCTCATTATTTCTTTCTCTCATCACCTGTCTTCACTTCCACTCTTCTTTCAGGATACCGCCAAAATTATTGCCTTTTCTCTTGGTGACAATTACGTTTCTCTGAACTTCATCTACTCACTCTCCTCCATTATTTTTTCTCTGCATCTGAATATCTATCGCTGTCGTTCTTGCAATCACTTTTCTTCTTTCTCTTTCTCGCTGCCGCGTCTCCCTCTCTCTATCTGTCTGTCTTCTCTCCATCTCTCTCTCCCTCTCTCTATCTGTCTGTCTTCTCTCCATCTCTCTCTCCCTCTCTCTATCTGTCTGTCTTCTCTCCATCTCTCTCTCTCTCTCTCTCTCTCTCTCGCATCTCTCCGCTATTTTCACAACTGAATATATGCTCTTCAGAACAATAATAAACCTCTTGTGAATCTTGCTTCGCAGCCGTTTAAGTCAACTACAATTTAATAATGTATTTCGCTCCTAATTATTTATTGAACATAAAACTCTCTCAAGAGAGATCCTGTTCGCAAGTAAATCCTTATAGCTATCATGAACACTTCATGGTAAGTTTGTTAGCTCTCTCAAGCAAATCAAGCTCAATAAAAAGATTGTGAGAAGAAGCATAATATAACTTTTGAATATCAAAATTTTGGCATCGTGTTCCATTACATATGTAGATCCATAAGGAATCTATCACAAAGGCGAGATGGTGTCAAAAATTGAGTGCAGTTGGCGGAGTTACTTGGTGACTTTTCCATATTAGAGCACTCATATAGGCAACTTGCCAAGTTTTGTAGCTGAAACCGATCAACAATTCTAGTCTCCTGCATTTTGTCCTGTTACCGAAGATGAAATAGATGGCAGATTATCTTATGTCTAGTGAATTCTGGCTCTTGCGGTCACGCGACTGGTGTCTCCGCGGATTATACTCGTCACTGCAGCGACACTCGCATCCACGAATTCCTCTTCATCCTCAAAGACCCCGTACTTTGCTTTTCTGTTTCTCCTGCTTTCATCTATTTAAGTTATCTTTGGATTAACGTAATTTAGTTCATGAATAAGAAGCTTGCTCTGTGGAAAATTAGATGAATATTCTGTTTCTTTGGCTGTTTTTGTAGGTGCTCTCCGGGCAAAAGCGGTTTCTACTCAGCTTCAACTGCTTCGTGCTTCTCTTCCCACTCCACTTCCACAATGACAAAGGCGACTTCTCTTGATCAGGTCGCCGACGTGGACATCGACCCGAGCGGCGTCTTCAAGTACATCCAGGTTCAGGTCAGCGAACAATGAAACGATGTCAAAAGGATCCATATGAAGTTTAAATCCCCAATCAGTTTAACAAGAACATGCAACATTGTCGAATCTACAGTTCTTACTGTGTCGGACCCGAAAAAGTTATATGTACTCTCAGTTTTAGCAATTAAGCTATTGTTTAACGTCTTTGTTTTGATTGCTTCGAAATGTGCTTTCCTTTGAAGGTGACGGACAAGTCGGACACTTCCAAGGAGAAGACGATTGTACGTGGCTACGGCCGCCATGGCTTCCACGCTGAGATCTTCGATGAAGTCAAGTCAGAACAGGTTTGTTGCCTTCTTAAAGAATAGTTATCCTTTCTCTTTCAATTCATAATCACATTGTTCTTTTATTTTTCGTGATCACAATAGATTTATATTCGGTGCAATTCTCCTTAGAATGTGCTTAATGAAATGCTTTTATTTCGTTAGGTCGATCGCAAAGCACTGAAAGTGAGTGCTCTCGGTGGCGGGCGAATCCGTCACGAACCGGCGAAGAAAGAGATCTTCATTTACGGATATTCACAGGTTTGCATTTTCTTCCACCGACCTTTCCTTAGGACCGAATGAGCCCCTTTTCCTTACTTCAACTAATTGTATATGTATTCCAACGTTATTTTCGGTAAGGGCATAGTTGGTTGGTTAATGTGATTAAACAAAAATTAAGTAGAAAGAAAAATCTAGCTTTAGGCTTACGGCCCGGCCAAGCATGAGCTGAGCAAGTCTTTGATCGAAGCAGCGTTCCCTGGCTACACGGTCTCCTTCTCGTACGACGGATACTGAATGGAAAGAGGGACAAGCCTGAGGTACCCCGCCTTTGTTGGGGAGGGGGGTGAGAGTATTACATTGCACCCGGCTGCACTCTTATTTATATTCCACTGACAAGTGATGCTGAAGTAATGGAGCTGGTTGGTTTGAGTGTGTTGAAATGCAATCGTCCCCATAGTCGTTAGTTTTCGTTATGTTTTGTCACCTCTGCAGGCTTCAAAAAGATTGATATTTTTCAATCCCTGTATAACTATACAATATTCAGATTGTCTGCTTAGCTGATATCAAACTAAACTCTAGCTTGGAGTGCTTTCGGTAGAAATTGTCAGCTTTTAAGCATATTTGGAGGAAATGGGGTAAAGCAAGTGAGATTGTTGTAGTATAACGTTCATAATTAAGCTGTACTGTTGGCGTGCTATAAATTACTTGTGTGATAACATTTGATGCCATAATAATGGGAAGGATAAGAAAAAAAACACAAGGGAAGTGTAGCATTTTTGCACAGTTTATGGGATTTTATTGATTATCTGAAAAAGGGAGAACATAATAACTTGATTGGTATGCGAGCTTGCAAAAAAAAAGATACTTGAGAGGAGAGAGGAAGAGTGAAGACAGATAAAAAATAAGATAAATAAAATGTTCTTCTGATCCGAGAACTGGCTTGCAGTTCCTTTAAAAAAAGAGCACCAGAAGTTCCTTTTGCTCTTCCGCTCGTTGAACTGCTATCTGTTATCTTTCTTTCTCCTTTCTTTTCTCGATATTTCGCGCTCTCTCCCCTCTTTCTTTCTTCCTTTCTCACTTTCGGATTGCACATTATTTTACTCCCATCTGAACGCTTCCTCAAACGAAAGTTGCTCTAACTCGGGGTAAAGTGCAAAGTTTACAATGTACTTTACTTTAAGATGTTCTAGCACTCCTATAAAAGAGGGCCGGACGATGTTGTTAGAAAAGACACCAAATTGTCTGCCTGGGCCGCTGCATGTTGTTCGGCCTAGTTTGATTGTGATCTAAATAGGATGTAGGGCCGATGAGGAGGAGGCAGACTTGGGCTATTGAATGCTAGGAGCTTTTCTCTATGGCCTGGAATCCTTCATTCAAATGAAACCTCCCCTGAATCATCCTCGGCCTTCTCAGTTCACTGTGTATCTAATACCCTTGCTTTCCCATATCATTTCAGCTGCGATATCGTTTGGGAAACGGCTTCGAATTCGGAATGTGAGCGGAAATGTGGCTTTCATTTTCAGTGGTGCGGTGGTTTAGATGCTGTTTTAAGTTCTCTTTGGATATCAGGCGATTTCTGATGGTCATACCTTATCTGTTTCTCTCTCTCTCTCACACACTCTTTTCTCTCTCTCTTTCTCTTCATTTCTCTCTCTCCTCTCTCCATCTATTCGTCTCTCTTTTTCTCTCTCTCTCTCTTTCTCTCTCTCTCTTCATTTCTCTCTCTCCTCTCTCTTTCTCTCCATCTATTCGTCTCTCTTTCTCTCTCCCCTCCTCTTTATCTCTCTCTCTCCCTTGATAGGGTCGTTTCCTCTCTGATATTTGCAACGAGAAACCGCGTGTAGCTAGGACAAAGTGCATTCCGTGATCTTGCCATTCTCTCCTCCTGCATCTCGTTTGAGCTTTTCTTGTGTCTTCCATTCCCTCCTCTGTCTTTCACAATACCATTATCTGTAACCATCTCAGTTCCTTTCGCTATATGATCTTTTCTACTTTGTAGTTCTACAAGTGCACAGAATAAATAAGATCATCGCACGATACACGTGTCTGTGAACGATTCACACTAATTGTAAGATCAAATCTGACAGGCCAAGTAGCAGATTTCTTACTTCTTTTGTTTCCTATTAGCATGGCAACTTGACCTTTAGATTTACGGGCCGAATTGGTCAAACGAGTATTTTACATTACTTTTCCACTACGGAGAGCAATTCGAAGTTTTTATAGGCATGTTATTTATTCATTTCTTAATTTTATTTCTTTTCTCTTTTAAGAACACATCTTGCAATTAACCACTCCTGCTGGAAATTCCGAGAAAGTCTTCATCGACTCTCTCTGCAGAAAATGATTGCTTAGTTTAAAGAACTTTCACCTCTTCTGTGTACTTTCCCTTTATAAGCACTTTTGACAGGTTTATTTGTGCCTTTTTCAAGGGCATGGAACAGAAAAGGCCAAATAAGAAAGAGGCATGCCTCATCATTGCTATCGGAAACTAATGGTATCAGGCAAGGCTCGTAGTCTAATCTAGCGGTGTTGAGTATTTTGTTACTCTGGGGCTACTCTCTCCTTATTACTCTCGCCTTCCCTCTCCTTCTTTATCTGTTATTCCCTCATTCTCTCTCTTTCTCTTTCTCTTTCTCTTTCTCTCTCTCACTCTGTCTGTTTCTCGCTCTTGCCTATATTCTATGATAAGTATGTATTTTTCTACACCTCATTTTGACGATAGCCCTGCGAAGAAGGGCACTTCATTGCTTATCTAGCACGAGAGAGCATAGAAGTCAACAGAGAGAGGGAGAGGGAGGGGGTAGAGAGATCAAGAGAAATGGTGAATCTCCGTCATGTGCCCATTGTACCCACAGCCATGCCCTTCTCAGATCTTTATTCTGTATGTTATATTCTCTCTCCCCTGCTCTCTCCTCTCTCTCTCTCTGTCACCTCTCTCTCTCTTCTCTCTCTCTCTCTCTCTCTCTCTCTCTCTCTCTCTCTATTAACACCCTCTCCCTCTCCCACATACCCTCTTGATGGCGATAACAGCCTGTATGTCATAGGCCATTGGGCATGGACTCCAGCATTTATAAGGACACGATAAGGAGTGAGAGCCGCAGAACTGCGGAGTTGCACAGTCCACAGCTACCTCTCTCTAGAGCCTTTTCGCAACATGTATGCGCTCCCAGTTGAAGCTAACTAGTATAGTAGTTATACTCGCCTTACTACCTTTTCTTGTGTTTTTATTATGTATTCGGAAGGTTAAGTATAATTATTTGTCCCTTAACATTGTTGGCTTAACATTCTCTGCTTACATCTAACCAGCGTTCTTGATGTTCTTACCTCCCCCTTTGCCATCTTTAAGTACGCGTTTCATTGTCAACTTATTTAGATTACTAGTCCTTAAAGCACAGTAAAAGATGACCGTCGACGCTTTCCAAGGCCGCTGGCTCCTCGAGGACTCTGAGCTCTTTGAGGAGTACATGAAGGTCGTCATTTTTACTTCTAATCATCCTCCATTTTTATTTCTATGTTTTACAGAATTGGTTTTTGGACGACTTTTTCATGTAGATTAAAAATTAGAACTATCATCTATTGAAGAACACTCATCAATTGTTTTGCAGGAGGCCGGCGTTGGCCTGCTTACCCGAAAAGCTGCAGCGAACATTAAGGTCACCCTTGAGATCAAGATTGAGGTGTGCTGAGCTATTTCTCTTATATATATTTCAACTTTTTTTTCTACAGTACACAGGTCAAATTATGTATGCAAAGTAATTTGAAAATTAGAAACCAATTTCTTTTTATTTACGAATTTCTTTTGTCCAGAACGGAAAGTTCACCTGCAACCAGTTGTCAACATTCAAGAACACGTCCCTGACCTTCGAGCTGGACAAGGTTTGTGTGAAGAAAGGAAAATTATCATGTGATATTCACGGACCTATTTTGCTGCTCTCTTCCGCGATAACATGCATCATGGTTTATGCAGGATGAAAAGTACTAATGTACCTTTCAATGCTCATCTAACCTTGACGACTGTTATTATTATCCGTTAATATGAAAGCAGTGGATGGAGTACCTGAAGCAAAAATAAATATCGTAATCGGAAATTCGTTGTAGGAGTTCGACGAGACGACTCCGGATGGCCGCGTCTTCAAGAGCACCGTGTCCCTCCAGGACGGCAAGCTCGTCCACGTCCAGAAGCCCGTCAAGGTCCTTATTTTAAAAAAAAAATATATATATAGTGAAAATTATACTAAAAAACTTAACCCTTTATATAATGAAAAATTATACTGTAAAATCTTAACCCTCTTTACCCCCGTGCAGGCCGACCAGAAGGGCTCGACCATTACTCGCTACCTCGAGGGAGAGACACTCGTGACTACCATGACCTGCGGCTCCGTCACTTCCAAGAGGATCTACAAGAAGGAGAAATAGAAGGGGTCAGAAGGGTACCAAGCAGGGGTTTGAATGAGTCCCCTTATCTACTTTGCCAGTTTGTATCTTTCGTAACTATGTCAATTACACATTCGCCATTTTCGAATACTGTTTCATTTGCTCGGTATTTATTGACGATTCTTGAGGAAGAATAAAGAGATTTACCACAGAAGATGATTACAGAAGTCGACATATTTGATGAGATTTACGAATGTTGTGGACGTTGGATATATTTATATCTGGTGCATATGATTATAGGAAGTAATTATATGGGATTTGATAATTGGTTTACTACAAGTGGCAGCTGAATTGATGTCTACTCTGATTGCTTTCACGTTTGTTCGCTTTCTCTCTCTCTCTCTCTCTCTCCCTTTCTCTCTCACTCTCTCTCTCTCTCCTTTTCTCTCTTTCTCTCTCTCTCTCTCTCCCTTTCTCTCTTTCTCTCTCTCGTGTTTCCGTTCAATCATTGTCCTCCGTGTCCATATCTCAATGGCTCTTATCCTCTTTTCTCCAATGGCTATTGCCATCAATTTAAAAGTTGTTTCATTCCGGCTGCAGAGGGTTTTAGGCGCCATTTCCACTCTCATATTCCTCCTAAGCCAGTTTCTGCTGTCTACCCTTTCTAAAGTACAAAATGAGTTGGTTGCTAAGGGCATCATCTAGAGCTGAGAGTGTAGATAGAGTAAACGAAATGGTGAGGGCAGGAGAGAGAGAGAAAGAGAGAGAGAGAGAGAGAAAAGAGAGAGGGAGAAGAAGAGTGAGAGAGGAGAAATTGAACAAATTTTCTTCTCGATGTTTTCGCTGCCATACCGTTTCATCTCACTGAAAGTGTAGTTTATGCTTTTAAGGTGTGCTAACACTACTTAAAATAGTACAAATTGCAGCTGGGAAAATAGAGAGACCAAAAATCTGCTAGAGAGGAGGGATAGATTATGTAGGGGACAGGTGTTGCTGAAATGCTTAGAGAACCTGTGCTGACTGGTAAGCCTCCAGATGTGCTTGTTGTATAGGAGTTACCTCACTGCTATACGCCAAGGCGAAGCTCACATTTCTTGTTTATCTAACTTTAGTTTCCTCTACTCGCTCCATGTCGATGTTATGTCTCTCTTTCTTCTCTTTCTTTCTTTCTCTCCATCTTTATGTCTCTCTCTCTATCTCTTTCTCTCTCTCTCTCTCTCTCTCTCTCTCTTTCTCTCTCTCTCTCTCTTTCTCTCTCTCTCTCTCTCCGTTCTCTCGCTCCTTCGCTCCTGTCTCCCGCTGTCTCTGCCGTTTCCATAAGCTTCTGTCGATAGCATGCGCTCTTACCATTAGCTATGTTTAGCGTGTTTCCGCCTTTTGCATATAAAAAACTATGACTCCCTTTGCGAGTCATCGTATTTTTTTCCGTTGTAAACCATTGTCTCGTAGACCAGATTGCTGAATACATTCTACTTGTTGTATAGGACTTGAGACTGCGCAAGTTTTCCTTCATTCTTACTGCTTTTCATTAAAAAATCTTACATTAGATTTATGCAAGTTTTCAGTCTGATTTCGAATGAGAAAGTGGTATTCGGCATCGAGAGAGAAAGAAGAAAGAGAGTGAGGAAGGGAGCAAGAAACAGCCATTTGTCATCTCCTCCCTTTTGTCTTCACCAACCATGCAAATGGTCATGCCGCACTGTGTTCAGCGCAATCATTGATATGAATGTCTTGCTATCAGAGATCTGGCTGATACTCTCCCGCATTGCTCTTCGGTCTGAAGGTAGATCGATGTGTCTAAGATGAGCAGAGGAGAGAGAAGCTAATGTGGAGAGGAGGTGAGAGATGACAAGAGAGGGACGTGGTTATTGAGAGACGCCGACAGCGTCAAAGACGTGTAGAGAAAGAGGGAGGAGAAGAGTGGAGGGATGGGGAGAGCTGAGAAGATTTGCAAAATGCGTAGTAATGTTGTAGGGGATAGCCAACGTTTGTTGACCCAAAGATTATTTTGCATTGTCTCGAAGGGAAATTGTTGACTCTCCCGCATGATCGTAGCATTTTTCTTTCTTCCTACATGCTTTGTAGTGCTCTAACTCTTACTTGATGCCATTCGATGACAAGATTCCTCAAATCTTATTTTTATCCGACATTCTAATCTTTTCTTTTATGTTATCCATAATAGACTCCTTTTCTGTTCTTTCTGCGGTCGCGATATCAGCTTCGTGCTTCAGTGGAATGTATCTGTCTCTCTGTCGTTCTCTCTCTGTCGTTCTCTCTCTCTCTCTCTCTCTCTCTCTCTCTCTCTCTCTATCGCTACTCTCTAATTCATCCGGTTATTGTTAGTTTTTGCCGCCTATCACGAGCTAGCTTGAGTTGACTATAAGTATTTAATTACTTGTAAGAGGCCTTATCTTCACAGCATACTCCTGGAATGCTTGTGCCATCCACGTTTTATGCCGTTTCCTTTCTTGGCGGTGATATGCTGTCAAACGAGGCTCTGCGCTCTACTTTTACATAGAATTTACAGAGTAATTGTTGCTCTTTGATTCTCACTCATTCTCGCTCTCTCTATCTTTCCTTCTGCTTTTTCCCTACCCTGTACTATTTTTCTCTCTCTCGCTCTCTCTCTCTCTCTCTCTCTCTCTCTCTTTCTTTCTCTCTCTCACCTCTTCAACATTTCCCAGAGTCTCACAATCAGTTGTCAACATCATGCTCGTCTATGTAAACATAATGGACTTGTCGGAAATCGATGTTATGTAAACGCTCTCATATGGGCTTTTGGATCAGCTATTCATCGTTGTTGATTGTGAAGGATTAGGATAGCAATCGCTCATTCGACCATCTCTGGAGGTTTCCATTGTGGGCATTTTGATATTATTCCAAAAAGCTACAGTGTTTACTTGTCTATGATACAGATGGCATTGGCATACCTGTGAATATTTGCTGTTCTCCCGTTTTGATTTTAAGAAAATGTCTTACTGTCACCTAAAATAGTTCCAGACGGGACTCATCTGCGAGTGACTGGGAAAACCATCGGACAGATATGGGAGTGATAGAGGGCGTAGCAGCATGCGCCGTCTCCGCTCTCCTCTTCGGATCCATGTTCGTCCCCGTACACAAGTATGACGCTGCTGATGGTACGGTGGAGAGAGAAAGAAAGAGAGAGAGAGAGAGAGAGAGATTAGGAGAAAGAGAGTATTAAAGAGAGAGGGAGAGAGAAAGAGAGAGGGGGAAGGCGAGAAAGAGATTTAGAACTCATAATTACATTTCCAGGTATCTTTGCCCAGTGGATGATGAGCATGGGTATCCTCTTCATGGGAATGATCGCCTACGCCCATCACTCCTTCGAGTCGGGCCTCTTCTTCCTTCCCATGATTGGCGGCTTCTTCTGGACCATTGGTTAGCTATTCATTTTTTCTATTTGTGGCTACAAAAATATTTGTAATTTTGTTGGATATTTTCTTATGATGTTGATTTATATGCTCACCATCAGAATTTGAATTTGCTGCGATTTAGGAAACGCAACGGCGATTCCAATCATAAACCGTCTTGGAATGGCTCTTGGAATTCTCATCTGGAATACCACCAACTGTCTGACAGGTGAGAGAAAGAGAGAGAGAGAGAAAAGGAGGTAGAGCGAGGGATAGAGAGATAGAGAAAGGAATGAATGTGATGTGTAAGAAATCATTTATACACATGTATGTGGGTTTTTAGCTCTTGAAGGAAGGCTACGGCTGAACCTTTGTGTATTTTTAACTCGCAGTTTATTTAGTAATCTAATAAAAAAATTTAAAAAAAATGAGCTGAATGATTTGAAGGATGGGCGTGCTCTCGCTTCGGCCTCTTCGGGTTGAAGGCGAATCCACCCGCCAGCCCGCTGCTCAACTATGGTGGCCTATTCTGTGTGCTTATTGGGTCAGGATCTTCTCTCTTTTATCTTGTAGATCTCACTGTTTTGCTATTTATTATGACTTTTCTAGTTCATTTATTATATTGCTTTCATTCAGAGTAGAAATAAAATGACCTAAATAGTGTATTTTCAGCGGAGTTCTGTTCTCTCGCGTAAAGGGAACAGAACAGGAGAGCGGAAGCTCCGTTGAGACGGTTACTTGAATTTACCTATAATTTTTGATGGTTATTGATCATTATATTATTTTTCTTTTTTAGAAAGAGCACGGAGAGGCATTCGAAAAGGAGAAACTAACAACGCCCAGTGACGAACTGCAGACAGAGGTTATTATATTTTGTTGATTGTTAAATTAATTTTTTATACATATTTTCTCTTATGATGATTTGTTTTATACAATTTTATATTCAGTCAGGCCAGTGCTCTCCGTCATCCCAGCAAGACAACGAAGTGCCTCTAGTTGTCCAGGTTGGGTGCTGTTTATTTCATAGTTTGTTTATATCAGCGTTTTTATTTATTGCTTCATTTTGAAAGTTGTAGTCTAAAAATACTTTCAGCCTCGTCAATCGCGTCTGCAACAACTCTGTGGAAAGCGCCTCGTGTATGGTTACAGGAGAGAGAAAGAGAGAGGGAAGAGAGCGCTAGAGCGAGAGAGTGTGTTTTTGTACATATGAACTTGAGAGAGAGAGGGAGATGGAGAGAGAGGGAGATGGAGAGAGAGAGAGAGAGAGAGAGAGAGAGATGGAGAGAGAGAGAGAGATTAATAGTGCGATCAACAAGAAAAAAACAAAGAGTACGATGAAGAAGCATCCTCCGTTGTAATTTCAGCGGAATTCTGCTTGCTCTGGTGGCTGGAGTCTTCTATGCATTCACATTCTACCCGGCTAACTACATTATTGTCAGTTTTTTTTAAAGTTATTTTTCTATTGTAATTTAATGACCTCTGACTATCAACGTTTTAAAAATGGTTTCGTAAAATGCATTTTGCAAAACAATGAAAACCGAGTGCTTAATAAGAATCTTTGTTTAATGGTAGGACGAATTTCTGTTCTCTCCAGAATAACCCGGAGGCCCACTCGGGATTCTACATGGACGGGCTGCACTACGTGCCCTCCGTCTATGCAGGCATCTTCCTCACTTCCACTGTCATCTTTGTCATTTACGCTATCGTCACGTCAGTTACTCTCTTTTCTCTCTCTCTCTCTCTCTCTCTCTCTCTCTCTCTCTCTCTCTTTCTCTCTCTCTCTCTCTGGCTAGTTCTGTCTTTCTCTCTTGGTCTTCTAACCATTGACTGTACATCTCTTTCTCTCTCTCCTCCTCTATTTCTCTCGATCTCTTAACCCTTCCCTTAGTCTGTCTTTCTGACTTCAGCTGCAACAAGCCGAAGGTGAATCCCCAGCTTGCTCTTCCTGCCTTCCTCGCTGGCATTCTCTGGGGCATCGCTCAGACTTCTTTCTTCATCGCCAATGACAATCTCCCGCAGACGGTAGGTCGTTTTGTTCTCCTTTCAGTTCTATTGGAACCGTATTCATAGAGTGAGTGGAATGACCTTGCCCTTATTGCGAGTAAATAAGTAGTTATTTTACTCTATCTCATTTGTTCACCGTCTACTATAAAAGTACATATCAATATTTGGGGGACGCTAATTTTAAGAAAAGGATGGACAAAAAGTGACTTCAGGTAACGTTCCCGATCATTACGATGCTACCGGGCTGCATCGCCTCTGTCTGGAGCATTTTCTTCTTTAAGGAAATCAGGGTTAGCCATTTGGCAGGCATTTCTTTCTTTCACGCTCTCCTGCACATTAATACATAATTGATTCTATCCTGATCTTTTTAGAAACATTTGAATTCTCTTGGAATTAGAAACTGCCAAATAAATGACGAAGTACTAAATGATTGTTCCTTGTCAGGGCCAGCGGAACTTCACCATCTTGGCGATCGCCATTACGGTCACTTTGACTGGTGCTCTCCTCGTTGCTCTGTCGAAGGATATCGAGCTGTGATCTGGATACTTCGACTCTCCCTCTCTCTTCTCTCCCTGTTTCCCTTCCATCTTCCTTATTTGTATTTCTGCCTCTCAATATCTCTCCGACTCCTTCTACTTTTCAGATAATCGGTTATGTTGTCTGTTTAAACCGTTCTTTTCTTCTCCCACGCATTCCAGTTGGCAGGCCTTCGCAAAGTTGAACAATTAGCAGATTGTAGTTTTGTTTTTGTTTTTAGGCACTTCTTTTTTTTTCTAAATGTAGGTTGCAAGTTCCATTTCTTTTCTATGTACTGATTGTGAAATTGTATGCAAGGATTGACTCTTACTCTTCTTCAAGTTTTTTCCTTTCCGTCTGGTGCTCTTCATAGTCATAAATTCTCTCGCTGAGCTTTCTTTATCCCGAGATTAATTAGGCATAATATCCGTTTTAGCGCCCATGTGATCAGACGATTTCTTCAAATCGCCAGAGGCCTTTTCCACCTCGTTCATTTCAACAACTCGTTCTTATATCTTTATATTTTAAAGAGATTTTTGTTTCATTTTGCTGTGATTGTGCGCATTCATTAACGTCAACAAGCAGAGGGATAGTTGAGGACTTTTTTGTCCTCGCTCGTTATTTATCGTTTTATTTGACTTTTAAACTATCCGAATCTTTGATTCTAGGTACCTAATTCGTGATAGTATATTTTCTCTGCCATATATTCTCTCACACACACTCTCTCTCTCTCCGTTTTCTATATTTTCTCTGCGCTCTCATTTCTTCAAGAATTTGATAGCGTCGCCTGGGGCCATTGTCTTCTCAGTCAGTTAATTAATTGCCCCTTCCATTTTATCCGTTGAATTGTTCTTATCGTTCCGTCTTTGTCCTTCTCATTGTTCTACCTGAAAATGCCATGAAAGAAAGCTCCGCCATTGTTGTCGGCTGTCTGATCATTCATTCTTCCTACTTTTTCTCATCTAAAAACTTGTCGTCAACTTTTCTGCTCTCGAGCATATTTTCGTCATCTACTTTTATTTTGACCCTCTACATACTTTAGTTTTTTGATCGTATTTCAAAATCAAAGTTTAATGGTATTTTTATGCCAAAGTGTTGTGGAGCATCATATTCTTATCTCCTTATCAGAGTTCTTTTTTAAACAGACCGCCCATCTACTTTACTTAATTTTTAGTGTTATCTTGTCTGAAAAATGTTGAAGAAATATTAAAGAGTTAAATTAAATCGAACATATTTTTTGAGGTCATACACAAATGTTCAGCCTAACAATTAGTGAAGCAGCGAGGGATGGAGTCGGGTCAAAACAAGTCATTTGAGAGGGCGCAAACTGTGGGCATAATCGCTCTCCCCTCTACACCAATCATTATAAATTTCCTTTCTATCTCTCAGTCCCAAGAAATATCTGCACTCCCAGAAGTTACTAGCAGACCTTGCCACAGAGACCTGCCCACATTTTTTTTATTATTGCCGGAGGATTCATGTGCACAGGGGATTTCTGTGTGGTCCATTAAGGAAATTAGCACATTGCATCGCTCCCCAACATAAATCAGATTACTATAGAAGGCAGTGCTTGAAGATATCTCAGAGAGAGAGAGAGAGAGAGAGATGACAGAGAGAGAGAGAGAGAAAGAAAGAGAGGGTATGAAACACTAATAAGATGAAAATGTGAACTGTGTACTATGGAAGTGGTCATATGTATGTATGTATGTAGATACGTACATATATGTATGTAGAAATTCTGTGAATGGAATTTTATCTGTGTACATTGCCCCCTACTTATCCATGCATCTTTGTACAGCATAAATGAATTATTTTATTTTGAATAAAAAATTATGGCAATAATCAATTCAATTTTGCTTGAAAAAAAAAACTCGCCGTAACTCTAGTTCCAATGTACTATAATCACTGTTGTTGTGACATGTTAACGTAGTGACAGCGGAGATAGAGAGTGGATTTTCCTTGTGCAAGTTTACTTGCTGGAACAATTCTGATCGGTGAGAGAAACAGAGAGGGCGAAATAGATGTCGAGAAAGACAGAGAGAGAGAGAGAAAGAGATAGTAAGAGGGAGAGAGAAAGAGATAGTAAAGGGGGAGAGAGAGGGTGACAGAAAGAGGAGGGGGGGGGGGGAGAGAACGAGAGTGGAACACTCCGAACAGAGCATTGGAGTGGAATCTCTCTCTCGAGTGTGTTATGATCCGGAAGTGATAGATTCATGCATCGCCAATTGGTGCCCCATTCATTCTCATCTGACATTTTTTCCTTGATTGCTTCTCCCATTCAAGAACATGACATATGAACTTTCAAAGTCGGCGTTTGTTAAATGTGCGTTATTCGCCCTCCATCTCGAAGGCAGCGCAGATCGGGAAAAATAAACAGAATTAATAGTTGCAAACTTTTATGACAACAATAATTTGTCATATTATTGCAGTATTACTGTAATATTGTTACTTGGACAGCGCTAATAACCTTTCCGACTATGGGAGTGGCCAGTGTTTGGCTGGAGCCAAAATGCAAAGAAAACGGGACCTTGTCAAATTAGCAAGAGAGCCGAAGGATTCAGTGAGACTGTTATATGAGATACTCATTTTTACAGTCATCGACAGTAACTGTGCTAAAAACGTTGCCAGCATTTGAGTAGCGTTCGAAATACAGCAATTGCATTTGCACTATTTTGACAACGTTCTACATATTATAGTTATTTTGGTAGCTTTTACTAAAAATCGAATTTAACGTTAATTGCTCATCGAAATATGTGCAATCAAACTCCCGCAGTTTATCCAACATCTAACAACCGATAAGCTCCAACGCAAGCTTGCGAGTTGCAGCGGACCTACTCAGATTTTTTTTGCTTGTGATTTTTTTGAAGTAAACACACTCTCTATGACTGTCTGGTATGAGTATCTCACATAACAACCACATTGATAAGATAATGTCTGTTGCTCAATTACCGTAGGTGCTGACAACGGTACTTCACAGCATCTCCTAGAATTATTATATTACTTTAGAAGATCTTCCCTTATACCAGAATGCCCCATGTTAGAGCTGTATATCGCTCGGCACTCACCGACACCTTGCTCGAATATCGTAGTTGGCGCCGTTTCTGACCTCAAATGATGGCGACTGCCAGCCAGTTGCATATTTGTCGCATTCCATTCCACAGAGACACAGAGCAAAGGCCATTTGTAACCTCTATTCTATGTCTTTGGCGCTCTTTTGAAGTGCTGCTGAAATGGCCGACGTTCCGCAGCGATTCGGTCAAGTTCCTCAGCAGATGTCCATTGTGCAAGTGTCGTTGCTATTTGACACCGCCCAAGAATACAACTATGCATATTAAAAAGCGCCTTGAATGGCAATCTTGACAACACACGAGAAGAGAGGCAGTTTTGCCTATAACGCTGAAATTCATCAGGACGATTTTCATATTCTTGACTCTTCTCTTTGTCCTCGCGATGTCCTCTCTTTCTCTGCCTAGCTCTTTCTTTTAGGCAACCTCTCTGTCTTTCCTGAATGTCGCTTCTGGGCATCTCTGTTTCACTGTCGGCTGCTCTCTTCTTCGGCTCAGTGTTCGTGCCGATCAAGCGTAAACCGACTGGCGATGGTATCTTCTGTAAACCAACTCGTCTTTTTTTTTAAATAATTATTTGTGTAAGTTTAATTAGAAATGAATAAAAACAACTATTTTTTCTTTCTTTAATATTTATTAATCGTTCCATCCGAAAAAAATACACATATTAAACATCAAATTAGAAAGAAAAAGATTGATGAATATCTTTGCATGTCTCTTCTCTCAACTGGGAATGTCGCTTGGCGGCTTCTGCTTCGCTCTCTTCGTTCACCTCGTACTCGGCTGCCCTCCTCTCTACCCTCTCGCCATGGCTGGCGGCATCGCTTGGTGTCTCGGTATGGTTAGGAAAACGCGGTCTAAGATCTGGGGTTCAAGGCGTTTCACTTACAAAACTGCTTCCTTGATTGATTACAATCAGCCTTTTTATCACTCGCATTTTTTATCATTTGCAGTAGAGGATTTTTGAAGTTAAAAGTCAATGTTCTTAATCGGGTTCATGAATTTGTTGAATATCGGCAACAAGAAAACACTGCATGTTTAATTTTCTTTAAAAGTGCCTCTGCAGCGAACGCAGTGGCGATGCAATTAATGTCCGTGCTGGGAATGGCGCTGGCCGTGCTCATCTGGAACACTTCCTCGTGCATCACCGGATGGGCCATTGCGCGGTTTGGAAATCCACTCTTTTTTCTAGCTTGAAGAAATATAATTTTCAGATAATTAAATAGGTAAATAAATTATATACAAGATTATCACACTATTTTGAAATAGTTATGATAATACAAAAGCCATAGTTTGATTCTGTCCGCATATTTCGTTGATTTGCTCCTCTCTCTTGCAGCTTTGGCTTGTTCGGCATCACTGCACAGCAGCCAGCCTCAAATCTGCTGAATCTAACCGGAGTAATGTTGCTGGTTGCTGGGTAAGCCTTTCATTTAATTACAATGCAAGCAAGACTTTCTAGAGGCTCATTTTACTTATTCGTCAAAAATAACAAGGACGATGCGGCGGAGGCCTCCGAGGCTGACATTCCGAAGGTGGAAGGCTACATTTTTTTAAACTTTATTTTTAATTTACATATATGTAAGATTTGCGCCATCTAACTGCCTTTTGTTTATGTATTCAGACATATAATAATCCTTCATATTGGCCTGTTTTATGAACATGAAGCTCCTCTGCAGGAATTGGAAGCAACGGGTCTCGCCAATGTCGGTGAAGGCTCCAAATTTAGCTGCATGAGAATAATGTCTGTACAAGTTTTTGCCTTCATTTAATTTGAATCATTTCTCCTTATTATTTCTTTCCCATTACTATTATTTCCAGTGCGATTGTCGGCGCGCTTGTCTCTGGTCTTTTCTATGGTGTCATGTGCACACCGGTTACTTATATTCAGGTACGTTTTTTCTCTTTCTCTCTCTCTCTCTCTCTCTCTCTCTCTCTCTCTTTCTTTCTCTCTCTGAACCCTGTCAGCTTCTCTGCCTCCATTTATCTTGCCATCTCTCTCTCACTGCATATCGCTGTGCCTCACTCGTTTTCAGCAACACTCATCCGCTTTCGGCAATGCTCCCCTGGCCGGTCTTCCCTATTTATTCTCCTTTTTCTGCGGAGTAATCGGGACATCTGTCATCGTTTTCCTCGTATACGCTATGAGGTTTTTCGCAAAATAAATTTTTTTTATGATTCATTCAAAGTTTATGATACTTCTAGATGGCTCTACCCTCTGTTACATTTGTGTTGCTTATTTATTTGAATTCTTCTCTCACTCTCTCCTCCTTCTCTCCTTCTCTCTCTCTCTTCGCTCTCTTTCTTTTATTATCTCTTCTCCCCTCTTCTGCTCTCAGAATGCGTGGTCATCCATTCGTAGATGGAACTGTGCTTGCGCCTGCTTTGTGCAGCGGAATGCTCTTTGCGGTGAGTGTTATGTCGATTTATGTGTAGATATCCTAACTTATTGCACAAAGATGGAAAAGTTTTCAATGTTGTTTAGAAAATGTTTCTTTTCTGAACTGACAAAGAGCTGTCGTTTTTTATCCATTTCTTTCTTGCTTTGCCTAGGCCGGCATGGCTTCTTTCTTCGTGGCACTCGAGCAGCTCTCACAGGCCATCGCCTATCCCGTAGTGACGATGCTTCCCGGTCTCGTCACGACTGCCTGGAGTGTACTGTACTTCAAGGAGATTACGGTGAGAGAGTTATAACTACTTCATATTAAAGAGTATGAATTTAAATCATAACAGCTGCCGGTAGAATTGTACACAATAAATGTTTTTTTAATACAAAATGATTGTTGAGGGAAAGCGAAATCTTCTTTTCTTGGCCGCTGCGTACGGGCTGACTTTTGTTGGAGTTCTTCTCGTAACGATTTCTAAGGATCTCGAATTGTAGCAGAGAAATAAGCTTGATCTTTTTTTAAAGGATATTTAAATATTTATAGATCAATTACTTAGAAAATTCAGAATAAGGAATTATAGGTTTTAGCTGATATTCGATCAACATAATCGTTTATGCGTATTTATGTAACGGGTATTTCAGTTAAATTTCACCGTGTTTTATACGACAGATTTTCATGTCATATTTTGCATACCTTTAAGGCTTTTGTAAAGCACTTTCTAATTTCACTCACTTGATTTCCTTTCCCAGACAGAGATCACAGGCAGGCTAAGGAAGAACCGGTAATTGAATCATCTGAAACCTTGAGGATGTCATTTGGTTGAAAGAAATGCTTGATTTGAAGACAAGAGGCAGGGGAGACGCTGGAGTGGGACAAGAATGGATATAAAGGAGACAAAAAGAGACAACGCGAGCGCGTGAAAGTGAGTCAGAGAGCGAGAGAGAGTGAGAGAGAGAGAGAGAAAGTGAGTCAGAGAGAGAGAGAGAGAACGAAAAAGAAAGAGAGAACAATGTGTTTGTTCTCTGTGGCCAGTTCTTCTTGAATGTGTCTGGAGTACAGTGGATACATACCTACATAGAGCGTCTAAAAGATTCTCATAGATAGAGACCGCAGTAACCAACATTTGACACAATGAACTTTGGGCCGGCTGCTACCGTACCTTAATTTCTAAAATACGGGCACCGTGAATGCACCTTAAAAAACGGGGGAACGATATTTTTAAGTTTAGTGATGTCCGCCGCGTCTCCATCGCTTCTGCGGCATTTTTTTAGTCTTAATTAATAGCATTTAAGTCACTAAGAAGAATGCTCGCTATTTTATCCTATTTAGTGTCCATTCTCGTGGTCAATAGCAACATGCAATAATTTGACTGAATTTTTTTCGCCGCTTATATTGAGTAAAAAACATATTTTATACTGTCGTGGCGGGCAAATTTCAACGTTCTTTTTGAAGCCATGACCTTTCTAAGTATGTATACAAAATTTGAAGTTACTTTGATTATCGGGGTGTTAGATATATTAAAAAATGATTGTTTGGTATGTCATCCGAATTCATTATTTTGGGCTAAAAACATATTTATACTGCCGTGGCGGGCAAATTTCAACGTTCTTTTTGAAGCCATTACCTTTCTAAGTATGTGTACAAAATTTGAAGTTACTTTGAATATCGGGGTGTTAGATATAGTCAAAAATGTATTGTTTGGTATGTCATGCAAATTCATTATTTTGGGCTAAAAACATATTTATACTGCCGTGGCGGGCAAATTTCAACGTTCTTTTTGAAGCCATGACCTTTCTAAGTACGTATACAAAATTTGAAGTTACTTTGAATATCGGGGTGTTAGATATCATCGAAACATTGCCGGCAGCTGATGTGAGACTCGTCGGCCCAAACAATTACTTTTTTCGCAGAATCATGGGCCACCGAACAAAGGAGTCGAGCGAGATTTAAAGATATTAGATTCAAAAATAAAGATAAAATTGTTGTGCTAAAAATAAATAAAAAGAAAGTGTAAAGAAATTAGTTGGGCATCGTCTGTAGCGATAATCTGACCGGCCGAACTTCAGATGACACAATGACATGCATCGGCAGGCATACTGTGGGCGTCCCATACTCCCCAGGAATATGCATATTAAAAACGCCTTTTAATGACTTAATTTCAATTTTGTTTGGGTTTCTGATTATAGATATGGT
The DNA here is from genome assembly GCA_945643635.1 of Allodiplogaster sudhausi. Classification (NCBI taxonomy): domain Eukaryota; kingdom Metazoa; phylum Nematoda; class Chromadorea; order Rhabditida; family Diplogasteridae; genus Allodiplogaster; species Allodiplogaster sudhausi. The sequence continues at coordinate 1,014,805 of CALZFC010000007.1, read as the reverse complement.
TTTCTCGTCACTGAAAATCCCCAGAAACATCATTCGTTTACATTTCATTGCTATTTGAAAAAATCATCTGCGGTCTCTACTCATAGACGCTTTCTCCATTTTGCCCTTTCAAGTTTTCATTGTGCGTTTGTATTTATGAGAATTGGAGCTGGAGACTTAGCACTGGAATGTATAATAGATGGAATTATAATGGATAGACAAAGAACATTCTAATTTGATATCACTTTATCAAAACTTTATAAAGCAAAAGCAACACCATGGAAATGTTCTATGAAAAACGCAAAACATTATCTGATATGTCGGCAAAAGCTCGCAAAATATAAAGCTGGCATCATTTTTGAACCCTGTTGAAAGTCGACAATGTACAGAATTTTCAATAAAACGCGTAATTTTCCTTGCCATGATTCATTTTATGCTGCCTTCATGAACCAACTACATATTCTTGTGCTTATTTCTAGTTGCAATTATGTGCATACACATTTAGATGTTTGTATGTATATACATATGTATGTAGTATGTATACCAATGCATAGCATTCATTTAAAATTGGGCACACGTTCTAAACAAAGATGGCAGGAAAATATTAGCGTAAAAATTGAATAAAAATAAAAAGCTGAAATAATAAAGCTGGTCGTTCGAAAACATTTTGAATGTTCTAGAGTCTCAAATCGATCTTTTTCTCGTTGTTATTCTGGTCATTCCCGATCTGCGCTGCCTTCATTGTGAGAGTGAGTGTCCATGCATCTGAAGTGGCAGACGCCGTCTCTGCCGCGATGGCCTCCTGGCCTGACTGGCACCCCGCCCAGTACGCCCCGCCCAGCTCGGATGCCACCCGCGGCCAGCAAGTCATCTCGAGACGGCGAGGCTCCGCCCACTCCAGAAGGGAGAAGACGCCGAGAGAAGCGGCCGCCGCGTACTCCGCCAGCGCCACCGACGTCGCTACTGGAATTGACAGGAGTATGATCCGAGTGATTGCAGACCAGAGAGTACCATTCGCATGGCACGGTCGCAGGAGAGAAGGCGCGTATCGCGTGACTGGATGGATCGGCAGCACTGTCAGCGAGGCAATCGCGAAGGTGCCCGTGCAGGCCAGGCGAATCAGGAGAAGGAGATATGCAGACGTCTCCTACAGTAACAAGTTAACTAACTGGGGGTGCATGTTAACCAACTAAAAAAAATTAAAATACAAATGAATAAAGTAAATTCAACAATAAAAAATATCAAACATTAACAAGGCCGGCTTCTCTTGTGGCAGTTGCTGCAGCTGACGTGTACAGCGCCATGTGGGCAACTGTCAACACAGCAAAGGCGTGCAATGAGGCCCAGACCAGCCAGCGAGCTGTAAAAGAGAGTGAGACATAAAAGAGAAAGAGAGAGAGAGAGAAAGAGCGAGAAGGAGAGGGAGATAGAGAGAACAGAGATACATGAAAAGGAAAATTAGGATGGAATAATAAGTAGTAAAGTAATAAGTAAATAGAAGTATAAATAGCTACCGCACCAAGTGGCTCAAGCACTGCTATTTTCGTTGAAAAAGGGTACTATAATTAAAGATAAAAAGAAATTATTAGTCAATAATAAATGACGCCTACAATCAAAGTCGTAGTGGAAGAGAGTGACGGCGGTGCCAGCCAGCAGCTGCGCAGCATGGACGACGGGGGTCACCACCAGCACGGCATCCGCGATGACGGAGACGAGCGAAGAGGGCTGCAAGGCATACTTGTTATGGAAGGCATCGAACCATGACAGGTGGGGTGCAGTCTCTAGTACACTGCCAATACACTACCACCTTCGATGACGTTCGCTTTGATGTGGGAGACGCGATGCGGCAGACGAGTGCCGTGAGCACTGGCCGGATTGAGAGTGCGATCAGGAAGTGGAAACGGATCAGGCACTGACAATGAATAAGAGGAGTCCTTAGTATCATAGAATATTAATATTTTTTTTTGCAAAAAAGCTATTACAACAAGTGCAAGAAGAAAGATAAAGCTATTTGATTTAGAAAATCACCTGTGAAATGGCGTAGAAACTGAGCAAACTTAGCAAGGAAGGCAAAGTATTCGCGTCGGGCAGAACTATCTATGAAAGAATCATGTAGTTCAATTTTTTTGGCGATGATTCATGTTTATTCCTCTATCGTCATTCGTTAATCGTTATTCGTTCTCACTCTCCCCTCTCTCACTCTCTTTCTCCTTCACTCGCTCCCTCTCTAACTCTACCTCTCTCTCGTCCTCTCTCTCTCTCGTGCTCTCTCTCTCTCTTTCTCTTTCCCTCTATTTTTCACTCTCTCGCTCTCTCTCTCTCTCGCTACCTCGCAGCTGGTATGAATGCCAGCGTTGACTCCGAAGCGTATGTCGAGAGCGTATCTGCTTCGGTTGGTGACTAAGTAATGGATCGGATGCTCTTCGTCAAATGCCGCTTCCACCACAGTGCGCATTACCAGAGGAAGATGGTGAGAAAAGGAAACCGACTGAGCATGAGAATATATGTTTCCTTAAAAAATAGCTTTTTTTTTTATTGAAAAGATATTTTTTTTAAAGATTTTTTATATCTGATAATCATGAATTTCTTTATGCATCAGGAGTCCCTCTAGGGTATTCAAAACAACTTGTTCACAGCGTCTTCAGTTCTTTATGTCGTTCAGTATCAGACAAACAAGCCGTCTTTTTTTTCTATGGCAATGCTTTATGCATTGCGCCTAATGCTAATGAACTCTAATTTCAGTGTAAGGTTGAAAGGCTTTTTTTCTCTAAACTTTCCTTCATTCCATTCACTGCTGCCAACTTGTGTAATCTGTGATTCGCAAGGGGTCAGCGAAAGGCAAGTTAGCAAGCAGTAGAGCGCTGTGAGGAGAGTGAGTGGCGAATAACCATAAGCCTGCCTCCACACACGACTTCATCTCTTCTCCCACGCCGCCTACTCCTTTTCGTGGAGGAAGAGAGAGTTTATTGTAGCGAGAGATACAGAGAGAAGAGGGAATGACAATGAGAAGAAGAAAGAGAAGAGAGAGAGAAAGAGAGAGAAAGCATATGTAAAGGCAAACTAATGAAAACAAGAATATATGTATAAAAGCGGTTTTCAAACACTGAAGATTGGCCAATGACCTGTCATGACCTTTCTAACTACCAAGGCCCCTCTCTCTGCCTCTCTCTTTCTCTATCACTCTCTTTCGCTCTCCCTATGTACACTCCTTACCAATTTGACCACCATAATCTTTCCTTCGATTTAGAGCGCCTGTCACAATAAGTGTTCGCAATAATTGTAGTAGAATGTCGGTCAAACTTTCAATGGTTGTTATTAAATTAAAATGGAAAATTGATGTTCTCTATATTCCGCCAATGCGTAGAACATATGTATGTATATGTACATATTTATGTTTTATATACATTTATATTTAGATTTACTACAATTTTTAATTTCTCAAGCTGAGAGAATGAAACTTGCCTTGTCCCTCTGTTTGTTGTACTTCATTGCGATGTCCGTCCAATCCGTCACCACGACTTCGTCATGAAGAGCGGTGAAGAGGGCAAGAGAGGCACACGCAAAGGACGTCAACACGTACAGACACGCGACATCTCGGCAACGGAGATGGAGGTGGAGAACGGAGGAGTCGGAGGGACGCTTGCGTACTTCTGGTATTGCACTAGAAGGGCGTTTTTAACGATATTTATCTTATGATAGGAGAACACACGAATTCAAGAAAATCTGCTGCGAATGTCTTCTCAGCATAAAGCGGGGGAAAGAGAAATAACAAACAGTTTCAAATAAATGTAAGTTCAGGATCTATGTATCCAGAACTTTATAAGTAGTGTGTTTGTATAGAGCAAAGGATAGATTAGATATCAAAGTGTTCAAACTCTTTCGTGCATTCCTCAGTCTGGCGACGAGGGTGGACAGCAGAAGAAGATGAAGAGGAAGATGAAGAAGAGGGCGAGTTGAGACTGCTCGAGGTGTCGGAGTTGCTAGCAGAGAGGGGAGAGGAAGAGGACAGCAGAAAGGAGTCCAGCCGACGCATCCAAGAACGCACTCTTTCACTCAAGAAACAGAAACAGGAGGTGAGAGTGATTGAGAAGGCGTATATTTAGAGAAAAAAGTGAAAGATAGAGATAGAGAAACGGGGGAAGGACGAACAGTCTCGAAAACTACTTTTTTTTTTCTAAAATGCAGAACGATAGGATATGCTCTTTTGGACATGAAGATTGCCGAAACCAGAACTTTTGATGTTCAAGAGCATGAAACAACGAAGCAAATTGACAGAACAGTGGGAGCCATTGAATTGCATAATGCAGCAGGATCATCCTCGAGAGGAGGAGTTACGGATTAATGTTAGAAGGAAAATTAGATATATGTATATATATGTATCTACATAGGCAGACAGAAATGAAGAGCAAGAGAGAGGAATAGAGAGAAAGAGAGCAAGAGCGAAAGGGGAAAGAGAGAAGGCCAGGCACTGAGAGCGAAAGAGAGAGAGAGAGAGAGAATGAGAGAGAGAGAGCGAAAGAGAGAGAGAGAGAGGGAGAGCTGTAGCAAGGGAGAGAATCCATTGTACAGTCCACTTGTGCTTTGGCGCTGTTCTGCCAGCTCCGAAACACAAGTGGACTGCACGATGGATCCGCCATAACTGCCAGATTGTCCATAATGTCCCCACCATACGATTGTTTTTCCCTTCAAACAAGTTGTTACGATGAGGAATGCTCATGAATTTTTTAGCCAATTCTATTAAAGCGCTTTAATCCTGCCCGAATTTAATTATTAAAAACCTAAACTCATCTCACACATCTGTCGATCGAAATTCGCACTATTTGTAAACCTTTAAATTTCGCTGCTTCATGAAGGACCAGTGCGAAGATTCCAAGCCCCGCATTGTAAAAAGATAGAAGTACGTAGTCAGTGAACAAGTAAATGATCATCGAGTATTCTTCCGTCCACGATTTACTAAGTATTTACCGTACGCTGAACTGTGGAAGCGCATGACTGAGCAAGCACGATTTGGAACAGGAAAATTTAAGATGATAGGAGATGAACTAATGCAAACTTATACATTGATGACATATGCTATGTACATATATACATAGATAAGAATGCACTTGCAAACCCTCTTTTTTACTATTTTAAGAGGTCTGTCCGTGTTGGAAGCGCCACGGACTATGTTGGAAAAATCACGGGAGTTGCTTACGGTGTTCAGGACAGGATGGCTGGTTTTTTATATATATATCGGTGAGATAGGCTGACGCATAGGTTGTAATGATATCTCGTCTGCAGTTGGGAGGGCGTTTTCTTCAAGGATGTCCCTTTCTGTAGCCTGGATAAAACACGTAACAGGAAGGTGGACTGTGAACGGTGCAGCGGCCATTGGGAGACGGTGCCCTATCAAAACTATTTAAATGATGCCGACATCGATGGCAGAGGAGCGATCAAGAAGGAGGCATAAAAAATTAAATAAAAAGGTGCTCATTTTAACGGTTTAAATTTTACTGGTTTTAATTGAAACAGTTTTAATTAGAACGGTTTTAATTGGACTCTATCATATCATTTTTTGGTCTCTCTGCTGTTAGGTGCTGCGCCTCTCTTTTACATAAGAGTGGTACACTGTAATGGTTCTTTGGAGTAGACTTTTCACGAACAGAATACATGCATATGCACATATATGACACAATTGTTCCGTAGCTAGCGAATTGAATGAAGGGAGAGCGGAGTGAGAACGTGCGACACACTTATAAGCCACCAGAGATAATAACTTTGCTCTGGTGCGCTTTTCAGAGGAACGGCTTTTTCAGACAATATAGACATGGAAAAAGTATAAGAGAGTGAGAGAAATAGTGAGAGAGAAAGAGAGAGAGAGAGAGGGAGAGAGAGAGAGGGAGAGAGATAACAGAGTGAAACAGAGAGAAGAGCGAGAGAAAATGGAAAGAACATATGCCGACAGTGCATGCGCACCATAATGGTACCGCAGAAGTAGTCAGAGGGGATGTGATTTCTGTCACAGCCCTCTCAGGGGGTTTACGGTAAGAGCGGAAGAGAATGAAAGAGAAAGCGAGAAAAAGAAATAACGGTTGCGAGACGAAGAGAGAGAAGGCGATAGAGATATGTAAAAGTACACTAAAAAGGGCGATGAAGACGATTGAAGTTTGGAGGCAAACATAGGGACTTAGAGAGAGGGAGACAGCGAGAAAGAGAGCTCAGGCAGAGAGACAGAAAGAGAGAGAGACAGATAGAGAGATCTGAAGAAAGAAAGAAAAGAGTGAGTGTGAGAAGAGAGCGAGAGAGAGAGAAGAGAGACCAGCCGCCCTCCAGCCTGTTTTGGCCCGACGATCATACTTTGGCCCTTGCAGCTTTTTTCTCTCTGTTTTTCTTTTCTCTCTCACCCTCCCCTTCTCTTTCTTTCTCTCGTTCTCCCGCACTCTCTCAATCTTTCTTTTTCTCTTTCTGTTCTTCTGCCATTCCTCACACGCACTTTCCGATTAATGCCATTTGTGTTGTGCTGCCCACAGCACAACGAAGACACAGCCACAGGACGGAGATCGAATCAGAGAGAGAAGAGAGAGAGAGAGAAAAGAGACCAGCCGCCCTCCAGCCTGTTTTGGCCCGACGATCATACTTTGGCCCTTGCAGCTATTTTCTCTCTGTTTTTCTTTTCTCTCTCACCCTCCCCTTCTCTTTCTTTCTCTCGTTCTCCCGCACTCTCTCCATCTTTCTTTTTCTCTTTCTGTTCTTCTGCCATTCCTCCCACGTACTTTCCGATTAATGCCATTTGTGTTGTGTTGCCCACAGAACAACGAAGACACAGCCACAGGACGGAGATCGAATCAAATCTTTAAATAAAATTTTGATTTAAAACAGATTTCTACGCGTCACAATGCGATGCTAAGCATGTGACTAGAAGTTCAAATCTACAGTACTACGAGAGACAGTTTTTCTTTAGTCTAAGCATCCTGCTTTATATATTGATATTGTATCGATACAATATGGATTATATTAAATATCAAATATCTACAAGCACTTGAATGTTCAGGTTCCTCCCGCCGACACTTTCCTTCTCAAACCCATCGGCAACGCCGATTGGGAGCTCGATCACGATTCGATTGAGCTGAAGAGAAAGCTGGGCCAAGGCGCGTTTGGAGAAGTGAGTGGAAAGGATCATGAAGTCTTAGACACTTGCTCTTACAGTGGTTGCAGGGATGACGAAATAAGAACAAGTATAAATGCGGACTTTCTTGCAGGTGCACATGGGCGAGATGCGAACCAAGTCTGGCAAAAAGGTGAAATCATCTTTCTAATTTATTTATAAATTTTTAGTTACTTGATACTAATATTTTTCTTTTCAGGTATTCGTCGCGGTTAAGCTGGCCAAACTCGCCAACCTCACGAAGGAGCAGATCAGAGAATTTATGCGAGAGGTCAAAAGCCACTTTAAAAACGGCCCTTGCTAAATACTGCAATATTGAAATATAGAAATTTTTTGAAATTTTTTGATTTGGTACATTCGTTTCAGGCGCGCATTATGCGCATCATCCAGCACGAGAACATTGTGAAGATGTACGGCGTGGCCGTCAAGCAAGAGCCCCTTATGATCACAATGGAGCTGGTCGGTCAGGGGGAGCGGGGAAATGGTAGGGAAGGGGACAATTGAAAGTAGCAGACAATTGGAAGGAAATTGTATGAAACAGTTAGAACAATTCAAAGGGAGGAAACAGGACCATTAGGTGGAGAGCGTGCGACAGGAGTTTATGAACAGTATTGCAGGCTAATCACGGCTCCCTCGATACCTACCTCCGACGCAACAAGGTGACCCTCGAGAACAAGATGGATATGATCCGCCAGGTTGGTCGTGGAATTTAACCCTGAACATTTGGGTTGTTGTGGCGGTAGATTAACCAATGAGCCATGCCATGACGCGTCGTTCCTATTCAGGCTGCACGCGGGCTCGCCTACGTGCACATGATGAACCACATTCACCGCGACGTCGCCCTTCGGAATATCCTCTACCATGAATCGACGGTACAAAGAATTTCACAATTCTAAATGTTTTCTATAAATTTTGAAATGTTCTTTGGTTGAAAGGAGCGAAAAGGGAACGAAAATTGCCATTTCAGGTGAAGCTCAGCGATTTCGGCCTCACGAGAGTCGGCGATAAGTACAAAATGGTCGCGAACAGAAAGGTTAGCACAGTTAAAAGAAATAATAGTTTGAGAGCACTGCTTTCTATTTCAGATGCCAATTCGGTGGCTATCGCCCGAGACTCTGACCACCATGATCTTCACACGCAAGTCGGATGTCTTCAGCTTCGGCAAGGCCATTTTCCTCCTTACAGTTCCCCGATGCCCTATCAATAACCCCATTTACAGTAGACTACTATTCCTGCCGCCCACCCTGATTCAGGCATCTTGTGCTGGGAGCTGCTCCACAACGGCGCACAGCCCTACCCGAATATGAGCGAGAAAAAGAAATAACGGTTGCGAGACGAAGAGAGAGAAGGCGATAGAGATATGTAAAAGTACACTAAAAAGGGCGATGAAGACGATTGAAGGGGGGACTTAGAGAGAGGGAGACAGCGAGAAAGAGAGCTCAGAGAGACAGAAAGAGAGAGAGACAGATAGAGAGATCTGAAGAAAGAAAGAAAAGAGTGAGTGTGAGAAGAGAGCGAGAGAGAGAAGAAAGAGAGAGCGAGAGATCGAATCGTCTGTAGGCTTGTATCAATTAAGACGCTAACCAGGCCACTTGACAAACAAGGGTGCAAGTTCTATGCAAGCAAGTGCAAGTGCGGGGGCCCTTCTGGCCGGCATGTCTAGCCGCCCCTTTTTATGCCCTCACATTATTGTGCATGGAAAATCAGATTTTCTCTCTCTCTCTCTCTCGTTCTCTAACCCTCTCTCTCTCCTTCTTATAATAAGCATGAGGTTATGCTCACTCAAGTGGACACGTTCGGTTTCACATGTTATGGAATGGGACTACGGTCCAAGGAGCACAAGAACACTGGTCTCGAAAACTTCCAAGTCAAGTGATTGAGAAAAGAGAGACTGAGACATTCTTAAATCTGTGTCAACCTTTCTTTATTAGGCCACCCCAAGACCATTCGTTTCCGACCCAACTCACGTTTGTTAGCCTCCTTCTGGTCAGAAAAAAAAATTAATTTGAAGAATTTGATCCTGTGCCTCATTACTTTAATATTTCTGCATTCGCCTTATCCTATGCAGATAACTGCGTCTGTCGTTATCAAAGGCCTAGAATACCACTTATATAACTGGATCTCTCAATTTACTGAAATGTTAAGCATGAGTGAAATTAACGTCATTTAGTGAATTATCATTTCAAACGAAATGTAGAACAGAATTTAACATCTGTATTAGTGAAGAGAAAATAAAACTAACAAGTAGATCAATTTTCATGAACAGAATATAAAAAAAAACTTTTAATAAATATTCAAACATTTGCTACACTTTGGGTGTCTGTCATTTTACGATAGACGCGTAGAAATCTGTTTTAAATCTTCACAACGGCGCACAGCCCTACCCGAATATAAGCGTCGGCGAAGTGGCGACCAAGGTGAGTCTATTTCTTCTTGGTTTAGAAGATGTTTTTAATAATCAATTGAATTGAAAAAATAAATGAAAATATTTTCAGGTCCGTGACGGCTACCGAATGGTCTTTAACGATGTGCCCGGGCTCAGCAAAGAGTTCGATCGACTCGTCAGCGTACGAACGGGATATGAAAAATAATTAAAAAAGGAAAGGTGTATTTTTGCAGATCAGGATGTGGGCCGGATCGCCAAATTTGCGCGCAACAATGGGTGAGGTTGCGGGAATCTGCGACGGAATCTGCATGAAGCAGTCAAAGCTGGGGTTCGCGGACAACGGAACTGAAACCGAGACCGGAACTGGAACCGGCACCGGAACGGGCACCGAAGCAGACACTGGGCTAGACAACCATAGCCCAGACGTCAACGAGTTCTCTGATAAGAAATAAATATTTCTTCATATAAACATTAACTGCAAAAAAAATTTATTTCAAACTAAGGAGTAAATATTAAAGTAAGATTATTGGCTCACTTTCCAGAGAATATTTTTTTTTATTAAGTCAAATATTAAATTGTTTTCCTTTAAGTTACCGTACGAAATGGAAGTACAGTTATCTAAATTAATATCTAATCTTTTGTAGCAGAAGCTCGTTCCCGTCGCGAAGGCGCCCAAGGAGGCCCCCGCCCGGATCACTTCTAAGATGGTCGCCGACCCCAAGGCATGCAAGAAGGTATCATGTTCTTTTCGTTCTTTTTTTCAAGGCATCACAAATTGAACTATCTTCACGATATACATAGGCTCGCATTGGCCACCGGAAGCATTTAGAAATCGATTTTACAAAATACCCAATCGATTCTTTTGCAGCCGACAGCGGGGAAGCAGCAGAAGCCACCGACCGCACGGAAACGGACGAGTCGCGAAAGAGTCCAGAAGCCAAAGGGAGGAGCAGCGACGTCGAAGGGGAAACCGAACCCGGCAGCGAAGTAGAACAAGCTCAAGGAGGAGAGAAGAGTACGAGGAGGCCAAAGGTTCTACCATAAGCCAGGTCAGAGAGATCCGAGCGATTTCTTTTCAACCAATCACAAACTGGGACTTGAATTAATACGTGATTCCCAGAAAAGCGTGAAATCTCACTCAATAGTAATGCGGAATTTATTAGTGGCCAAAGTTTGTTTTACTTTATTTTAAAGGCGGCGAAAACTCAAAATTTTCGCTATTAGGATGATTCTGTGAATGTGTCCGGATTGAGCTTGCGAATACATCAGCAAAAAGCCAATTTTCTAAACTAAAAGTTAAAGGAGTATTTTCCATCTGAAATGTGTTGCCTGAACCTAAAGGAATAATTAGTGTGTTGCACAGAACTTTAAATTTAACAGTTGTCGCCAACTAAATTTCAGTCTAAAACGCTTGTCGGAGCAGAGTCCACCAGCGAGGGGTGAAATATGGTTCCGTTGGCCGTGAAATATATGCCGACACAATTCACTACCGAACGCAAACCGCCAAATTAAAATTATCCTGGAAAATGCTTGCTTAACGAGAACAAGGATCTTGGCAAATTGCCATTGCTCATAAAAGATCAGGCATTTCGTGTTAGGAGTTAGCGACTTTCAAGCTCCTTTAATGCCTATTTTCAGAGATTTCGCCTTCTCCATTTCTACGCTGTCGTCCTTTCGGTCTGGTTAATTCGTGGCGAGCACAGCCCTTTTCAGTCCCCAATTTTTGCTGTCATAAAGAGTTCCCATGTACAGTATTTCTTTATTAGTAAACAACTTTAAGCGCTGCAACATAACAAAAAGCTGCAGGTACACGTTTCAAAAGAGTACAAACATTTGCCAAAAAGAGGTCACAAAAATGTTTGGCACGAGCATGTAATTTGATACAAAAAACACCCTAAATGAAAAGTAATTACTTTTCAAAGAGCTATCGAACACAAATATTTTTGTTTTAGTTAATTTCGACAATTTAACCGAGTTATGGTTCATAACATTTTGAAGAGTACTGAACTGTTTCTCGAACGAAATTTTTTTTAATTGTAATGCGCGGTATTTTGTAGAGTACGTCGAGTTGTATATGTCAGCCAATTTTGATAAATGAAATCCATCCAATAGGGAAGTGCTCGAGTCTTATGGCGAGGCTGTCAAGTAAATACAATAAAACACTCTTATACTAATATCAGTTATCTTGGCGCTAAGCAGGGCAATGATACATCCAAGGATATTGATGAAAAAAGCTATATTCAAACGATCCTTCGGTGATTTGAAAACTTCATAACTTGGGGCAGAGATTTGCCTGCCTGCAGGCTTCTGGTGAAAGCGGGCCCTGAAAGATATTAGAAATATGTACATTTACATATGACGCGATTTGCGAGAGTATCAAAATGGCCGGGGACCCGGCAAAAATAGATTTTGCTTTAAAGTGCTTTATAGGTACTTTTTAACACGGCGAAACGATTGGAATTGGTCCGGGAGTCTGAAAACGTCATTTTGGCGAGTTGTGCGCGGTTCAAAATACGAGTGCTCGGTGAGACTTGCCGAGATGGCCGCACGTTCGCGCTCGCTGATTCGCGCATAAGAAAGCAATATCAATGAAAATTTTATCATAAGTGGATAAGATAGTGCTTTATAAATCTGCTAAAATAGAATTTGAAAATATTCACTTTTGCGGTCTCAGCGGCCTCTAGACTTTGGAGAGGCGTCATTCTCTTATATGGAAAATAATCAGGGGTTTTCTATCTTAAGTTGTAGAGAAAAAAATTATCTTTCCAATGAGGTATAGCACGCCAGATTCCGACGAGGTCTTTTATGTTTCTCAGTCATAAAACTGTTAAAAAACGCACGGTTCAGTGCCTGTGCATCGGCATGCTCTTTGTTTGGGCGCTACCCACAAGTGTTACACAAGCGATATACCGCATGAAGGTAGTCTAAGGAATTTATGTAGGTTTTTATGTAATTGTTTAAATAAAATTTTAATTGAAAACAAATTTGTTAATTTCGGGCAAAACATTTTGCATGATAAGAAATCGATAATTTCTAATCATTTGATAAGAAGTTATCAGTTTTTGCTTATAAAAAATTTCATTTCTTATATTTTTCAATGAAATTTCTCCTGTACCATTATTTTGTCTCTACCCACATCCCCAAATAATAAAATTAGAGATTGTATCATTTATAACGGAAATCGATAAATCGGACCTTATCACTCATGTTCATTAGCTGAGAAGATTCGCCTAACGATTCTGAATCTAACTATGTAATCAGTTTTTCTAAATAAAGTGCCGGCTAACATTATATTTTTGATTGTGTGTATTTGCATTAGTTTCTTCAGAAAGAACAGGGCAGGGTGGCTTCTCAGGCTGAGGGGGCGGGGCCTAACCCTTTTTTTCTCTGCCTGTGCTATTTCGCTACCTCAAACTTGGGTAATTAAACCGGGGACGAAAAGGGCGCGCATTGCATTTCTAAGGTTCAATGCTACTGCAGCAACCTAGATTTGTACGGATCACACCGGGCCAAAATTTTGACAAAGTAATAGACAATGGGGAATCCTGAAGAAACTAATGCAAATACACACAATCAAAATAAATTGTTAGCCGGCACTTTATTTTGAAAAACTGATTACATAGTTAGATTCAGAATCGTTAGGCGAATCTTCTCAGCTAATGAACATGGGTGATAAGGTCCGATTTATCGATTTCCGTTATCAATGATACAATCTCTAATTTTATTATTTGGAGATGTGGGTAGAGACAAAATAATGGTACAGGAGAAATTTCACTGAAAAATATAAGAAATGAAATTTTTTATAAGCAAAAACTGATAACTTCTTATCAAATGATTAGAAATTATCGATTTTTTATCAGTAGCATCCGTTTTCTATAAGCAAACTAATGTACAAGTTAATGTACATATATTAACCTGAGTTTGCCACACATTTATATTTTTATTTGCTCATTTTTTATGAGCAATATCAGAGAAAGGGAGAGCATAACGAAATGAATGTTAGAAAAATCGAATTGCTTTTCTTTTTACATCGGATTCGCCGAATCCAAGTTTTTTAGTGCCTTTCCTATGAATGGGCACCTCGCCAAACTCTTGGCACAAATTCGACGAAGTTATCAGCTGTGAAGATTTGACCAAGCGATTCCGCCAAGAGTGAAAGAAAACGAGAGAGTGAGAGAGAAGGAGAGAGAAGGAGATTGGCAGGATGAATGATAGAGGGAGAGAGAGAGAAAGACAACGAGAGAGAGAGAGAAAGACAACGAGAGAGAGAGAAAGACAGTGAGAGAGAGAGAAGACAGTGAGAAAAAGAGAAAGACAGCGAGAGAGAGAGAGAGAGAGAGAGAGAGAGAGAGAGAGAGCCAGAGAGCCAGAGAGCGAGAAGGAGAGATGTGGATAGATAGGTTAAATAACTAATCAAGTTGAATATGCCATCCAAAATGGCAAAGATGTTCATTAGAAGGAAGAACTCTTTCGTCGTTTCTCACCAGATCATAGAAGTTGCAAATGGTTGTGAACCTTTTATTCTGATCGAACAACAGTCATACAAAACACATTTCTACCACGGAATAACACTTCATAAACATACATACATATATAAAGTTGAAAAATAATCTGTTCTTATTATTATTAAACCTCTTGTCTTTTTAGTCCTTTTGGTCCTCTCTCTAGCCCCTTTTTCATTCTCTTTCTTAGAGCTTCTTGACGGGATCGACCTGCTTGAGCTCCTCTGAAGAAGAAGATTGAGAGGAAGAAGAGGAAGAGGAGGACTTCTTCCCTGCCTTCTTTGCCTTCTTTTTCTTCTCTTCGCTTGATTCCGAGCTGACCGCGCTGCTGCTCGTCTTCACTAAACAAAGCACCGATGAATTATTATAGAATTTTGATTCCAAAATACTGTTTAATTTATGCTAAAAATGTTTTACAAACACAGATCCATTTGAATTAGATTTCGCTTGAACTCATTTATTTACCATTTTCTCTCCCTTTCTCTCTCTATCTCTCACTGGTTCTCTGTCTCTCTTACCCTATTTCTCTCCTTCTTTCTGTCTCACCCTTTATCATTCTCTCTCTCTCCCAACTTACGTTTGTTCTTCTTGACCCTGAAGTAGCGCACTCCGATAGCCTTGAGCATCTTGCGTGCTTCGCGGGAAATGCTCTTGAGAAGCGCCTTCGTCTGGTCGTTCATCTCCTGCATGGTCAGCGTCTCCGAATCCTCGATCGCTTTCAGCTGAACAGGGAACGCCGTTGTCACACTATTTCAATTATAAATATGGGCTGGATTTTATTTTCATTTGTTTTAGATTTTTTAAACTTTTTTCCTAAGAAAATGAGAGAGATCCTTGAGTGAAGGGAGAGAGAGCAGAAGAAGCTGACCTTGGCGTAGAGATCGGGCAGTTGCTTGATTGCCGCATCGACGTTCTTTCTGTGCTGTGCTCGTGCCTCCGTGATGTTGACCTTCTCGAACTCGATTACTTCCTTCTGTAACAGCCAACTTCTATTAACACGAATTTCAAAAAGATAAACGATGCCAATCCTAATTGAAGAACAGAGTTATGTTCTTTCTTATCGCTTCCTCTACCAATGCTACTTTCTCTCCTTACCTCAACATTGTTCTTCTTGGCCCACTCAAGGACCTTCTTGTGCTGTCCAGGCAGAGTGAGAGACGGGTCGTCGATGATACTGCCAAACTCCTTCAAATTGAACCCCTTTGCCTTTCTTTCAGTTCTGCATGTTGTAATAGAGATGGACGCAATTTGTTAGTTTTCTAACGAGCGCTGAAATTCCTTCTCATGTTTCAAAAATGTCACACTAAACGTGCTCGCCGAAAGCGAGACGGACTGACACGTTTGTACTGGTTTTTGAATGGCGTGTCACTTTGGCTATGGCGAAATATTCCGGCTTTTTGCGCGGGTATTCACAATCAGTATGTAGATTAACCATGTTAACGAGGCTGAAGTATGTACAGGCAGGTTAAAAGGAGAAAAGGAAAGGAACCTTCTTGGCTTCCTTGGTTAGATTCTGCATGAAGGATGGCTGCTGCAGTTTTCCATAGCAGACGCCGACCGAGAGAAGCGCAATGCACACCAGAATGCGGCTCATCTGGAAAGGAAATTATACATCAAACCAATACAGCAATTCGAGAGAACACAGCGAAAACATGTTCCACTTCGCCGTGACAAGCGCCTTTTCGGAGTGGTGACTACCACGGGCTTTTATTTCGACGAGAGGGAAAAGATAAGTTTGTCTTTGATGAGGAAGAATGAAGAGAAAAGCTAAATGAGAAGGAAGGAAAAGTAAAATGATATCATTTCGTGATGACTGTTCAGATCTCCTCTTACTAAGTGTAAAGAAATGCTATGAGTTAAGGTTGCGCAATATCAGAGAAGAAATCAAGGAAAACAAATTATTCCACGAAATACTTATTCTTTTACGCCGAGATTCAATGGGTCTGATATATTAGAGACAGCGTATCATGAAAGATGTGACGTAAATCTTGAAAAGGGCCAAGATGAGAGAACGAAGCGTGGCCAGAGTAGAGACTCGGGGAGCTCGTCTCAGATCTCCTTTTATGGCGGCGGTTGATCGGTGGCAGTTCAACTTCCTTCTTCAGTCGAAGTTTCGCATATCGCACAAGAGAAGATAGTGATGAAACTCTCATTCAATCTCTACTTCTTCTCTCTCTCTCACTTTACGCACTTCGAGAAACATCTTACAGCTTTTGGCAAATATCATTTCGCTATTCGCTGAAATTGTCACCTGCTTTCTCAAATCACTGTTATGTTTGACGGTCTATCTTTCTCGCTTTTATATCTTTCCAATTTTTTCGTCTAGCTCAACGCTTATCTCTCCGCCCTCCTAATATCCCTCTATCAATTATATGAGTTCAATTCAAGAAGGCGATAGAGCGAGAGAGAGGTAGAGACACTAAGAGAGGAAGAGGGACAGAGAAAGTGAATAGGGAAATACAGTTTCGCCCTGTCAATGCACCCATCTCGGGGTAGCAAATGAAACTAAAAAATTGAACCAGGACTGACCACAAACTGGCCAAGTCAGACAGCCGGCAGCCATTTCTTGACTTCTCAGTGGACTGTCAATTCCAGGGACTGCAATCAGAGATGATATCAGCACTCCCAATGGCCGCATTCATCTTTAGCTGTGCTACTTTTAGCCTTTCACTCGGCGAATTCGTGGTCTTCCCTGAGCATAGCTCAGATCGAGAACGGTTTTTGAAGAGGTTCGTTTCGAGCAAAAAAAGTCTTGCCATTTAACCTAAAATTGCTTGTTCTTTGTAGCGTTCACTATATCAATTGATTTGTTCTTTTGTAATCAGGAAACTTCTTAAAACTCGATTCGATTCTTTGTAGCTTTGTTTACAGCGAGACACTTCCAAATGAATCAAGGAGTGTTGACAACACTTGCTAAGTGGTTTTCGACCTCGGCAGACAGAAAGGTGTTGCTGCTAATTCCATCTGCCTGTCCATATTCTCGAATTCTCTCAGCCTTCTCTCTCTCTCTCTATCTCTCGCTGCCTCTCAGAATAGAATATGGTGAAGATAATACATATATGACGATGCCAACTAAAAAAACGGTCGTTTTTGCGTTTTCGAGAGATTTGTGACATGTGTGGGTGTACTAAACTGCTTATTTTTTTGAGCATCTTTATTCACGTACAAAAGTGTGCAGAAATCGGGCTGAAAAATGAGCACAAATGTACATGTATTAATATGCTCAAAATCATTTTGAAAAGTGAGCAAAAATATACGCGTACAAATTTGTTCATAAAACGGGGTGAAAATGAGCAGAAAAGTACATGAACTAAAGTGCTCAAAACCCATAGAAGAAAGTGAGCACAAATATACGCGTACAAAAGTGTACAGAAAAATTGCTCAAAAAATTGCATACAAAAATACATGTACAAAAATGCTCATTTTCAGAAATGAAATATGAATAGCAGGAAAAACCCGTTAATTACTAGCAAAATTACGGGAAATTAATGCTTATAGGATAACAATACAACTACATATCCATCCTACTTATCGGGGAAAACAACAAAACCTTCGCTAAATAAGTTTAGAAAGCAAAAATCATAATTTGGGTCATATTCAAACCCCCAACAAACAGAATGACAAAGTCATGCCTACCCTACAATAGAAAAAATATATAAAATAAGTCATTGGAAAAGGAATAGAACAACAAATAGCTTGAAATCAAAATATGGAGGAACGTAAGCATATCGAAACACGTTTTCAAAAATGGCCTGTTAGCCGCGTTGCGTGACAGCCGCGTTGCGTATGAGCGTGATGGTGATGCCGTGCACTTTTCGCGCGTTTGTGGCGCGACTTACTCAGTTTGCTTTCTTGAATGAAATCTTATAAAATACTATATTTAGTATAGTTTCTTTCCTGTTTGTTGTTAGTTTGGTTACCTTCTTGGTTTTTTTATTTGCTTCGTGTGTCAGTTTATTTATAGAACCTTGATGTTAGGCTGTTTTGTCTTACCATCAAATACCCTTCAGTCCTCCCTGCTCTTCAGTCCTCCCTGCTCTTGCCTCAGTCCTCCCTGCTCTCGCCTCACTCAGAGCGGTCGGTCCGCGCTTCGCTCCTCTCAAGAGCCGGCCCGACTTCCTTTCGCGACGCCCCTCGTGCCTGGGGGGCCTAATCCACTTCAACAGGCACAAAAACAGGTTCACCTCCATCTTCCGCAGACATCTTTTTCCTGCCCGGCCATAGCTCTTCCCCTTGGGCCAAGGGCAATACCGAATTTGATCTACTGGCCCCTTCTTGGTTAAGTCATCATTCATGACTGAACCCCTTGATCTCTCTGCTGTCTCCTCCTTTCTCCAGAGCAGAAGGCAGAGAAGGAAGCGCGCCGCAGCGGATGACGGCGGCACCCCCTCCGCCACCTTGGAAGTGGACGACGTCCTCGACTTCCTCGTGGAAGAACTGTCCGCGCTCAAGTCCACCATCGCCTCTCTCTTCTCCTCCGTCTCCACTCTCGAGTCCAACGCAGCCATCAAGGATCTGACAATCAGCGATCTTTCTGCTTCCATTCTTGTCCTCACGGACAAAGTCGATTCATGTAACTCACCACTTACTGTCGTGCCCCCACAGCCTATTCCTGCTGCCACTAATGCCTCCTCTAATGTTGCTCTTGCCTATGATGATGTTGTTATGACTCCTTCTGATGAAATCCCCCCCTCCACCTCTTCGTCCTCCCCCCCTCCCTGGGACTATTCCCTGGAGACGGACGATGAGGTTAGAGACAGACACGAGCGCACGATGTGTTGTACCATGTAATTGCGAAGCTCCGCCCCTTTCGGGCACACCAAGATGGCAGATTGCCAACCTTGGCCGTTCTTGGCAATTTGCTAAGAACGGGGCCCAGCTCTAACAGAGCGAGCGGGTTGGAGAAAAATCAGAGTGCGGGAATTTGCAGCATATTTCAGCCGCATTTTTTGCACATAACAACGTTAAAAGTTCTTTATACCGAATACAAAATATATCTAATTTAACAAATGAGTGCTGCACGCTTTTCTATTTCAAAAAGCGGCAAGCACTCACAAGTTAAGCTTTAAAAACTCTTTATTCAAGTATAAAAACACACAGTAAAAAGAACAAAAAATACATTAAAAAAATGTAGATCCTGATGTCGATGAAGAGATCGCCGAGCCCTCGAAGATCTTGCTCTGGAAATAAAGACATTGTTAATCTACTCATTTCGAAACACTTTCCATGTTTCCACAGTTAGGTAACTCTCTCTCTATCTCTCTCTCTCTCTCTCTCCTCTCTCTCTCTCCCTTTACCTGTAAGCAGGAAGGGCTGCTGCTGTCGATCGTCGAGTTGCCCGAGCTCGCGAAGACCTTGCTCTGCAAAAAAAGGACATTGTTAATCGACTCTCTTCAAAACACTTTCATTTTCAATGAGTTCACAGTAACTATCTCTCATTACTCTCTCTTACATCTATCTCTTCCATCTCTCTCTCTCTCTCTCTCTCTCTCTCTCTCTTTGTTTGTTTACCTGCGAGCAAGAAGGGCTGGCCTCCTTCTGTCGATCCTCGAGTTGCCCGAGCCCGCGAACCATGACTGCCGCGATGATTCGCTGCTTCTCCTTCTCCCTGAACTAGCGTAGACGGTCGCTGATGTCGCCCTGAACACGATATCTTACTAGTTTCTACATTGTATCATTGGACGGATGAGGGAATATTTCTTTTATGTAACCGTGCCCAAAAGAAAATAGCAAAAAAGGTAAAAATATGAAGATAACTGACAGCCATGCTGATCCTCAGCGACTCCTTGAACATGGCAGAACGTGTCTTCGACTCGTTCCGCAACATCTTCGGCAGCAGTTTCCGGTCGGCGTTCAGCGCACGCAGCAGCTTTTCTTCGTCTGAAAGGAGGGGAGGGTGAAAAGGTAGCTTGTTGAAAACAAAATTTGATCAATTCAAGCGATCAAACAGGTGATCGGACCTCTCTGCTGTAACTTCTGTGCTTGTAGCTGCTCCTTCTGCTGCCGATGCAGCATCTGCGTTCGCAGCAAGTAGAACTTGTCCTTGAGCATCTTACGATGAAGGACATATCTGGGAACAGCGTCAGCTAATTTATTATCGTCAGAGTTGCCACAGCCACAGGCTAATAATTAGCTCTCGATATGTGTGCACACAGGGCTCTCTATTGACTAACTGACCTGTCATTGAGTACTCGATCCTCCAGCTCCCAGTCCGAGCCCTCTCGCGCCCTCTGCAGCAAGTGCTTCTGCTCGAGGAATTGCCGCTACAGCTGCGCAATCTTCTCCCGATGCTTGGCTCGCATCCGAGCGATGGATCTTCATCTCCTGCTTCAGACGCTCCCGGAAGGCTTGGAGGTCTTTCTCCTGCAAGAACCGAAAGAAATGAAATGCATCCCACAGAAACTTCTACGATGGTAAAGGATGGCAGTTGTCTGACCTGTTCATACTTGAGTCTCTTCTGCGTAGTGCGCTGCTCCTCCTCCTGCAGCCGATCGGCATCTTCGGTCTCTCGCTTCTGCTTCCTGCGCAACGCGTCCATGTCCATCTCGAACGAGAGCATCAGATTCTACAAAGAAGACATTTATATTTTGTAGAAAGAGGAACAATAAAATATTATCGATCTACATGAATACACGAGGATACCTAGAAGAAAAGATGAAAAGAATCCAGCTTCTCCTGCTGCTGCTTCCTCTCCTGCGCATCGTTCTGGTGTGCTGCGTTGGTCTCCAGCTCGAGCAGCTGCCGCGCCTCCTCCTCCTGCACTCGCTTCAGCTCTTGCATCTCTTGTCGCCTGATTATTTTAGATCCTTCTCGAGCAAAAAAATTACAGCAGATTGGAGTAGCTTTACTTTACAAACTCCTCCTATTCGATGAGAAAGAAAACGTGGGAAATCCCATATTCACACATACTCTTATCAACTTAAAAAATTAACCTTTTTACTGCTTAGTCGACGACGCGAGTGCTGTTGAGCTTAAAAGAAGGCGGAAATTTGACAAACAAAACGACAACCTGGATAACGCAGCAATTTTTGACTCCAGCAAAGATGAGAACATGGCCAGGAGATGAGAGAACCGTCTGAATCGTGTTGAAAGACTCGTTCATTGGGATTCTAAAAAAAAGAGTACATTTGGTTAAATGAAGTGGATGGATAAACACTGGAGAATGAGTTTACTGTTACATATTGATTACTAACCTATCAAATTGACGTGCAACGAGTTGTCCAGGAATTGATTCATAGATTTCAAGAGGATCATTGCCCTTCTTCACGAAAGTCAATGCAGTGTATGGGGCAGCGCGATGCTAAATCAAGGAATTGCTCATACTTTGCAAGTTCGCACGCACAGTTCAGCTCACATGCAGTAAAAGACTGCAAACCTGAGGGAGCAGGACCTGGGTGGACACGCTCACAATCCTTCGGCTCACTTCCACACCGCGTGCCTAACCTTCAATCACTTCCCTTAACCCATATAAATATACGAAATAGGTAAGAGGACTTGTGGAGAGGTATGAAAGTTTCTAATTAACGAGAAACCTGCAACTGCTGAGGCTGCTTGGGGAGAGTGACAGATTCCGTAAGGGTGGGATTGAGCTTCTCCATGAGTCGCTGCTCTTCCGTCGCTGAAACCTCAGCCAGTCGATTCGCTTCCGGGAAGAACACGAGCTGACGAAATTCCTGTGAAATAAGCATTAATTCATGCATATATCGAAAAGTACATTTATTGCAGGTAGAAGAGTTAGCTGTGCTAAGTATTTTAATCTTAAAATAACATGAAAACACTTTCAAACGCCAATCTCAATCAGATTTGCAAATAACACGACAAATACATTCAACATGAGCACGGCGCTCTTATCCAGTCTAATTCTACTCGCACGCGTCAAAACACGCTCCAAAACGTCTACGGACATCATGTTGAATGTTTAACAAGAAATTCACCAACAATAGTAACAAAAAGTTACGCGAGGAAGCAGCCTCAAAGTAATCTGACCATTTGTCAGCATCCACTGCTGATCAATTTCATTTTCAAACTGGCGCCATAGTGGTGCCCATGGTGCAATGAGTGAGGCCCAAAAATTTCTTCCTTTTACTAATACTCGCCTCTGTGGGCTTCAACACATGGTGCGAGCGTCGCCGGGCTCTTGTTGTCTATGGCCTACCAATCCAACACGGAAACACCTCCACTCACACTGCTTACTCATACTTTAACTCTGTCGTTGGTCTCCTGGACACCCTTGGTGTCCCGTTTCTCCCCATTGCTGTCTACCCGCTGGTAGATCACCCCCGCCCCAATGCTTCTAACCCTTTGAAAGTGATCCTCCCCACATCCAAGTTCCAGGCGCTCGCAATCGCCAGATCCCACAAGCTCCGCCACTCCTCTTCCTATTCCAACTGTTATATCCTCCCCTCGCGCACGTTCGCAGAGCGTGGCATCATCCCCACCCCCCCCCCCCCCCCCCCGAAGCTCCCCGACTACTCTCGTTTCTTCGCCAAACCCCCCGGCCATCGCACGGCCCCCACCTCTCGCCTCCCTCGCCCCCCTCAATCTCGCGTGGCCACCCGCCGGCCTTCCCACACTAACACCAACCCCACTCCCCTCTTCTCTAACCCCTCTTATGCCGCCGCTGTGGGCCGCATTCCCACTCCCCCTCCATCCCAGCCACCTCATCGCGCGTCTTATCTCCCCTCTCTCCCACCTCCTACTCTCTCTGCCAATCACTTCCAGCCGCCGCAACCGCTCTCTCACTTTGTCTCCTCTCCTCCCATCTACACCAATCCGCCGCCTAACTACCACCCCCCTAACCCCGACTTCACCACTAACAACCGCTTCGCCCCTCTCGCCTCTCTCAATCCCACTCCCCCTTTCCACTACTACCATCCTCTCCCCCATTTTTAACTACTGCCACTCGCAGGCAAACCAATTCCTCAATATACTCTTTTAATGCCCGCTCGATTGTTAAAGGCACGAATTATCATCCCTTTTCTCCCGTTCGTTTGCAATCATTGCTATTGTCGAGACATGGCTTACATCTTCCTTGCCTGACAACTTTCTACTTAACGGTTCTCCCGATTACTCTATTATCCGCCAAGACCGCACCAGACGCAAAGGCGGCGGTGTTGCCCTCATCTTCCGCTCTTCCATCTCCACCACCACCTTATTGTCACTTTCTCGCCCCCACGCCTTCGAATTGCTCGCAGTTGACGCTAGCTTCAGTAGCGACCCCATCCGCATCATCTTAGTTTATCGCGCTCCCGCTTGCCCATCTGATGATAACACTAACCTTGTCAAGCTTCTCACAGATCTCTCCTCTGCTCCTCATCCTACCATTCTTCTTGGCGACTTTAACTACCCGGACATTCTATGGAACTCTTCCCCACCGGCCACCATTTCTTCACTCTCCCCTTCATCCAGACTCTTCCATGATTTTACTTACTCGTGTCAGCTTGCCCAACTCGCTCCTTCCCCTACTTGCAACAACCACTTCCTTGACCTAGTCCTATCCAATACTCCCTCCCTTATTACAAACGTCACTCTCTCTCCCCCTTTCTTCAACTCTGATCATTCGGCAATCGAAGCCACCCTCTCTCTGTCTCATTCCAAACCCTCCTTCACCTATGTCAGAGACTACGCTAAAGTTGATTACCATGCTGCTTGTCAATTTCTCTTAGATTATTATTCTTTTCCCGCTCCTTTCCATAGACTTACCGATGTCAACATGATGTATGAAACTTTCACTTCTGCTCTCCGTGTTGTAGAAGATCTTTTTGTTCCCTTTAAGAAAGTTTCTTCCCAAGGTGTCCGTCTTCCCAACCACATCATCCGCCTCAAACGTAAGCGCTATCAATCTTGGCTCAATATGTTAGCTCTTGACTCTGACTCATCCCGCTCAGCTTATGCATCAGCCAATGCCCTTTATTGTAGAGCTATGGATAAGTATTCTAGGAACGTAGAGAAACATGTCATTAAATCCAATAACAAGTCCCTTTTCTTCCGATTCATGCGTAACCGCATATCATCCAAGCCTCGAGGAGTCGACTCCCTCACTTCCCCTTCAGGCTCCTCTTGTTTCACGGATAAGGATAAGGCCCAACTTCTTGCCGACACCTTCGCTTCTGCCTATACCATTGACAATGGCTCCCTCCCTTCGTTGCCAACCAATCATCGTTTCCGTCCTCCTTCTGATTTTTCTATAAATTTCCCTCGTCATGAAATCTGTCGTCTCATTCAATCTTGGAAGAACTCATCGTGTAAAACCCCAGACAATTTTAATTTGCTTTTTATCAAGAACTTAGCTATCCCCATCTCTGAAGCCCTTGAATATATCTTTGATTACTCCTATGCCACTTCCTCTGTCCCTTCAGCATGGAAATCGTCAATAGTTATCCCCATTAAGAAGAAGCAACCTTACTCTGACCCTTCCAACTATCGCCCCATTTCTATAACTTCCCTATTTTCACGCCTTTTTAAAAGAATGCTTTGTAGGAAACTCTATTCTTTTTGCAACGATGCACATATTATTCCTGATCAACAATATGGCTTTAGGCCAAAACGCTCCATCGATTTCCAAATGTTAAGTTGTCTCGAATTATGGACCTCCGCAATGGCCAACTCTCAGTTCACTGATGTAATTTACTTTGATCACGCCCGTGCTTTTGATCGTGTTTCTCACCCCAAGCTCATCCATAAGCTTGGTCTTCTTTCTCTCCCGCCTAAGTGTATATCTTGGATCGCCTCCTTCCTTAGCAATCGCACCTTTTCTGTCCGTGTCGCCTCCTCCCTCTTGCCCCCTCTTCCTGTCACTAGCGGAATCCCGCAAGGTACAGTTCTTGGTCCTCTCCTTTTTATCCTATTTACTAGCGACCTTCCCTCTCTTATCTCTTCACATGATGTACATTCTAGTTGTTTCGCTGACGATCTTAAGATTTTTCGCTCATTTACTAAGTATTCTTCTCATGCTCCCCTTCAGGCGGCCATTGACGAAGTTGCATCCTGGGCCAACAAATGGCAACTCCCCCTCGCCCCCCTCAAGTGTTCCGTCCTCCATTTAGGCAAATCCAACCCCAAGCTACCTTACCACCTTAACGGCGCTCCCCTTACCCCAGTAGACAGCATCCGAGATCTCGGCATTATTATTGACTCTTCTCTTTCCTTTTCATACCACTGCTCGCATCTTGCTAACAAGGCTATAAGCAAATGTCACCCCATCATCCGCTCCCTCCGTTCCAAAAACAAGGACGCCATTGTTTCCGCTTATACCCTGTATATTCGCCCTTTGCTCGAATCCTCCTCCATTGTCTTTTCTCCCCGGCTCAAGAAAGATATCCTTCGTCTAGAACGCATCCAGAACTATTTTACCCGTTTTATTTACCGTTTTATTTTGTTTTGGTTACAGCAATCGCGCTGATATTCCTAACCCTGCTACCCGTAACAAGGCTCTCTCCCTCCCCTCTCTCTTATCTCGTAGACAACAATCTGATTTTACACTTGCGCGTCGTCTTGTATTTGGCCACAGGCGTATCTCTGATCGCGTTCCCCATTATTTACATTTTCGTAACTAACGTACTCGCGGCCTTTCCTTCCTCCTTGCTTACATGTCCACTCGCTCCTCCGTTCGTAACCATTCGTTTTTCATCAGATCCGCGAAAGCATTCAACAGCTTGGCCAAGCACTCATCTCCCTCCTCCCTCTCCTCCCCATCTGCGACCCCATTACAACAGCCCATATATACTGTATGATGCTCATATATACTGTACTGTATCTTCTCATGTATACCATATCATGCATTGCTTTATCACTCATACACATACCTTCATTCATTAACACGTGGCAGCAGCACGTAAATAAATCAATCAATAGGCGTTCTGCCAACAACTTATTTTGTTCATGTGATACTGGCATATTATGATAATGTAGGATATTATTGCATCTACCTTTAGCTTTCTTTTTCGATTGTAATGTCGCATTCTTTAATTTTAAACAATAATTCTTGACGACGGTGATTTTTTTGTTATTATTTGCGAATCTTGTTGGGGGCAAATATTTTTCTAGCCAGTTGACCTCGAAACATGCACAAGGGTTGGGAAACACGAATGCTTTTACTTCACATTTTTTGCTCCCTTTCAGCTAAAATGCTGCACAAATTGTAATGGGGTTTCAGAGCTGACAGCACAAATAATGCTTATTCGACAGTTCACCAATCTTAAATTTCCACGCTCGAACTTGGACCTAACGATAAGTATGCTTCAATTTCACCAATCCTGTTATATTTTGCACATTACCTAACAATCTCCCATTAGCGCGTCGCTGTCGAGTGATTGTTCAGTTGTTTCCACAAATTGGGCAAGGTTGATTCTCCCAAAGTAAGCCCCGATCTGCTTTCCATTCATCAAATTGCGCCTCCCCTTAATGCAGGATTTTAGCTAAATTAGCAAATCAATTTCAAGTAAATTAACTGCTATTTTCTAACGGCAAAATAATACACAATGAACATTAGATTCGTGTTTCCTAGGGTCTAAAACCCCCCTGTGACCGATTTGGGGTCGATTGGACGACAAAAATTTTGAGCAAGTTTGTACGCGTATTTTCTTGCGTAAAAATTTTGAGCAATTTTGTACTCGTATTTTCGTGCGCTAATTTTTTTGCGCCATATTGTACGCGTATATTCGTGCTCATTTTTCATGATGAATTTTGAGCACATTAGTTCGTGTACTTTTCTGCTCATTTTTCTGTCTGATTCCTGTACACATTTATACGCGTACTTTCATGCTCATTTTCCAAAATGATTTATGCGCATGTTAGTACATGTATTTTTATGTGCAAATTTTTTTGCACACTTTTGTACGTGAATAAAGATGCTAAAAAAATATGGAGTTTAGTACACTCACACATGTCACAAATCTCTCGAAAACGCAAAAACGACCGTTTTTTTAGTTGGCACCGTCATATATGGTGGCTCCTCGCAATACAGTTGTATTTGTGTGGGTAAACATTCATCTTTCCGCATGTTTTATGTACATTCATATGTTTCTGGGATATTGAGTTACCAGTTCTCCAATCTATCGTTCAATTACTTTATTAGCAGGCTGGTTAGAATCGAGATTCCTGAATGTACTGACATGACTAAGCTCAGTCATAAATATGTCTCAATGTATGTACAAGCATTCGACATCTAAATGATCTCTAAAATGGACCAAAGAGAATGAGAAGAATGGAATGGGTATTGGCCAGGGAAGGCGTGGCTCTCTTCACTGAGGAGCACAAGAAGCTCCTCCTTGTCCGCCGGCCTGTCCTCCTTGTCCCTGTCCCTGTCCCTGGAGAAGTGCGCCGCCAGCCTGGATTGGGATGGCTCGAGCCTGGCGCTCCTCGCCCTTCTCGGCTCCCCTCTTGTCGGCCTCGAGGGAGAGGACTCCATCCGCCGAGAGAGAGCTGCGGAGAGACTCACCATTCACATCCGCCGGCAGCTCGTATTGGCGAGTGAAGGAACTGGAATTGGAAAGAATTCGAGTGGCTTTCTGGATTAGAGATGGTTTAAAATAAGAAAAAGAGAAAGAAAAGGAATGTTTCTAAATGGCCGACCGGCGAATGGATCCGAAGGCATCGGCGCGATCCTCGTGCTCGGCCTTGACGCGAATCATCGCTTTGTTGTCTTTGCCTGATGCGGCGAGGAGATCAACGCGGATCTCGTCAATGCGGAAGGGGTAGACCGACAGGCGAATCGAGAAACGCTCGTTGTTGTTGAGAATCTCAAACGTGAATCTTATAATTATTTTCTTTGTTACATTAATGATTAATTTTACATTTTAAAACTGTTAAAAAAATATGTGTACGACCTGTCCGACACCCTCGCCACCGTAGAAGGCGCGGTCGGGTTGTTGGTTGTACGCAAGTGGATTACAGCAGTAGCCGTAGTAGCCCTGACCGTATCCTTGACCTCCTTGATATCCCTGCGAGATTGCGAGGCGGTCGAGATCAGCCCGCAGGCGATTCAGGACGGCGTTGTAGTTGCTCTCGTTTTGAAGCTGAGCCATCGACGACATTCTTTCCTGGGATGTGAAGTCATACATGAGAGAAGTTAGTGACAACATAACTTGCACATTCAAAGACCGGAAAGGAGTGAAGAATCTGTTGGATATTCTGATTGCCACATCGTTTCCAGCCTTTTTATACACATCTGCGCCCATTTGTCTAAGCCTCAACAGCTCTCGCTCTCTCCCCTAACATTTTTTTTCTAAATTCTCTCTCTCTCTCTCTCTCTCTCACTCTGTCTCTCTCTCTGACTCTCTCTTTCTTTCTGTCCCTGTCAAAACACCCTGTTTTGATGTTATGTTCGGTGGAGTTGCATCAGATTCGCGCAAGACAGCTTCCCTTCTACCTTCTGCACGTGTTGACAAGGCCGGAAGGGTGCAGGCAGTGCAGAGGATTGTTATCGTCTTGGAGATGGAGTAAGGAGAGAGACGCAGGAATTCCCCCACCATCACGTTCTTCCTCTGCGTTCTCTCTGCTTACCACGATCTCTCCTCCTTCTCTCTCTTTCGTTTTCCTGTGGTCTTTGTTTTTATCATTCTGCCTCACACTCTCCCTATCATTGCCTGACCTTTTTTTTCTCAAGGTCTTGTCGCAAAAATAGGGATGTGCAAATTTACCTAATGAGAAATTATTATTGGAAGTTCTAATCCTTTGTTGAGGATTTTGCACGACACAAGAAAAGTGTACTGAAGTGAACATTGGTGGAGAAAGTGGAACGTGGGACGAAGGTGCCGGCTGGCCTGGTGCATTTTCCTTAATGCTTGAAGTATTTATATGTCTCGTATGGAATTCTCTTAGAGTTCAAGCAGGAACTGTAATTAAAAGGACAAGTATCTTTCCTCAGGCACGTCACAGGCTGATTATTACAAGATTTGATTTCTTTGTTGTCATTAGTTAATGATTGCTGTTTATAAGCATGCAATGCTCTGCTGTGATAGTTGGGCTCTGCCTAATCTCCACACTGCTTTCATGCTTGTTCTAAGCCATGTTTTTTTAAATAAGTTTTGTTAATAATTGTCGTTGATTTCCAGGATGTCCCTTCCACGTGCCGTCTCGCAGCTGACGCGCCGTGTTGCTGTTGCCGCTCAGGTATTTTACTTTTTTTAAGGCTGGTATTTTCGCCGTATTTCAGATCAACTAAAGCTTGGTTCACGAATATTGGTAACTGAAACCTTTCATTTAAACCTTTGTCTCCGAGGGCATTATCGATTCTGGTATGAAGGTTGTTTTATTTAGCAATCGGCTACGGCGCCGGCAGTCCAGCCGAAGCGCTCCTTCGCAACGGAGGCCTCCCCCGAGGACTACGGTTACTATCCGGACCCCCTCGAGCATGCGACCGGACGAGAGAAGAAGATGCTCCTCGCTCGTCTCGCTGGAGATGATGTGAGTACGGAAGAAAAAGAATAGTTGTGTGAGTACGGAAGAAAGAGAGTAGTTGTACTATTGGATTTCTAACTTCTTTCTTCAAACCATTTAATAACGCAATCTTTGCAAGTTAGAACGAGTCGATACGACTTGTATCCCCGGAAAGGGGACTTTTCTCCAATTTTTAAACTGAAATTTGAAAAGGATCATCCCTTTCCTACCGCATTACAGTGCATCCTTGTTCAATATGATGCCACTACTTAACTTTGCACTGGCTTTTGAAAATAATGAATTCGAAACGTTCTTTTTCTCGCCAAGTAGCCAAGCAGAGTTCTTCGTTTACAGCGTTATGAGCCGAAAGTGTACTACCGCGCCGAAGCTTCGACGAATGCGAAGCCAAATCTCGTTCCCTGCCACTTCGAACATCGCATCATCGGATGCCTCTGTCAGTGTTTATTTCGCCACTTTTCGTTACGTTGTGGCTCCTTCGAACATCAAGCATTATTATGTATAGTAATGTACAGACCAAGAATTCGATGCACTCGGCGAGATCGTAGGTGTTAAAGGAGGGCGATCACTGAAAATATTTAATGCAATTTCGAATTGCCGCGACTGCCCTGTGATTCCTCACTCTCATTCTCTCGTGATATTTCGCAGGTCACACAAACCCGCTGCATGAAAATAGCACGTGTGAATGAGAGTGCGAAGGGCCGCTGCAATTTGAAATATCACATAATTTTTCGGTGATCTCCCTCCTTTAAACAAGGCACATTTCGTCTGGCCGGAAGAGTGCATCCATATTTATCAGAATTGGTTATAATGGTCTAGAGACTTGCAGTTATGGAGAGTGGGATTATTTCAAATAATAGCAACAAAAAAGAAAGGTAGAAGAGGTGGGACTTCAATATACAAACAACTACTGAGTGACTGTTTATTTCTGAGCGGGGAGTATGGTTTGGGAAGTGGATGTCTTATGGCCATTTTTCGTTCGTATCCTCATGAGCGAATTGATTGCTTCCCATGAGCCATCTTATCTCCCCCTTCATTTCTCTAACTTTGATGCCCTGATTGTGCTTTTGCAGGCGAGCCGGACTCGGGCCACGTCAACTTCATGACCATTCGCAAGGGAGTTCCGAAGCGTTGCGAGTGCGGTCACTGGTTCCGCGGTGTCGACGCCGATCCGGAGTCGATCTAAGTCCTAGGCTCCGCTCACCCGTCCACCTAGAAGAAGGCAACACAGATGCAGCAGTTCCACCAATTCCCCCCTTTGTATGTAGTAGAATGATATCCTTGTATAAGCCTTGTGCCTCCGTTTTGTGCCCTGGCTCATTCCCTCTGGCATTGATTGATTCTACCCGCTGTTGACGGAGTTTATAAATTAGATATCAAGAGGCTCTTTCATTTATCATTTCATTGCGAAAGCCGTATAGTCGCCGGGAACAGGTATATTCTCCAATTCATGGCAAAGAAAGATTAGAAAGAAGGAAAGGCAGGCATTGATGTCCGGTACCAGGCAGGTCTTCAATGGCCACGAAGGAGCTGGCGGGGTTTCGGATATGACAATGAGAGGTGAGATTTGGACGGGATCATTGTTGCCAAGTGGGTGAAATTACCCTCTTAAGTACGCTGAATGTTGTTGTAAGGGATGGGATTTGACCTCAGAAGACTTAACGATGTTGTCGTTGTTCTCCTGTTTCATCTTCTAGTTCATAAATAAAATTATAAGAGAACTGTTATCAAGGTGTTGGAGAAAAATCGCTGGAGAAATGTGTGTGTGTTTCTCTTGTCTATTGCGTATGAAATGAGGAGATTCCCTTGTGTTTGAGAAGTGCGCCGCATGGCAGATATGCTGTCGATTCGCTTGACGGACGCGCAGCTTCGCGCGTTGGTTGTCATGCTCGAAGCGGGCGCGGACCCTCGCGATCTCGTGGATATTCTCGTGCGGAGAAGAGACGCCACCTCATCGCAACCCACTGATGTCTGATCTTGCTAGGGGAAGGGCTTGAAATGCATGTAATTTGCTTATTCATACAATAACTAATTCTGGAATTTACCATTCTTCTCTTTTCTTTACTATCAAATCAATCTTTTCCATATCAATTTCATCTGCCCAGGAAACGCGTCTGTATCCCTTATTTTGTACACTTATTTACACCGCTATTATAGAATTAAACTTGATTTAATCTTGATACTCCGTCCTTTGCTGTCTCCGTGCTTCAGTTTGGTTCTCAATTCTTTATTCTTAACGTTGCAATCAGCAGCTCTCTGCTTGGCCGCCCTTGGCGGAGGTATAATCAATATTGACGCGTTCGCATCGTCCATTCACAGTCTCATTTGCGGGTTCTCGATACTCTTGAGTGACAATAAAAGCACGAATAAAGAGTGCATTTACAATGGCTCAACAAACCAACAACAACAAAGAGGAACTGGAATTCCATGGAGACCTTGAAGCCAAAGTCAACCTCGCAAGGCAGAGAGGCAAGAGCATAATGGGAAGTGATGTGAACGCGGGGGACAAGGCACTGCAGCAGATGCAGATTCCCATTCCTTGTAGGGCCGTCTTCGTGGAAAGATATAAAGATGTGACTTCGAAGTGTTCAGAAAGATACAAAATGAATGTGTGAGTAGGACAGAGAGAGAGAGAGAGAGATAAATAGAATGGTCTTGTTGCCTCTATGCAGTACAAACGGACAAAACATTCAATGCCTAGAGACCATTCTCAAAATCAAGTCAAAAACAG
The DNA here is from genome assembly GCA_945643635.1 of Allodiplogaster sudhausi. Taxonomy (NCBI): domain Eukaryota; kingdom Metazoa; phylum Nematoda; class Chromadorea; order Rhabditida; family Diplogasteridae; genus Allodiplogaster; species Allodiplogaster sudhausi. Next base: position 982,667 of record CALZFC010000007.1, on the reverse strand, counting down.
TGCATAATAATATATGTCATAATATAGTCAAGTCAATAAATAGGAAAGCATTGATTAAGCTCTAGGCTCTAGAGAAGTTCGAGACAGCGGGTCCATGAGAATAAGTCTCTTTACGGCCATTCAAAAGTGAGTCGAGTAGTAAAGGAAAAGGAAGAAATAAAACCTCTTATACACTGTAAAGAGTGCAACAGATGCACCAAAAGCCAATTAACTCTAAAAGAAACGGTGAATGTAATTTTTTTTTACAGAAATAAAAGCGACAGTATGACAACTTAAAAGAACAATCAAGGGGAGAGGGAGAAAGGGATGGAGAGAACAGAAGACTCTATTAGAGTAGCCTGCTCGTCCCTCTCATCTCTTCGGCTACCGTATCCTCTTAGGCACTCACTTCCACGGTGTCTGCGGTGACGAGGCTACGCTGGGTTGAATCGCTCGCTTGTCGGCCAGGAGATACAGTAACCTGAAGCAAACTCATTCTTACTTCTCAGTACAAAATCGCACATCGAGATGAAAATTTCAGCGTGCTATGCTAAATTGATTCGGTAAATTCGATTCTGCCAATGATACACTGGCGCAGAATGACTTGATGGCCCCCTGAAAGGTTTTGCAAAACAAAGTCTTGTTCCCTCTGACAAGAGCATAATGGTCATTGTATCAATCCCTTGGAAAGGATGAATGATGTAAAGGCAATTGAACTAAAGAGCAAAGGAGCGAAAGTACCGCGGTGAGCACGGCGTCCTCTTCATCTTCATCTTCTTCCTCATCGCTCTCGCTCTTCTCTTCGATGGCGGCGGCTTCGTTCTCAGCGCCGGCGCCGCCAGGAGTCTGCTGGCACGGCCCGCGGCGGGCGCGCTTCTTACCGAACAGGCCATCCGCAGCCATCACCTGTCATGCAGTTAGGATTCAGAGATGTTAGTTTTTCAGTCTAAAATTAGATTTCACTTAAAGACCTCAAAAGGGCAAAAGAAACGTACGCGATATGCTAGCACGGTATTCGTGCAGAGGAGAGAGGTGATTACGAAGAAGGTCACAATGACATAGCTCCACTGCATGGTCCACGCCACCGTCACCTGCAATCCTTGCAGTATTCATCTGCACTTTAACGGATTATTTTCAACGACTACGATACTAGCCTACCGGATTAATTTGAATGTTGTCATGGTGTTCTGGGCAGAGCGTTAAAAAAATGAAGAAGTAATCATGCTCAAAAAATTTTACGTTTAGAAAAAAAAACCAAACCTGCCAGTACATGAGATAGAGTGAGACAGCCATGCGAAAAACGATGAGAGTGACCATGTTGAGGAGGGCCACCATCCGGAAGGGAGTCCCCTTCTTCTCCGAGCCGTATCTATTCATTCTTCTGCATCACTCATTTAAACACTTTACGACATTCATTACGTTTATACCATATACCTTTACTGCAACGCAATCTTAGATTATCAAATAGGAGAAGCAAAAAAACCGACAGATTAAGCAGAGATCGTGTGTGGAGAAAGACCGAGTTGAGCTCCATGAGAAGACCAAAGATAACGACACCCAAGAACTTGTTGGTCACCTGAAGAAGGGGCTTAGCGTTGTCACAGTTGGCATAGTCAATCGACGCATAATGGTAAGCAACTCTTGGAATATCAAGTAATACTTCAATAGAGCCACTTATTGACTTGCTCAAGCAACACTAAAGTAATTCAAGAGCAAATCCTAACTCTGTCGCACTTCTTCAAGTCCAACCCACTGATTCACGATTTTAATTAACCGAGAACCTTCTGGGAGATTAATTCACAAGCAGTAGGGTCATTGTCTGACCAAAAAACCCCACTCTTTTCCAGTCAACCTTTCTCTGTTTCCCTGCCCAACCTGAGTAGTGCCGAAGGCGGTGAGGACAACAACATGATGGAAGAGAAGTTCGAGGATGCGGACGGAGCGTTCATTGATGAGGAGATCGAGGAGGTCGTGGAGGAGGTAACCACCCGAGACGAAGATCTTGGATAGTACGAATTAATCAAGGATAAAAGGAGCACGATAGAATGATGGAAAAAGAATACGGGATGGAACAAGTAGACAACAAGGAAATGGATAGGAAGCTACAGTATCTCCTCGCTCGCACCAAGTTAACAATGACGGGATGTCTGTAGTGGATCATGTCGTTGATGATCTCTTGGTAGAAGAGAATGGAGTAGGCCGCCCAGAGACCGGAGACCACGGCGTGGATGACAGAGACGGCTTCATTGCAGATCCGCCACTTCTTGTTCGGCGGAACTGCCTGGACAGGGCCACGATCACAACAGCCACGTGTACAATTCGTTCGATTTCTCACAGGGGTTTATCTTCTAAATCTCACGTCAGTGAATCGTTGCGTTTCTGCAGGAATTCCCAAGCAGCAGCAACTCACTTCCCCACGTCGTTTGCTTTACATTCTCGGCCAAAAAGGTCCACTGAAATTTGACTTGCAGTCCGGTAACAAATGATATCTTCATTGTCTCAGATGCTGCCACTTTTCTACACAATGGGAAACTTCTGCAGTTTTTCCTGCCTTTTGCGGCGAATGTGACATTGTTGGGTGAAATTTCATAAACTTAAAAACGAAATAATACCGAGAGTGTTGTGCTGTTAACACTGTTGACCGAGCCTCCCCGCCGTGCAAGTCGGCTTCGCAGGCCAAAGTAGGAGAAGGTGCGGAAGGTGCACTTCCCGAACAAGTACCACCTGCAATGATAACCTCTTCTCTCAACCATTCGGTATTCACATCAAAATAACAATAAGGTAACCTTATATACTGTAATAGATTGAACTTCTTGAAACATGAAACTCGCAACGAACCTAACAATGAATTGTAAAGTTCGGAAGAAGGCAAACGACAGCAAGACCTGTAAGGAAAGTACAATCTTGCCACAGACAACTGCGCGATATTTTCGGCAAATTAGATTGAAATATTTGTAGCATAGCGAAGTAAAAAAGAATTTAACACACTTTAATTCATATACATTATCCCGTATTCATTCTGCACAGGTAATTTAGCAGTTTTATTATACTTGTTATCGTCTCAGAGATTGTTTAATACAACTAAATGAACGTCTCCCTTATCCAAACACTCTCGAACAACTACGCCAATTGTTTACCCGTCCATACTGCAGAGATAATACCCAGCTACCCATAATGGTGATGCCTGAGAAGAAAATATGGTCAGACAAAAAGAGAGTGGGTAGGAATGAAAAGAAGCGATAAACCGACATAGAGACATCCGATGGCAAAGTTGTGCCATTCTTCCTTAGTCCAATGCAACATCGAATGGTCTTTTTCCTTCTCCTTCTATTTTCCTTCCTTTGTTTATACCCGCTGTGCCCGTTCCCCGATGAGTCTTCTGAACTCTCCTTCCTCTTCTTCTCTCCTCCGGCGGCCTCCCTGAATCAGGCTACAACTCCAATCGAGGCCAGCTACTGTGATATCACGCATCGGAAACAAGTTGGCTCAGCAAGAAACACGACATTGCATGATAAGAGGCAATTCACTTGCAAAGAACACCCCCGAGTGTACCACAGCAATGGAAGGGGATTTCGGGTATTCTTAGGGAGGGAAGTGAGGGGGGGCTTGTGCTGCCTTCCAAAGGCAGTGCTTCCTGTGATGGAATAGCACGCTACGAATCAGTCAGGACTGCCACCAGGAAATAACAAGAAGACGGAGTGGGAAAGCACAACACAATGTTACAATGGCTAGGGCATTTAGAGGCTCCTTAGAATCCAGCGGAGAGAAAGAGAGGGAGAGAGAGATAGAGAGATAGAGAGAGAGAGAGAGAGAGAGAGAGAGAGAGAGAATACGGAGAAAGGTGGAGGCAAGGTACGGGAAACGGGAAGGGAACGAATGATGCATAACAGTTAATGAACCAATGATTGAACTCTCAGTCTTCCCATAGCTCTCTAGATGCTACCATTCTAAGACAACCAAAAATACAGTGCGGGAAGCAAGGACTAACAATAAGTGACCTTTCTAAAATTTAATTCAATCCCGCTTCATAACAGAAATACCAAAAGGTTGTTCAGCTGAATAAACGATATAGTCTGGCACTACCCGGGCATGTTGTTCTTCGGCATAGGGCTTTAACAGAGTAATACAAGATGGCAGAAGGATAAAGATAGATGGCAAATGAGAGAGAGAGTGAGAGAGAAGAGAAAGAGAGGAGAGAAGAGAGAGAAGAGAGAGAGAGAGAAGAGAGAGAGAGAGAAGAGAAGAGAAGAGAGAGAAGGGAAGAGAAGAGAGAGAGAGAGAGACTGCCACAGTTCGAAAGCGACGATAACACAATAACACTGTAGTCTAGCGAACAAGAAAACAAGCTGTCCGCGATACGTAATTTCCAATCAGTAAATTAAAGAAGAGAATATCTCACGACGTTATCCACTCGTTTTCGTTACACAGAGCGGACAAAAATAAAACGGCCAATTGAAGTTACTACAGGAAAAGGCGGGAAAGAGGAGAGGAGAAAGAGATATAGGTTTGTCAGATTAAAAGAAAGTAAAAAGCTAAAGCCTCCGAAGGCGATGCATTTTGTAAAATTGATACAAGATAAAGCAGGTCATTCTACTTACAATAAATCAACCTTCGCCCCTCGCTCTTTCCCTTTCTATCCAAGTCAGCTAGATGAGATGAGAGGGAACGATGGAGGGAGTAAGTGGAACGCAGTCTCTCATTGTCAGGAGCATGGAAGGGTTGAGAAAGACCGACAAAGAGAGAGAGAAAGAGACAGAGAGACAGATAGAGAGAGAGAGAGAGAGAGAGAGAGAGAGGCAACAAGCGAGAGAACACGAGATATACATGGAATAAAAGGCAAATCATTCCTTGCTTACAGCTCTCCTTTCTCGCCCTGCCACCTAATTATCTCCAGCTGCTTGTTAATCTGAACATCTTTCAGAGTAGCCGCGTAAACATTGATCCCAAGAGCTCGTCTAGCCCGGGGCCCTTTTCTCTCTTTTTTTCGCAGCAGTGAGGAAGGGCCGGAAAGTGACGTGTCCGCTAAATGGCGCCGGAAAGCAGAAGATAAAAGGTCACGCGGGACATTCTGGTGGTGGGAAATGAGATGGGGAGAAGCGGAAAGGTGGCAAATTGTGAACAATTTTAAAGAGAAAAATTAATTTTTCTCATGGAAAATATCTGACACTTATCAGGGTATCATATTTCCATTCTCGCCTGCGAGTTTCCCTGAATTAATTGGCTATGTCTTGTTAGCACACAAGTACTAGGCAATCTAAAGGAATGCGATAAAAATCGGAAAGGAAAAGAGGAGATATGACGAGGTTTGCCGAGGGTGCTGTCACATGTTAGAGTTAAGAAGACAGAGATCAGGGTGGAGGGCGAAATAGAGAGAGAGAGGGAGAGAGAGAGAGAGAGAGAGACTGAGAGAGAGATTGAGAGAGAGAGAGATTGAGAGAGAGAAGGAAAGAGAGAGAACTCAATGTGCGAGGACAAAAATCACGTCAGACCCTAAAGCACTCAACCAGCGGTCGGAAGGAGCGGTTCGTGAGCGAAGCGAGGGACTGCAGTTCCGATGACATCTAATTCCTTCTCGCCTCTCTCTCTCTCACTTTCTCTCTGACTCTCTCTTACCTCCTCTCTCTATCTATCTCTCACGTCCTCTCCACTCTAATAAAAGCGTAGTCAAGAACAAGGCAACAGCCTTCACCGAGATCCCATTTCACATGTACGAGACAGCAATATAATATCCCCCTTCCTTTCCAGGAAATGCAGTGCAAATGACAAGGAGAACGCGGTTCGGGCTCCTTCTACAGAGGTAGAAAAGAGAATATTCGTCGCTTCTTTACTAATTTCCTTCAAGGGCTAGCCCATATTACCGTATAAAATACTTTAAGCCGTCCTAATATATTCTATTTTAAGCCATCATTACATGATCAAAAGCTAAGCTCCCGATAACTTAAAGTCTCTCCTGGGAGGGGCGAGGGGATATAGCAGAGTACATGAAGTAGAAGTAGAAGATAAGACGACGAAACTACCAGTCCCTCTCCGATGTTGCACTCGTGCAAAATGGAATGACCAACAAATACTCCTCTTGAAGCTACACAAAAGCACGGTTGTCTGATTGTGAGTCGTTACGGAAACATCGAAGACAATGGTGAACGACAAATAAGGGGGGATATTTAAGAAAATCTTGGTTCATCCATTCCTAGACCGAATTCCGTTAAAAATCCAGAACAAACTGACTTCGAAACCCAGTATGAATAATAGTAGGCTTAGAATGGGCAGAAGCCTCACCATTCTTCTGAGGGCGAAGGAAAGGGACAAAGACAAAAATTCTTTTGACATTCAGACGAGAAAAAAAGGGGAAAAGTCGTCTTGCCAGGAAGGATAGGATGGCAGTGGTTTGTTGGAATTGACGGCATTTGGGGAAACTGGGAACTAATTTTAAAACCACAGCAAGAGAATAGAGAGAGAGAGAGAGAGAGAGAGAGAGAGAGAGAGAGAGAGATGGAAGCACTGCAATCTAAACTAAAGTGTAGCGGCTGAAGGCAAAGAAGGAAAGTATTTGACGGGGGGGGGGGGGGGGGGGGGGCCAGAGAAGAGAGATCTCTGTTGATATATAGTGCACGACATAACTAGAGATCACCAAGAAGTATACAGAAAATGGCGGATGAGAATGAGTGAGTGAGAGTGAGAGTGAGAGAGAGAGAGGGGAAAAAGCGAGAGTGCGAAAGATATAGCGTAATGGAAGAAGAAAGTAAGAGATGGGAGTAATATCTCCACCGCAAGTCAGTGCAACGTGGTAGGCGACAGCCACGTTGGAAAGGCAAAAAGCGGTCAAGGGTCGAATGGTACTACAGGAAGACAGACAGAGAGAGGGAGAGGGGGAGGGGATTAGAGACAACGAGATCGAAAGAGAACGAATGATAGCGACGGAGAGAGACAACGAATGAGAGCGAAAAGGCGCCTAGTGTCTAAAGCAGCGGAAATATAATTGGGAGGGGGGGACAGGAGGAAGATGGGAAAAGAGAAGAATGCAAAGGAATGAATAGAAACGAAGAGGAAGAAGGAAGTGAAGGGAAGTGAGAGAAAAGAAACATGGAAGTGTCACGACTGTCGAATATTACAGAAGGGCGGGTCGAACTGTACTGGTATAACTACCTTAATCAGCAAGGAGCTGGATCAGATATCTGATCAAGAAACTAAGCAAGGACGTCAAATTTTAATCCCAACATAACCAACCATTTGAAAAGAGGGATTCCCTCAAGAATTAGCACTGGTGAATAGGAATAAATGCCACTCCGGTTGCTTGGGAAAACTGGCGGTTAACAGGGTTTGGGAGCCGGAATACAAGGTGGAGTAAATGACAACAGAATTTGTAGGTGAAATTGAGAAGGCTTAAAATGAGGGGTGAGCCTGTAAGTATTCGTACCCATTTAAAATATCTGGTGAAGAGGGGCTATAAAAAAAGAAAAATGGTGAGTGGGATAAATAACTGACCATGAGCAAGGAAACCATGAGCTGATGCCCGAAGATGGACTGGACTGATAATGCTCATATCGTCCCGTAAAAGCCAGTTATCAGCTTTGATAAGCACGACTATATCCAGCCAGCATCATCAAACCAAAGTCATGATCGAAAAATTCTATAGCTAACCACCGCAAAAAATAATAAAAAAAAAGACGTAATAGAGGTAAATCGGAAAGGAATTCGCCACTCCAAGTCTCTTCACAAAATGCCAGAAACAAGCGTTACTCTCTCGAAGTAATCTTAAAAAACATTTGATGAGTCATGACGGAAACGCCAACGAATGAGCCGCCTTACTCATCAGCAAGCTATCAATCAGTTCCGCCACCAGAAAGATAAGATGCTTCTAGAAGTTACAGCCATTCAAAAGCAACTGAGAAGTGTCTACAAAAGGAAATATTACAAACCAGCCAAACCAAAGGCCTAAGAAAATATGAATAAAACCCCAGAGAATGCGACAAACGAATCCGGATCAAGGCCAGGACAATCCCTCAGAAGTAAAAGAAGTCGGAAGTTGAAGAAGTTAAGAAGTTAAATTGGAAAAATCAAGTAGCAGCCAGATTGTTAAATTTCTGAGTATGAAATGAATAATATCAGTCCGCCAAATATTCAGAAACTCACTTCGTGAACGCATAAAGGAAACTTGTCTATAACGACAAGTGAGAAACAATGAAGATAGAAAAGAACGCAAGCAACTGTAAAGCAACTTACCACTATATTCGGTGTATGATCTACAGTATAAATTCCCATTAAGTCGTGAAATACACCGACCGAGCAGACTGAAACAGTAACCATACGAAAGCACCAAATTAATTGTTTGATCTGCACTTATTTTGGTAGGAGTACTAAAACATTATTTAAAGAAGTGAATAGAAAGACGGAAGGAATTATAGGAACCTTTTCGTATGGAGAGTGAGAATGAGAGAGAAGGAAGAGAGAAGCCGAGTTTGAGAGACGAGGTAGAGAGAATAGAGATAACGAGAAAACCGATCATGAGAAGCCTGCCTCTCTTTATCAGACAGATAAGGGGCATGCGGGTGAATGGCATTCGAAACGGAGAAGAGGAGGGTCGAGATGTCTACGAGAATGGAAACATTGGGGGGGAGATAGAGAGAATGTGAGAGAGAGAAGATGTTAGAGAGAGAGAGAGTGGGAGATAGGGCAGAAAGAGGGCAACAGACTTCGAGAGGAAAGAAGCTGCCTTGGCACCACAAGGACAATCGATGTGCCGTTGCGCCTGCGGCCTTCTCTCTTTCTCTCACTCTCTCACTCTCTCTTCCTGAAGAGCCGAGCTCTGCGGTACCCGAAGGCTTTAATTTCTCTCCTTTTCTCGCTAAGCACAATCTCTCTCTGACCAGCTGACTTTGCCCGTAGCATCATCCTGTTGCCGAGCCAGGAACCGTGCACGACTCTGGCGGGGCGAGATGCGGTCGCTGCTTCTTAATCTCGTTCTTTGTCTCCTCTGCATTGAGAGAGTTCATGGACAGGTTGGTAATGACACGAAGCCATCTGAAGTCTTCAAGCAGCGTTGCTTATTCCCCTATTTAAAACATATTTAAATGAAAAATAAATGAAGTAATCGATAGTGCTCCCTTGACAGTTCGGCCAATCGAATCTGGACGTGCAGCAAGCGCCTCAGATGCCTTCCAACTGCAGACGCAGCTGGGAGTGGCAGTGCAAGGTCTTGGTTATCTTTCACGCTTCTCAAACTCTCGTTTTTTTCTCTCGCAAGCCACAACACAGTTCCTCACTAAGAATCCAGCACATTTTCGGCAGAATCTATAGAATATCAAGCGCTAGATATGATCATTGTTTTCAATCAATTGTTTATTTACGAATGCACATTCCATTAAAAGAAATCAAAGTTTTCTTTAACAAAACAATCAAATTGATGTATATAAAGAATGCAATCGTCTTCTTTATATACATCAATTTGATCTAATTGATGCATATAAAGAATACGATTGCATTAAGTCTGGAGAGTGCATCGCGCAGTACGATGTCTGCGACGGAATCCGGCAGTGCGCAGATGGCTCAGACGAGTGGATCTGCGACGATTTGGCCAAGTTCGCTCTTCTTTCATTCTCGCTTCGCTCCATTCTAGTCACTCTAATTATAAGTGGCTGTTTTGAAGTCTCACGAATGAAAAAGATGTGAAGATCTCGTTGTCAGAATGCGTCGGCCAAAGCCAATGGACTGGCTGGGCCAGCAGCAGCCGCAGCCGCAGCCACAACCCGCCGCGTCCACGGCTTCCGCTGCCCCCGGCAACGCGACAACGACCGCGGCACCCGCTTCATCCGCGCCCTTCCTCTCGCTTACAAAGTTCGCCTTATTATTTCTAATCGCTTGTTTGCACCACGGTTGAAAAAAATCTTTGCATTCTGACTGTGTCTCCTAAAAATGTTCCGTCTATCAAATGAAGATCACAATTTCCTGTATAAACTGGTTACTCTTTTTTAATCCTTTATTACAAGGCAAAAAACGAAAAATATATGTGCTTGAATATTATAGACCCCAGTTTTTCGTGATGGTCGTCTCGTTCGTGACTCTTTGCGTCTGCGTCATTGCATTCATTCGACGACGGGCACGGCTTAAGTCGCTCTCACGCAATCGACGCGGCAATATTACACAGGTTTAGAGAAAGGGGGAGAAACAGAGAGAGAGAGAGAGAAAACGGGAAAGAGAGAAAGAGAGACAGAAAGAGAGAGAGATAAGAATTTATTTTCATGTGATTTTAGACAACATTTATATATATTTTTTTTAATGGTTTTATAAAAGCACATTCGTAAACACTTTTAAGCAAGCGAAACATTTCTAATTCTTTACTTGTTGTTCTTTCAGGCAATGTTTACGCAGGATTCTGAGGACGAAGATGACGTTCTCATAAGCTCAATGTATTCGTAGGCCATTGTCAACGACTCTATTCTTGTCACATTTGCTGTCATTAGTTATGTCTGTCCCACTCTAAACCCTTCTCTAACTTTTCTCTACCCCCTCTTTGGTCTCATTATTCTCCGTTCACCCACTTGAAAAATTCCCAAGGGTCCGAACCAATCTGGAAGTGCCCACATGTTCTGTCTTTTCAGTAGCCTCCTCATGATGTGTTGCTGCCCAGGGACTTTTAGAGAGAATGGTGAGAACGAGGAATGATGTGAGAAGACAATGTTTGGAAAATGGGATGAAAATATTTTGCATTTGTTTTAGAAATTCAATAAATACCCAAAGTGTATTCTTGCAGCAACATATCCAACTCGATCCTCTCCTGGTAAGACCCAGCCACACATTCCGCATAAAACAGGCCGCGAAACGGGTAGCAAAAGACATTCCCTCCATTTATTCGTACGTTCCACTCTCGATTGTGTGCCTCATTCAGAAATACTTTTTTTACTTGTAATCTCCTTTAATTGGCGGAATTGCTATTTATGATTGTTTGCTTGTATATAAATTGACTTTGCGAATTGTCCGCGGAACATTCCATTTGGAAACGAAGCTACTCTTCTAGGGCTGGTGAGTACGGTGTAATAGTATGTATATGTACATATATACGCCCTATTCTTATGGGACTTGAAAATCTCGATATCTCCACTGAACACCCAAGTGTTAGTATTGTTTGTTCTTCCCTACTCCCTCATTTGGAGAGAATAGAACGACGACCACGTAGTAAAGATGGCCGGGCAGGCAGACAACTTGGATATGAAGTATTAGAGCAGGATGTGGAGAGTACACGATCGTTTAATCATCACTACAATTTTCAATGAGATGACTCCTCAGAATTGTTTAGAAGCACCGTGGATTGTTTATCGGTTGTTTTCGTCCCATATCTAACATCTCCATCTTTAATCTTTGTGCTCCCCCATTCTGTTCTCACTTTGAGCCAAGATAGAATAAAAACCTTCACGGATATGTTCATCATCATTCCGTCTGGTTCTGTGCTAACTATTTACATAGACATGGTACAAATATAATGCTTTATACAACTCAATCAAAGGGATAAAAGGACAAGGAAGAAAGGCGCTTCATCGAGAGTCGTCCTTATTCGAGACTCCGTCAGTCAGAGACGGCTTCGCTGCCCTAATCAGAGAACTTCTTCATCAATCATAACGATCTCCTGTCAGCAGGGAATTGGAGACAGATCATCAAATTCAGTCTCTCCCTCTTATCATAAAGATAGTTGGCCATCCGTACATTCGTGTAATTGAGAATGTAATCTGACTTGCGGAAGCCCGCGGCGTCTTTGTCTTCTTCTTCACCCGACGTGTCCGTTCCCTTTGCGAGACGAGGCTGTGAAGCAGGAATTTATTGCCGTCAAAAAGTTAAGTATAATGAACTACTGCTGTAAATCGAACAGAGCGATGTGAGCGAGATGCAGAAAAGAGTTCTAGAAAACGATAAATACCTGAAAGTCGCGCGCCTGTCCAGTCATCATGGCATGGATGGCAGCCGCATGGTGATCCTAACAATCATTTCTTATTAACATGAGAGTAACTCAATTTTGTGACTGAGCGAGTCTTTTAAGAATCTCTTCTCTCTCCTTCTCCCACCACTTCCCTCCCTGCCCCCTCTAACCTTCTCCCACGGAAAGCACGAGTGCTCCTTTGCTTCGATTTCCTGCAGAATGTTGCTGACCTTCTCCCCCAAGACATCATGGATATCGCAGTCGTTCAGCTATAAGAATTGTGTACTTATATAACAGTGAATAAAGAATGCTCTGTAATGCGGGAAGAGTGAACCCGCTCGTCCTTGTAGGCGTTGAAGATTGTGTAAGCGATCTCGAAGACTCCGCTGGGAACTCGGAGATCGCCGTTCTCGCTGAAGCGATCTGAGAAGAATGAACTGAGTATCGAAAGTAAGGATGAAGTGATGAAAGAGGCTGACTCTCACTGGCGACGAGCTCCGCCTTCTTCTTTTGGATCTCCGTGAAGTCCATCGCCTGAATTTACACCCAATGAATCAATCCAAGAATCAAGAGATGCAATGGAAGAAGAAGATGGCTATCGGACCCTCTGGCCTCTCTCGCGCGTCAATTTCTTCTTCCCATTGGCACGCATGAATGAGATACGCCGCCGCGCCAACATGTCCATCAGCGTCCAGAACCATCCCTCGATGTCGTCCCGGACCGTCGGCTAAATCATCGCCTTCACTTTTACCACATAACATTGAAAATGTTGCCTAATTGAGTACTGGACCGCACTTCATTACGCTCCGCAAGAGGGCGATACGGAGGGTCAGGCCGGTGCAGAGAGGAGAAGGGAAGGCCTTTGCCAATCGGGCGCACACCGCCGAGACCGACCTGACCAGCACACTCTTCGCAAGCACCAAGCAATAGTAGAACTCATTTCATGTAGCCTTCTCTGACCACATAGACGCGAGATGCGTTGTGGGCCAGGCCGACCAGGACGTGCTTGGGCTGCAGGGAGAGATGGAGCAGATCAGACCGGTGAAGAGAGCGCAGGGCAGTCAGCAGCTGCAGGCCGATGCGAAGGGAAGCATCAACGCTGGACAGAGGGTTACGGTAAGGGGACTATGGTAGGTGGAATGGCAGACAGGAGAGATGCGAACTCATTGCGACTAAACGAAACGCTTATGAAATGGAAGCTGACTAACGAGAGCTCTCGCTCCAGAATTTTCAGGCGAAGGTCGTCCAGATTCGGCCCAACCATCTGCAGGAATGAAAGAATGAATGGATGCATTGAGTGTAAGCAAGAGAGAAGCCTCGAGATGGAAGCGATTGTCCATCGGGCCGCAGTTGGCATCGGCGAGGCGGGGGAAGTGAAGGAAGAGAGAAGGAGACGCCTTGAACCGGCGGTACGCATTCAATTCGTTCTGCATGTCAATGAAGTGAGAGGGGGGAGGGGAGGGAATGATTGACTGACACGAAACTCTCCGTGCTGCGCGCCGTCGCTCGTCTCCTTCAGCACCTTCGCGATCAGCACATCATCGCCTTGTAGCCTGCGGTGAATCTAAACAAAAAAATTGTTCATTATTTAAGAAAAGTTCCGTCAGATTTGAAATTTAAACAAAAGCTATCGAACCACAGTGAAGCGACCACAAGCGACCGTTTCCGCCGACTGAAGTTTATTATTCATTTTGTTTACGTATTTGTATTTCATATGTTATGGCTAACAAATTGACTTATAGTCATCTGTAAAATAAATATATAAAAAAAGTAAAACGAACGCCTGCGGATGCGGTGACAACAGAACGAGAAGCAACCATCTGCCGCGGCTGTAGATTAGGAAAGTGACTGTCTCCAAGCTCATAAACTCCTAGAAATAATGCCCTTTGCAGAGTTTCGTTTTTATGCTTTGCATATACTTTCGACGTGCTAGAACGTAAAACAAAAACAATGATATGCAACTCATTTTCTGCTCTTCGTTATAATGCTTTAAAGTCGATAATTCCTAACACGCTTATACTTGAAGTATGGTAGGTTTGTGCAACGCGTTCCCGACAATTTGCCAATTTCCTATTTTCGAAAACTTTTCTCGTAAAACACGAGTGAACAAAGCGAAGAAGAGCCAGAGGGCCACTGCTCATAACACGACACTAACAAGCGCCTGAAGTGGAACACAGCAATCCTAGTGTGGATTTCATATTCCGAACTTCCAGAATACGTGCACTTAGAGCCCTTATCAATTCCTTATCAAAACCAATGTGGAAAAGGAATCGCACTAATTACGATGCGTAGAATTTGGCTATAACAATAAAAATAGAATGACGATTCTCGAGCAGCAATCCAGTTACATGGACGATTAGAGCAGTGGCGAGCAGAATTACGAGAGCAGTCATCTCTGCAATTGAAGAGCTCTTAATTCGTATTGACTGAAACTTCAAAGCAGTTGGAAAGTTTCCTGAAGATGTTCAAAACCGACGTGATGTGATAATACAGAAATGGCGACCACGAGAGAAAAGCACATGAATGGGTACATTAGGAACCCTTCCATGCCCATTTCAGTGAGATTGAATCAACAGCCCTGATCACGAGCTGAACCCATTCCAAGCCCAAGAGAAGCGTCCTAAGCCATTCCCACAAGGTTAGAAGCGTAATCCCATTGCCTTTACATATTTGTCCTATTTTATGAAACTTATGTATATTCTTGCGTTAATTTCAGTCTCTCAATCAACGGTTTATCTGCTGGTGGTAGTTGGCACAGAGGATGGTTTAGCTGGTAGTTCGGGTCATGGTAGGGGCGGGGAGTGGACGGGTGGGCGGAGCTTCATCTCTAGTCGAACTTGTAGCCGGCGCGGGCCTTTCGCGTGAGGACCATAGTGACGGGGTGGACGGGAGGGCCGTTGACGATGTTTTCCTTGCCGCCGAAGCCGGCGGACGCCTTCTCGTTGCGGACGTCGCACTGAAAACATTTACATCTTAAATAAATATATCTTTTAAATTTTAATTAATGCTGATAAATCTTTCCGCCTGACCTTGCCGAGGATCTGCTTGCAATTGAAGGTGATGACGGCAGGGGAGATGTCTCCCTTGTGGTGGTTGACGTGGACGGGCACATACTCGCGCTCCGTTCCGAACACGAAGACCTCCTGCAGCGAAAGGACGGGTTACTCTATCTCGGGTTGGAAAGGAAAGAAAGGCAGACCGAGAATGGCTCCACTGGTAGTCGAAGCCACGGACGTGCTCGGACATGTGGACGAGCAGCTGGATCGAGCCGACGTTGCCGGTGTTCTCGCGGTTGAACCACGCGAAGTTCGCGGCGATCTGAAGAGATCAGAGAGCACAGATAGCCAGACCTTTCCGCCCTCGTTCCAGACGCGGCCCATGACTGGCTCTCCCAGCTGGTACCAGAGGGCGACGTACTGGTCGGGGTTCTGGCCCGGAATCGTGTCGAGCGTCTTGTCCAGAGCCCTGAATCAAACAATCTTGGTTTATAACTTTTTCTATTCCCTGAAAATAAAAGCCAAAATATCGCACTTGACGAGCTGAAGTGCCGGCCAGGGGTCGCTGGCGCGGACGTCCATCCACTGGTTGAGCATGACGCGGGGAGGAGGGGGACCCGGCTTGGGGACCGGCGGAGGAGGGGCCGGCTTGGGGCAGTGGGCGCACTCGCAGAAAGGTGGACCACCCTGGAAAGAGAAGCGAGATAGTGAGGGAGAGGGAGAGAGAGAAAGAGAGAGAGAGAGGATACCTTGAGGTTGCGGACGATGATGAACATGTCGGCCAGCTGCCCTCCGGCGAACTCACTCGCTTTTCCGTCGTGGCTGAAAAGTTTTCAATAATTTCTAGTCCGATCATAAATAGACATGATTAAAGTGCATAATTAGATATTTAATGTGAAATTGTGCTGAGAGGTCAAAGTTCATAGACCATAGTTCGAAGATGCCTTGACCTGAAGAGCGCGAGCTCAGTCTTGTTGTCGAGGTATCCGAGGATGTTTCCCTCCTTGCGCTTCCACAGAATCGGCAGCGAGTTCCCGCACTTGACGTACTGGCGATCCTCGTTGATCTTGTCGAAGCGGTCTCCGTACTCGTACCAGTATCCCAGCGACGTGTGGTCGCCGTTGTAAGTCAGGATCTGCAAGCATTCCATTTGCAATACAAATCAAGAGAGTTTTCCGTTCTTATCTAAACCACAGTAAAATATTGACTGAAATGACCTGGATCTGGCTGCCGAGATCCTTGGCGCCGGTGAGCCTTCTTGTAGGGGAAGGAGCACTCGACGACTCCGCCGTTGTTCCAGGCGCGGCCGTGGATGGGCACGCCGTGCTTGTACCAGAGAGCCACGTACTGGTTCATCTCATCAAGCACCTTCACTGGCTTATCCGGAAAGGGCGAACCGATTGGCTGAAAATGGAAAGACATGGACTGGAGAATATAAGGGAGATCAGGGAACTATTACGTATTATTTTGATTGTATTGATTTCTTTGTTTTATTTACAAAGCTTTGTTCAATCGTCGAGTAATTTAGAAACTTACCACTAGTTAAACACTAACAGCAGCGCGAATAGTGATCGGATTGGCTTCGACGCCACAGCAACGAACTGCGAAGAAGCAGAGGCAACTCAATTATTAATTATTGATCAATCATTCATTGAATTATTGATGGTAATTGATGAATTAAGACAAGATTCATTTGCCTACAAAGCTGCCGTCCACCGCCGCAGTTTTACCATCGGCAGTACAATAACGATCAGGATCGCGAAATGCTTAAAACGAGGCATGACGGATGAACACCGACTAATCCATTGGAACCTTGTACTGTAAGCGGTGCAGTCGAAGAAGGCGAGAGGCGAAGACAGCTATTACATTCCCTTTTTAACATTTTCTTATTTCTTATTGTTAGGAAACCAGTTTTGCAAAAATATGAACATGCTCAGTTCAGAGAACATTTATCGAACAAGAGGGAGAGAGAGACGATGCGAGAGAAGCGGAGAGTGTGGGAGAGGAAGGATGAGACGAGACGAGAGAAAGTGGCTTATTTCGGTGCGAAGTAAGCCGAGGTGCATCCGGGAGCGCCGCCTCCGCCGCCGCTGCCGACAGCGAAGTAGGCGGACTGACCGGGGATCGCCTTGGCTCCGCCGCCGCCGCCACCTCCACTCGCTCCGCCGCCGCCCACGCCGAAGTAGGCAGACTGGGCGCCGCCGCCACCGCCTCAAGGAGAAGAGATGACAAGAATGGAGGCGAAGAGGATTGGATTACGCACCACCGCCGACGCCGAAGTAGGCCGAGGTCGCCCCGCCGTCAGAGGGAGCAGGCGGGAGAGGAGCAGCTCCGCCAAAGCTGGCTGCGCCGCCCACAGCCGTCATCGTCGAGGCTCCCTTGGGAGCGCCGCCGACTGCGGTCATGGTCGAAGCACCGCCGCCGAGATGAGCACCGCCAACGGCCGTCATAGTGGAGGCTGCAAAGATTACATGTTTATTATCATCAATACAAAGCGTGAAACAAAACGAAATGCCCGTCACCTCCGCCGCCAAGAGGGGCTCCGCCCACAGCCGTCATGGTGGAAGCTCCGCCTCCCATGGGGGCTCCGCCCACTGCCGTCATGGCGGAAGCTCCGCCTCCCATGGGGGCTCCGCCCACTGCCGTCATGGTGGAAGCTCCGCCTCCCATGGGGGCTCCGCCCACTGCAGTCATGGTCGATGCTAAAATACCATTTTTATAGATTTTGATAATCGAATTCAGTTTTTTTATACCTCCGCCTCCCATGGGGGCTCCGCACACAGCCGTCATGGTCGAGGCACCACCACCGAGGGGAGCTCCGCCCACTGCAGTCATCGTGGAAGCCCCGAGTCCAATGGGAGCTCCGCCCACGGCCGTCATCGTAGAAGCTCCGCCTCCCATTGGAGCTCCGCCCACCGCGGTCATCGTCGATGCTGAAACACAATTTTTATAAAATTTGGTAATCGGTTTCTGTTTTTTTTACCTCCGCCGCCCATGGGTGCTCCGCCCACAGCCGTCATGGTGGAAGTACCGCGTCCAATGGGAGCTCCGCATACGGCCGTCATCGTAGAAGCTCCGCCTCCCATGGGCGCACCGCCCAACGCCGTCATCGTAGAGGCACCGCCGACAGGGAGAGAGGCCGGAGCAGGTGCGCCGCCGACAGCGGGCGTCCCGCCAACCGCGAAGTACGCAGACTGCGCGCCGCCGCCGCCGCCACCGCCAACACCGAAGTAGCACGAGGCTCCTGTGATAATAGATGATTTTTTAAAGTATGCAGTTGTTCTTTTTAAATATGTTTAATGCCAAAATTTGGCAAACACATAAGGATTGGATCATTGGAATATCAATAAATACAAACCAGGGGCTGCGCCGCCGCCGCCAACGAAACCGCCAGCCGGCTTGTTCCCTCCAGCAACCGGGGTGGGCGAGAAGTAGGCCGAGGCCTGGCCGCCGCCGCCTGCGCCTGCGCCAAAGTAGACAGAAGACATCTTCAGCGAAGTGTGGAGGAAGCGAATGAGAATCGGGAACGCGAATGCGGGAATCCCTTTCTTTCAGCTCTTTTATTGGACCCAGCCAACACTTTTATTTGCATTTTTCTAACAAAAAGACCGAAGGTCAAAATTTCTGCGAATTTTCTCAAGAATGACAGACACTTCTCACGTTTCATAAGAATATCCAACACACCATAATTAATGCATTTCTGATTACTTAAATTTATTAAGCAAAGTTAACGTGGCCAAAAAGAGACACGAAATGAATAGCTAATTAGTGCATACATATGATGCAATATTTCAATGAGTCAGTCTGTTACTGTTGGGGGCATATATTTCACAAATTTTTCATTTGCAAAGAAGGACATGCTGAATCTGAATTAAAGAAACTCAATATGCTAATATCGACTACATATGCTCAAGTCTAAGCTACTATTGTATTTTGGAATAAAATTATCCATATATATAATTTTTATCATTTGATATATAGAAAACAATTTTTGGGTCCCACTGGCTAGAGAAAATCCTCGGTTGTTTCGCCCAGTCGGAGGATTGCGAACCGATTGAAGAAAATATTGTAAACACGCATTTCGGTTCCGTCCAGCCCGTGTAGACTCAGCAGCGAATCGCTCAGCCGGGAAAAGAACTGCAAAATCAATACAATTTTTTCTCGATGTTCCTGCTGATTGTAAAGAAGAAACGCTATGTTTTTAATTACCGTATTTACTCTGTTAGTACCCACCCTCTTTATTAGAACCCCCCCCCCAACTCTAATAGTACCCCTCTCTGAAAATGCCATTGAAAAATAGAACCCCTCCCCCTAGTAGAACCCCCCCCCTCCAATAGTACCCCCCCCCCCCATAGTCTACTACTTCAGCTCTAGATGTACCTCGTATAGAGCCTGGAGGGGGAAATTCTTCTTTTTTTTTGGGAATAAAATGTTGTTATTAAACTTTTAGTGTCTCACATTGAAAAATAGAACCCCTCTCTCTAATAGAACCCCCCTCTCGCAAGGATATTGAAAAATAGAACCCCCGGGGTACTAATAGAGAAAATACGGTAAAATATAGATTTTGAATGACCTCAACGCCGTCGTTGTACTCGCCGTGTTCACTCTCGAACTCACTCATTTCGGTCGGCGACAAATGGCGATGAATCACGGCAGATCTGCAGTTCCACTCCAATTATGGTGTTGATTACTTTCTTTCTCTGTCTAATCCTCACCCCTCTCTCACCCTCTCACTCACTCGCTTTCTCCCTCTCTCTCTCTAATAAAAGAATCATCATCCCCAAACCTAAGTCTTCCTTGACCATCTCTCTCCAACGGAATGCCCCTTCCAAGTGCTCCAAGACACTCTGCAAGAGACTTCCCTCCGCGACTCGCGCATCCTTGAGGAAGAGTGGATAGTGTTGCGAGCCTCTTCAGAGCGGATCGAGAGAGCAACACGGCCGGTCGACGCCAAGGCTCAAAACTATATGCTTTTTATTTATCTTATTCTTGAACGTATATTAAATGTCTCATTCTGTATTTCTTTTAATTGAATTTCGTGTTTTCTTGCAGGGAACAGATTATGCAAACTCCCATCTTACGTGAGTCAGTGTTTATTTTAGGCTCCTTTAAATAACAAATTAATTTTTTTTCATTCTCAAATCATCATTCATATATTCATGGTCGTGAAAAGACGTGCTGCTAACCATTCCATCATCGAACTCCCCGAAAACAGCAAAGAGGGACTGTTCCTGGTCGAGATAGCGAAGCTCGCGCCGAAACAGTTAAATTATATAGTAAAAAGACGATAATTTGTAACAATGGTTAGAGTTTTTTTTAACCACTCCCGTATAACTCATAAAATACTGCATTGTACTTTTCTACATTGCTCTGTACGATTCCAAGAAGACTTGCTTAAGGTCGTCCACCAAGAAGAATGAATCGTCATAAGTGAAGAGCACCCAGTCAATCCCATCTTTCAGACGAGTCAGAGAAGGGACCGCTTGCCTCCTCAAAGGAGGATAGTAGAGTGACAGAGAGAGAGAGAGAGAGAGAGAGAGAGAGAGGCTGAATGAAGAAGAGAGTAAGGGACAGAGAGACATAAAAGAAAAGGAATCACGAGAAAAAGCGAAGAGGTGCGTGAGATATAGTGAGCGAAGTGGGTTAAAAAAGGCGAGAGAGGAAGCTCGTGGGGTGAACGATAACATACAGCAGAATCGCCAAAGCGTGGATCTCTCTGGACGTGCTTGCGTCGCCAGCTGCGAAGCGGACGCGTTGCGGTTGAAGAGGGATGCCATCGCTGTCGCTGCCGAAGGAGGACTGCCATCGCGACGTGAACAGCAGATACGAGTGCACTTCTGGCAGCCACGTCAGAAGGCACGCGGCGAGCTTGAGAATTCTCGTTCTTCTTGTTAAAAAGTCAGAAAAAAATTATTTTGCTGGTACATATGTATGTACGTCGAAGTATTTTTCAATAATGTGCTAAATAATGATGAATAATAATGTATGATTAAAGATAAGATAAATTATTGAATACATATTTCACTTATCTTAAAGAAGAAAAACGAGAAAAAAACATGATGACATGGCGCGCACCCTCTCGGGCTGCTCAGTCGTACTGAGGGCGACGAAGATGTCCACATCGTCGTAGCTTCTCTCGACCACGCGATACCAAGGAGGGCGAGGAGCGTGAAGGGAGGGCAATGAAGTCGCGAGCGTGTAAGAGAGAACTCGCGCGGAGAACAGGAATAGAAGGGTGCGAGAAGCTCAAATTAGGAGATCGTGAGGACAATGGGGCCAATTCCATTTGCTTCACTAAATTTTTAAAAAAAAAGTATACATATGAGAGCTACCTTCAAACATATAACCAGATCCAAGAAAATGTAAAGGAAAAAATTTAAGATAAATTAATGTCTCGCAACATTCCACCTGAATAAATGCGTTCAACTTCCGAATGCATTCGAGAGACATTCATGAAAGTGTTCAAGGTTACTGTTGAGAAAGCATTCCATGCAGAATTTACTCGGCGAACACTCAAACCTCACTGAAAATCTTCATTACGTGAGAAATCTCTCCCAACGGTACGACAAATACATACATACATACCATGTATGGAGGACATAAATGGAGGACATAAACGATGTGCATGAAGGATTGAAATACAGAGAGGGAGTTGTGAAATAAAGTGAAACGATGAAGCAGCAAGAGATACACTTTAGAATCAGAGGGAGAGAAATAGAGAAAGAGGGACAAGGGAAAGAGACAGAGAAAGAGAGAGAAAGAGCGAAGAAAACTACACAAGATTGCCCAAAAGATCTGAGACACAGCGAATGTGCACAAAGAAAAAAGATAGAAATCTATGAGGAGGGGCGACCAGGTGGCATCAATTGTACGAAAGTGAAATTCATTTCGTCCGAAATATCATGAAGAAATGCTGGAAAGAACCAAATAGCACAACAAAAATATATGCAATTTTTATTTTAAATGGGTGTTTGTTTCATACGAATTGAATCAATTAATAAACCAAGTTATTGTAGGATGTGTGAAGGATTCAGAGATGTGGCGATGGTCATCAATTAATAAAGATTGCTTGGTGCTCAAGGCGGCTGCTGCCAGCCCGCGTACTTCGCGCCTGGCCGCCGACATAAAAGTTTTTACATTTTACTAGCTGAATATTCAGAATTGTAAATATTACAGATTTAGAGTACCTAGGCTTAGGCTTAGGTACCCTAAATCTATAGCTATATTTTTAACTAGATCGTATTTTGTGAATTGCTACGTTTGAGAATGCGAACAACTTGCAGTAAACTCTTTTTGATCTTTCTTCGGTTCTTAGCACTGTTAGACTAGTCCATGCAAAGTACAAAGCATTTCCTCTTTGGAATCCTCTCCGCGCTTGGCTGGTCGGTTCTTTTTTTCTTTTCCTGGTAATGCGCCGACTAATCCACTCATTTCCCATCGGCGAAATCTGGGCAGCTATTCTTTGAATTAAGACTTTTATGTAGAACAAATCAGAAAATGTCAATTCGTCTGTTCACAGTTTTAAAGATAAAATATACATACTTATTTTAAGTTGAAGATATAAAGTGATGTTCCTCCGAAATACCTGATAAACAATCCCGTCACTGCTTCCTCTCCAACCGGTCCCTAAGTAAATTTTTTTTATAAAGAGATGAACTCCGCTTTCTCATAATCATAAAATATGAAAACCTTTGTGATATTCAGTTCAGGTGGTTTTTTTTTCTGAAATTATTCCCAAAGTATAGGTAAATAGTGTGGATGCATATGTATATGAGCTGATTGAATAAGGGACATAGAGTGATGGATAATAGATGTGATTTTTCCATAATCGATATTTTGATCTCCGTTGATTTGAGAATAGTAGTTGATAAGTAGTTGATTCTTGAGGATATAAAAGCAGCTCCTCCTCAGCCTTCCTTCATTCTCGCATCTATCGCCTCGGTTGATCGGCTTGAAGCCACTTCTCGCTCTGATTCAGTCAACGAATTGCTGTCCGTTTCCCTTTTTTATGCAACTCATCATCCCCTGAATGCTTTCTTTCAATCAAGAAAGTGATTTGTTAAAAAGTAGACGAAAATTCGGGAAGGTAGGATATAGAAATGCGAAGAAAGAAAGAATAACCTATCTTTAGATGATTGCCGGAGTTGCGATGTCTCTCTTGCTCGGAATCTCTCTTCTCTTCTTCGCGGTCGTCTGCACTGTCAGCACTTTTTTTTTTACATTTCATTATAATATTGTCTCGTTGAAATACAGGATAAACGCTCAATAAAAAGTAACTAACATATATATATTTTCTTAATATGTGTTTAACCACACACATTACAGAAGAAGAAGCCCCCTCCGAAGCCCAAGGTGGCCGCCAAGCCTACTCCGGCGCCCACCAAACCCGCAGCCGCCGCCGCACCCACGGCATCCAAGACGACACCGTCGTCTGAAGACAAGAAGACGGAGGAAAAGGAAGAGAAGAAGGAGGGCGAGAAGAAAAAGGAGGGAGAGGGAGAGGAGAAAAAGGAGGGCGAGAAGAAGGAGAAAAAGGATGGAGAGGGAGAGGAGAAGAAAGAGAATAAGGCAGAGGCTGAGAAGGAGGGTGAAAAGAAAGAGGAAGAGAAGGAGGAAAAGGGAGAGGAGGGCAAGGATAAGAAGGAGGTCAAGAAGTCGGAGAAGGAGAAGAAATCTGAGAAGAAATCGAAGAAATCGGAGAAGAAGTCGGAAAAGAAGGAGAAGGATGACAAAAAGGCAGAAAAGAAGGAAGAGAAAAAGGATGAGAAGAAGAAGGACGAAAAGAAAGAAGAGAAGAAGGATGAGAAAAAGGTTTTTTTTTGTGAATACAGCGTTGCCGATTGCATCGCCAATATGATGCAATCTTAATCTTTCGAAAAAAAAATATACATATGTATATTCAAAATTGTTTTACGGTAGGTGACACAACAGGCTGTAATGTTCACAATGAACTCGATATTAAATCTTATGTATATTATTTCGCTGTAATTTTGCGTTTTTGAGGATGCTGGAGAAGACCAATATCAATCACTCCAGCCGGTGAACGACAAGAAAGAAGAGAAGAAAGAAGAGAAGAAAGAAGAGACGAAGGAAGAAAAGAAGGAAGAAAAGAAGGAAGAGAAGAAGGAAGAAAAGAAGGAAGAAAAGAAGGAAGAAAAGAAGGAAGAAAAGAAGGAAGAAAAGAAGGAAGAAAAGAAGGAAGAAAAGAAGAAAGAAAAGGAGGACAAGAAAGATGATAAAGAGGAGGAGAAGGAGGTTTAACTTTGGATCTTTTCTTTCCGTTGTATTAGAGCAATTAAGTATAATAAAATTATAAGTTTAACTTCAGGCTGACAAGTCGGGAAAGAAGTCGAAGAAGTCGAAGAAGTCTCAGAAGGACGCGCCCAAGGACGAAAAGGAGGATAAGAGTGAGAAGGAAGAAGTAAGAGACCTCGTTTGAACAACCATTTCTATGTTGATCATAGTAAAAGGGTAGGCACTGTAAAGCATTGCAGGAGAAAGGCGAGCAGGGCTCGAAGAAGGACAAGGAGTCGAAGGAAGATAAGGAGAAAGAGTAGAAGAAAGATGAAGTGGCCTCCAAGTCCTGCCAACTCCCCCTCTCTTCCCCTTTCCTCCCTTTCACCTCTTCACATAAATGATGGGGTTGAAATGTCTTTGTTATTCATGACATTACAGGAGACATTAATTACATGCATCACCCAAACATAAAAAAGGTTTACGTGTACTTTAAGCCATTCAGGTATAAATGTATGCACTACTCCATTTGTCTTTCTCCATTCTTGCCACTCGATACAGACTCCGAATTTTCTCGTCCTCCACAACTAGAAGAAGGGTATTCTTCTCACGTTCACTTCTCACCCTGATCGACCTAGTTCATTCGAAAGACGCGTTGTACATATGACATGTCAGTCCCAAATTGTTGAATAGTATCTTCTCTATTCCTTTTATTCGCTTCTTGATGCTTATCCGAAAAATACACTTTCAGAAATATAACGACGGCGATGTTGAGGAAGTCTCTTCGGCGCGTCCAATCTGCAGATGCCATGCCTATCATTCGTTATTGGCTGGTCCGAGAGCACTTCGGGAGTGGCGCGACCTCGAAGTCTGCATTCTTTCTCTTTCTCTCTTCCTTTGTTATTTTCCAATTGCTTGATACCGTATATTAATTTGGACCCACACTGCTTATATATTTTATCTCTACCAGTGAACAGAGAGAAGGAGAAAAATAAGGCGAATAGGAGCGCTGAAACGAGAGAGAGAGAGAGGGAGAGAGAGAGAGAGAGGAGAGAGAGAGAGAGAGGAGAGAGAGAGAGAGAGGAAGAACAGGAAGAGAGCAAGAGGAAGAACAGGAAGCAGCTAATTGACAAAGTGCAATCATCAGTAAGCTCTCTTTTGTATTGGAATGCCCTGGCACTTTCCTCTATCCAAATTGCCACAAGCAGCCAAAATCGCCCGATCTCTTGATGTGAAAAAGTGACGGCATGGATGGTTTGAACATCTGCTTTTACTCTTATGGCTGCACTCTTGCGTTCCATAATGAATTGCTGTACTACACGTGCAAATTGATAAATACTTGAACATCTTCACAGTTCTTCTTCTTTGTAACACCGAGAGAAGGGGAACGGATGTGTTCCCTTGGAAGGGGAAAAACAGAGGATAAGAAAAAGCAAGGAATGGGAAGAGTGAACAGGCTAACACTACGACCGATTAATAGAAGAACAAGAGAAAGAAGTGGGATGTCAGAAGGCGAGAGGAGAAAGACGGGACGAGGAAGAGAGATACACAAGACAACAGAGAGAAGTGTAGTCGGGACAGCAAGAAGATATGAGAGAGTGAGAGGGATTGGTTGAGAGAGCGAAAAGATAGAGAGATGTACCTCGCATCTTCCGCACGTTTTCCAGGAAACGACCTCTGCTTCAGCTTCTTGCAGCTGCTGCTGTGTAGGCGAGATCGGTTGTAACATCCGAGTGCACACTCTCTCGAGGCAGATGACAAGAGATCTGCGAGAGAGTGGAGAGGAGAGACCCAGAGATGGAGAGTCATTCCAAGCACAGCCGAAATATGCACTGCGTGAGTGTGTAAATAGGCGCAGGATATTGCAACAAACAGGAAAAAAGAGTGTAAAGGAGAGATCGGAAGAGAGCAAGATGGCCAATCCGACTCGTCCACATTCCTAGGATTGCCCCATTGCTTCCAGGTTCTACAACACTTCTGTTGCCATGCAAAGACCACAACTCCGCCTTCTACACTGCGCACCGCTTTATCGTCTTGTTTTGAAACCCGCAGCGTCGACCAGAAGCAACGAGAAAAGAGCAATATAGGGAGGGGAAGTAAAACCATATACAAGAAAAGGAGACAATATAATGGCAGCACATCAGACACGGCAGTTTCCTTTATGTTCTTTGGCGAGAGCGAGTGAGAGAAAGTGTGTGCAATACAACAAAGTATTGATTGGATGGTGAATAAAAACCGAGAGATTGGGGTGTTTTGCTGCGAAATCTCTCGGTAAGGCTTGGATGGTGCAAAGAAAGAGGGTTGGAGGAGGTGGTGGAATTCCTCCTTTGGTTGGTGTTGCAGAAGGGGTGGCAGTGCACTTCTCAGAAGCACTTGCGGTGGACGATGGACGGGCCTGACTCGTCGTACTCGGCCTTCGAGATCCACATCTGCTGGAAGGTCGACAGGGAAGCAAGGATGGAGCCTCCGATCCAGACGGAGTACTTGCGCTCGGGGGGAGCGATGATCTTGATCTTCATCGTGCTGAAAAGATGAGCAATCATTAACAACCTCATCTCAAAGGACAAACCCATTTATAATCCCACATCCCATGACAAGTCACTTGGAATAGTCATCAATTCACAGATTAACAAGCTCGCATCTCTGTTCTCAATGCGAGTTATCATGTTACTCTGAACATTCGCCGTTCTCTCGCTGCCTTCTATTCTTAAACAGATACACTGCGCCTTCGCTTTACATCCTCTCTCACAGCACACTTTTTCTGCTCTTTTCTCTGACAGCCACTGTCCCCCACTCGACTCCAGCTTAAACTCTTATTTCTACACAAAGCCACAGGGTGCAAATAGTCTTCTGGCAAATGCAGGGAGCCCCCCTTTTTTTGGCCCATCTTGAGCTGCCAAACCGACCTCGGGGCAAGGGCGGTGATCTCCTTCTGCATGCGGTCAGCAATGCCGGGGTACATCGTGGTGCCTCCGGACAGGACGTTGTTGGCGTAGAGGTCCTTACGGATGTCAATGTCGCACTTCATGATCGAGTTGTAGGTCGTCTCGTGGATGCCGGCAGACTCCATGCCGAGGAAAGACGGCTGCAATCAAGGAAGATAGATAAACAAGCACTAGCTGTTTATAGATTTCACTCTATCCTGCTCCATGTTGAGATGACAACAATCTCCCCCCTCCCCAAGATAAGCCTTTCTCACCTGGAAGAGAGCCTCGGGGCAACGGAAACGCTCGTTTCCGACGGTGATGACCTGTCCGTCCGGAAGCTCGTAGGACTTCTCGAGAGAAGAGGAAGAGGCGGCCGTGGCCATCTCCTGCTCGAAGTCGAGGGCGACGTAGCAGAGCTTCTCCTTGATGTCACGGACGATCTCACGCTCGGCCGTGGTGGTGAAGGAGTAACCACGCTCAGTGAGGATCTTCATGAGGTAGTCAGTGAGATCGCGGCCAGCCAGATCGAGACGGAGGATGGCGTGGGGGAGCGCGTATCCCTCGTAGATCGGCACGGTGTGGGTCACACCATCTCCGGAGTCGAGGACAACTCCGGTGGTACCTGCAAATCATACATTTTCCCTCATCAGAACTTAAAGAAGCTTCAGCCCTTCATAAATAGTAGTGCTTTTAAACCTTAGAAAGCAAGGCCTGGGTAAGCACACAATTCATTTGCTTTCTTGAATAGGCTGCTCCCCAAGGAGAGAAGAAAAACTGACGTCCGGAGGCGTAGAGCGAGAGGACGGCCTGGATGGCGACGTACATCGCGGGGGTGTTGAAGGTCTCGAACATGATCTGGAAAAGGAAACTGGTGACGACAGATGTAAGAACTGATCTTTATGAGCATTAGCTGCTAAAAAGAAATTAACAGTGTTAGTTCTAGACTTTCTTATACTCCTAAAGAGATAAGAGAACGATCACCCCTTAACTCAAAGGTTAACCCTGACCTGGGTCATCTTCTCACGGTTGGCCTTGGGGTTGAGGGGAGCCTCAGTGAGGAGGACGGGGTGCTCCTCGGGGGCAACGCGAAGCTCGTTGTAGAAGGTGTGGTGCCAGATCTTCTCCATGTCATCCCAGTTGGTGACGATGCCGTGCTCAATCGGGTACTTCAGAGTGAGGATACCACGCTTGGACTGGGCCTCGTCTCCGACGTACGAGTCCTGAAGGAAAAGAGATTAACACGTCATCAAATGAGCATAATATGAACTTCGGATTTAATCCGAAGCAGTTGCAGTAGTACCTATTACTCCCTGGTATTCTAAAAGGCAAAAAGTCCGGCTCGTTGTTTTTTTTTAAAATTACAGTGAAACACCTTATTGCCGAATCAAGCGGAAAATACAGACATTAGTCCCCGAATTTTACCAATTCAGGGTTCCAGATGGTCTTGGAATTATAAAAAAAAGTCACAGACTAAAAGCTGGCTTATCACAAGCATCTTGGCTTATTCCTTTCTAGAAGTCTGCCCATATTAATAACAACAAAAACACAAATGCAAATAGCGACCTATATTAAGTCTCTTTCGTTTAAGTAGCCATATTATCATGCCAAGTTAATGAGAGGGGCATTCCCATATTTCGAAGTGATCCCACTTGATTCTATCATAATAGCGCTCGACTTACTACTATTAACTAGCTAAATCAGTATGACAACTTATACAAATAGTCCCCGGCGTAGTCACAAGGGCGCGTGGCTGCGCGCCAGTTGCTGCAAGCTGACCTTCTGTCCCATGCCGACCATGACTCCCTGATGCCTGGGGCGGCCAACGATGGAGGGGAAGACGGCGCGGGGCGCGTCGTCACCGGCGAAGCCGGCCTTGCACATGCCAGAGCCATTGTCGACCACAAGGGCAGCAACCTGGAATCGCACCAAATTATTGCATCATCACTTCGAAATTATTCCAATATGGGTTAATTCCCTAGTTGTTTACGACTGTTAAACCTACTGGAAGCATTTTTGACTTCTGTTTACGTCTATAAGCTATGAATCTTTACGATAGCAAGTTTTTCGAAAATCCTACGTGACTATTCGAAATATTAAATACTAAGGCAGTGTCGAAAAAGTAAACACAAATAAACAATAAGGCTTTACGTAAGCAAGTAACAAGTTGTAGGGCTCACCTCTTCGTCGCACATCTTGGACTGCTTGGAGATCTAGCGGGGGATAGCCTAGACGCTCTCTCTAGATCGCAGCAAGTGCTCTCCAGTGGGGAATCAGTGGCGTTAGGGCGGCGCTTATATACTGAACCGCGTAACGCGTCTTCTCCACGCGTCGCGGTCGAGCGCGCGAGTTTTCGGAATCGCTCGAATGAGAGGCGAGAGAGTGCACTGAACGGAGAGAGCGCAGAAAGTTATAGGGGAAAGTTTAAGTGAAATGGTGCCCGGCAGGCATTGCCATCCCGCTTCTGTTCACTTCTCTCTTTCTCTTTTCTGTTCTCTTTCATCTTTCTGCCACTTTCTCTCTCTTCCCTTCTCTTTCTATCCTGCCCTCTCTTCCACTGAATCACAGCACGATCACATTCATTTTCACACTCTCTCCAAATGATCTACACCCCCTCCTCCAATCAACTCTTGAAGCGCTTTCTGATTCTAGATGTTTGCTTCTCTTCCCTATCCCCTCTCCGATGTATTGTCCCTCTTTCTCTGTCTCTGTCTCTCTCTTGCTCTCTACCCTCCGCTATCTCTCTCTCTCTCTCTCTGCCATCTCAATCCCCTCAGGCCGATGTTTTCACGCTGTCTGTTTCTGAGCGATCTTCATGTGGACAGAGGGCGGATGGCAATGGTGGGGGCGCTGAGAGGAGATGGCAGTTGCTTGGCAGGAGGAGGATAGGTGGAAGGGGGGAGAGGGTGGAAGGCAGAGCGGGACCCAACCGATCTCCGATCAAGCCCGTTATTGTGCCAGCTTGTCATTCCTGGAAGTTGCCGCAAGAAAAGAATACAAAGTAGTGTACGCTCTTTCTCGCTCTTGAGTGTTAATGGAGCTGTCACTGATTGCGGCGAGGAAGCCGAAGATGAAAAACGCAGTTGTTCATCCAGATGGAGTGGAAAGGCGACGCAGAGAAAAAGAGAGAGAGAGAGAGAGATTGTAGTAGAGAGAGAAGAGGGTGCTATGATCTTCCAAATTGTAGGTTTGAAGGTCTTTTGAATCTGCAGATGTCAACTGAAATGAGTTGTGCTTGTGTTTTTTTTCTTCCTCAAAGTCAACTTATTGTTCTCTTTCGTTGTCCGCAGACGATTGAAAGTGACACACAAAATGATTCACTCTCTTCCGGAGAGACATTGCTGTTCACATCGTGACTGTACTTTTCCTAGAACACCCTAAGGGCAGAGGCGGAGGAAAGAGTGTGCCAGCAGCCATCTCTTTCTCTCTCTCTCTCTCTCTCTCTATCTCTCTCTCTCTCTCTCTCTCTCTCTCTCTCTCTCTGTTTCTCGCTCGTTTTTTTCCCATCTCTGGTTCACCCTTTCGAATTAAGATTCCTGGAAATTGATACCAAGGCAGAAAAACAGAAAAATTACTGATTGCAAACAACTAAATCGTGCGATCCTTTTTGTCGTGATTTATGTCTTATATTTCTTTTTAACTTTTCTGCTCGGTTTAATCTATTTTGCAGGATTTATGACGCCAATTTTCTTTGTCTTACGGTGTGCATATTTGTTGAATGCGTGAGCAGTGGTAATTAAAAATACCCACTCGCTCGGGAATTTCCTCGGCAATGCTCAACTGCGATTCCAAGAATGAGAACCGGGAGGAGACGGAGAGCAAGAGAGAGAGAGAGAGAGAGAGAAGAAGAAGGAAAGATTGCGAGTAGGGAAGAGAGAGAGAACGCCAGGGAGATTTGTGTAGTGGTGTACATCTCATCTGTTTGTCATTTCTCTCCTTGATCTCTTATTCCCCCTCGTTCTCAATATAATTCTCTCTCTCTCTCTCTCTCTCTCTCTCTCTCTATCTTTCATTCTCTCAGTAGCATTTTCCCTGCTTCTCTCGTTACATCTTCAAATATCTTTTTCTACTCTTCTTCGGATATCTCCTTATCTTTCTGAAGTCTCTTTACCTCTCCCGATCTCAATTTCCGAGTACTCTTCCTCTCTCTCTCTCTCTCTCTCTCTCTCTCTCTCCCTCCCTCCCTCTCTCTCTATCTCTCTCTATCTTTCTATCTTTCTTTTTCTAAGCGAAGCACTTGCGATCGGCAGCAACAGCAGCAGTAGGAGCGAAGCAACAGCAACAAAAAATCAGTGAGAGCGAAAAATCGTAAGAACGATAAAGAACGAAAGAAGTATGAGATCTCCAGGGCCGCATGGATAAATAAGGACAATTTGGATCAACGGTGATGACGAGATAGGAAACGATACAAAGGAGGGAAAATAGAAAAAAATAGAAACGAGAGAGGGAGAGAGAGAGATAGGAAGAGTGCGGAACGATGTAGAGGGATATGGGTAGAGAGAGAGGAAAGATAGAGACATAGAGATAGAAAGAGATAAGGAGAGAGAAAAGAATATACTAGCACTTCACAAAGAATCACGTTGACTATAGTGGCTGAAGCTTGTAGTTCAGCATCTGGAACACATTTCGGTTTCAACATCTCAAGTTTAAAAAAAAGAAGAAATATTACTCTTCAACTAAACACATTGTCTTTCCGGCATCACTTATTCTTATTCTTTATGAAAATTTCGTTTAAAAAATATTGTATACAATATACGCTCGACAGAGACAGAGAGAGATAGAGAGAGAGAGAGAGAGAGAGAGAGAGAGAGAGAGGGAGACAGTGAGAGAGAGAGATAGAGAGAGAGACAGAGAGAGAGAGAGAGAGAGAGATTTCACACATACAGTAAAGGGAAAACAAATATTTTAACGTCTACTTGACTAAAATGTAGATAAATGGCCTAGACGAGACAGCCGAGATGAAAGAGTGATCAGTCATTACAACAACCCATTCATCCCGAACCACGCAGCGAGCACTTGTGCAGTCGTCTGTAGAACATATCAGCAAGTTCAGTGTGAAAGAGAAAGAGAAGAAGGGAAGCCTGCCTTGTGCTCGGCGCTGGCGACTGCGCGACTGGCGAGGAATGCCTTGGTTTTGGCCCAGCGGTCGCCGCAG
The DNA here is from genome assembly GCA_945643635.1 of Allodiplogaster sudhausi. Taxonomy (NCBI): domain Eukaryota; kingdom Metazoa; phylum Nematoda; class Chromadorea; order Rhabditida; family Diplogasteridae; genus Allodiplogaster; species Allodiplogaster sudhausi. Next base: position 950,474 of record CALZFC010000007.1, on the reverse strand, counting down.
AAGACGCGGAAGGCGCCGCGTGGCTCGCGAAGCTCGACGTCGCGCCGTAGCGTCATCAATCCGGTCACAAGCACATCCTCCGGCTGTATTTTCTTTTTTAATAGATTTTTTTTGCAAGATGCAAAAGCTTCCTATTATAAATAGTTGTAAGAGGGCCATACACAGACCTTTGGGTTCATATCGAATATCCTTCTTTCATTTTATCTGAAAAATGATTCTTCCACCTATCTGTATTCCTCAGTTACTCTGCCTTGAATTCTTGGTTAGATACCGAGGTACAAATGGCTAAGTGGCAAAGAAATAGGAAAGACTGCATTAAATAATTTTGGTGTAATTTTATTGAATGCAATAAATGATGAAAAAAGAAAGGAGTGGAAGTGGCTGACCATGGCGCTGTCGAATTCGCCGGTGGCGGAGAGCAGCCGTCTGGCTGCCGGTCCCGTCAGAATGTACACCGTCCCCGAGCAGTACGGCGGGTACGTGTCCGATCGCAGCACTGCGCGCGACACGAACCTGTACATCCAATTATATTGAAGAATCAAGAAATCAAACAATATTTTTAAACTGCAAACCGTTAGATTTCTATATTCAGGTTAAAGAAGGAACACACAGAAATCATCAAAGCTGTCAGTGATGTATGGTTCTGAATTCCGAATGAAGATTTAAAAAGTTGCCATTTGCTGTCGGGATCTCGAATGACGCGATGTCGGTAGAAGAGCGTGCAGAAGACGGCTGCGGCGGTCGCGTTGAGCCAACGCCGCTCCGCTGCCAATAGACGATCCGCGTGCACCACCGAGTCCTTCGAAGCAATGCATTCAGGTAGAGAGACAGGGAGAGAGAGAGAGAGAGAGAGAGAGGGAGGGAGAGAGAGAGACATCAATGGCGTATGTGTCATGAGATAGAATGAACATAGAAGAATAAAAAGAGCAGCAGACATCGTCTGCTTTCACGACGACGGCCGCAGGGCAGAGGCGAGTGTCGACGTGCAGCGCCGTCACCGTCTGAACATTACTTTTTAAATTGTTTTCTTTGATTCCATTTTGAGTCCTAATCTGCTTATTCCTCCTCCTTTAGAGTTGAAATACTGCCCGAGGAACTGAAATTCTGCCCAAACCCTGAGGAGCTCATGCTTTGGACGGAATTTCAGTTTCATAAGAAAGTAATGCTCGTGCTTCGCTTGATGTGCACCTTGAAAACGAGATTGGCGTAGGTGTCGAGAGAGTCGATGAGAATGATATCGCCGTGTTTGTCTGCTTCTCGAAGGACGTTCTTCTCTTCCGTTGAATTGTGGCCGACAATGAAGAAGATCTTCGTTTCGCCTGTCTAACAATGAGAGAGAATTCATACTTACTTATTATTTCAGTTTTGTTTATTCTTTCAGAAAACTAAAACATTGAAAATAAGTATGTATGTATATTTAGCTATGTACATACATGTTTTATCTACTGCATAGATATATATTTTATATGCAGTTGATAAAACTTTCACTTCTTTCATGTATACCTTGATTGAAATGGTCCTCTCTGGCGACGCCCAAGTCTGACGAATGACGGTCCGTTGCTGTGCAATTGCAATTCATCTTGTGATCCATATCACTCATGCACTCTGACTAATCACCAACATCACATGAATGCACCTCATAGTTGCCAGCTGCGCTGAGGACGGTGACGACGATTCGCGCGCGACACTGCGGAGTGAGGTCGCGCGAATCGAATGAGAGTCGTCTCGCGGCGGAATGCTTGCAGAAACGAGCTCGACTCTCTCGTCCACTCGTCGGCCGTATTTTCGTTTTATTAATTAGGATAATAATTTCTTATTTGGGAATTTTAAGGAAAAAGTTTATTTATGCGAATGCACATTCAAGGTTGACCTCTCGGTTGTCACGGACTCGCTCATACTCAGAGATGGTGGAAAAGCGCCGCCTGAGGTTACTCTGGAAATAATCTTTGCTCATTTTGAGTTGGTAATAAAGATAGAAGAGAAGCAATATGTTTGATAAGACGAAGCAGACTGACATGATACTTCTCAAAGTAGGACATCCGTCCGTTGTGTTCCGTAAGCCATATTCGAAGTATCTAACCCTCGCACAGTACGAAGAGAGCGGCAAGTACAGTTATTCTATGCACGGATCAGACACAACCATGGGACAGATTCATTGGCTGAGATGAGGAAGCTGTACATGCATCCAAAGGAATGAAAAGAAACCTGCTGCCAAGAGTCAACGACAACAATGATTGAGTCATCGGCAGAACAAGGAACTCAATCCGAGGCAAGCAGAAGAGACAGACGGAACATCATCTTCTTAGTACTTTTCTTTTTTTTGTTGTGGAAACCAACTTTTTGTACGTTTCGGAATTTAATTGACGTGTAAAGAACTTCCGCAAATTGTTCGAGAAAAGTAAAGACACCGAGATGGATAGAGATTCAGGAATAGTAAAACAGAACAGAATAACGAGAGAGTGAGAGACATACAGAATTGAGATAGAGAAGATGAGAATGAGAGAAAGAGCGGAGAGACAGATGAGAATGGAACAGTGAATGAATGAGATAAGTAGCCACACCCTGAGGCACTGTCGAGCCGACTTGAGTGACCCGTGTTACAAAATGCAGATTTCTGTATGAAAAAACAGAGCGACAAAGGCGGTGACAAATTTCCCTCTCTTTTCGATTCTTATCCATCTTTCCTTGCCCGCTTTCGAGAAAGCGACTGCGGAATGAAGTGAGAGTGAAGGAAGCGCCAATGTTTGCAAAATAACGACCAATACAGAGAAAAAAATTTTATCTATTCAAGTTGATCAGTCTGTCAGATTAATGTTGCCGTTCTTATTGTAAATGCTATTGCTAAATTCAATGAGAACTCTCAAGTGATATTTTGACAGCAATTGAGCCCGATAAGCCGCCCGCCGCCTTCTTATCATTACCACGATAGTCTCTATTCGCTTATAAAGCAATAAATGTAAGAATGCTGATAACTCACCCCGAAAACTATCGCTATCGGCCCAAGTAGTATAGTGGTTAGTACTCCACGTTGTGGCCGTGGCGACACAGGTTCGATTCCTGTCTTGGGCATTTGTTTTAATCCCATCTCGAATTACAACGATTACCATGTCTAACTGGGAAGCAAAGCGTTATTTATTACATCATTTTAAAGTCGAATGAAATGCATACCGGTTTTTTATATGTTTAAATAATATGATAAAGGCATTTCACACGAAACTGGTGTAACTATGGCGATCTTCATCCTTTCGTTCGTGTGGAAAAACTCGTTCTTGCATTCGACCGCTTGCTTCGTTATATCTGCAAGGAGTCTTTCCAAATTCTCTGAAATAGAAGGAAATCAAAATTCAAATTTAAAAAAGGATCATTCAACAAGCATCATTCTATTAGATAGCAAGTTCTCTTATCAGCCACCTCAGCGATCTCCAATGGGACGGGAAGTATTCTGCAGGTTCCATACCCGGATTTTCCACTCCGTCCTGCAACGATTTTCATTAATCGTCTAACCAGGGAACGGTCTATTGCAACCACTGAAATCATCATTTGACACCAGATCTTCTCTCGTAAGTAAACAAAAGTACGAAAGTATTTGGTGAATAAAAAATAGGATAGGAATACACACCCTCCACGGCTGAGCATTGTAGTAAATGAGCTGGCCACGAGACTGATACGCCGTCCACCAGATGAACGTTGAAGCGGATGCTTAAAACGTGCCTTTTCAATGCTATCTTTGACTACTTTGAGCAAGAAATTTACGACTATAATCTAGGATTTCTTTCGCAAACTTGCCGGTCATAATAAGCGAGTCGCAGAAGTCGCGCGAGAAGGCCCACTTGACAGTTGGATGAATGCCATTCAGTCTCTGTCCCACAAAGACTGGCAGCACTGATGACGCTTAATTAATTAATGTAATTATTTATCTAAAAATATGTATAAAGCAAATTAAAAATAGTCTCAATTGTATTTTTTTCAGAAAACAAAAAAACCTTTGTTGCCATCAAGCCGAAAGCCGACGAAGACGCCCGCCGACCACTCGGGGTCGTCGCCAAGGACAACAACCGTCGGAACCACCTTCTTCTCATCGATTACTGCAACAATACTGGAAAGTCACTCTACATTACTAGTCTTTCGATGCAAAAAGTATAGTACTCCACGTTGAGGTGGTGGGAACACATGTTCGATTCGTGCCGTAGGCATCCTCTTTTGAATGTATTTGTTTGGAATGCGTTCTCTCTTACTGTGCTGGGCGACATGCTTCGTGGCAGCGAGAGAGAAGCCTTCCTCGGACTGCCGATGCGGAGTGTCGCCTGCAAAGTCTCCGCGACGAACGTGCACGCATATTCTACAAGTTTAATTTTTTCCAAATTTTCATAATGCTACAATCTCTTATTTTGATGATAAAAATAAAATATTTTCTACAGACGTATAAGGATAATCATAGAAAACCCATAAAAAGTTTAAAAAAATATGTACCTAAAAGGCGCTTTGGTAATCGGGTCCATGTCGGGAAAGAGTCGGGTGTAGAAGCCGCGCACGTCTTCGCGTGGAGCGACCCGCTCGAGCACCTCCTCACGCGGCATCGCCGTCGTCCAGTACTTGAAGCTCTGCGAGGGAAACCAGGCCGTTATCAGGTGCAGAAATACAGAGAAGTTTCTGTTAATTTCAATATAACTGTATTAATTAATTTGATTTAAATTGATATTGGTACTTCTGCGGCAAACCTGCACGTAGAGGAGTCTGACGTGGAGCAGCGAGACATTTCTATGATCGTTGAGGGTGTCAAGAATCTGCTCGCTGTACGCGCAGCACTTGTGCGGAGGACTGACTATCAAGAACGGCGGATCGGTCTGCAACCCATGTTCTTATACTTCTTTTCAGAACACATATGTATGTATATTGTAATTTATTGAACATTTCTTTACATATACATTTTGACCTCAGGAATGATATGATGATCCTTTTGATTACTAATAATTTTTGTACTAATAACATTTCTCGACAAACCTTTTTCGAAAAAAACTTGTTCGATATGAAAAATTATTATTTGATTACAAATAATTTTTCTTATCGAACAAGTTTATTTCGAAAAAGGTATGTCGAGAAATGTACGGTATTCTTAATGTGAATGCCGTCCAAGAGATGCGGCAGCTCTGCCTTGAGCAGAAGAAGATGCGAGCCTTGCACGGGCATTCGCATCACATCGAAAACGGGCGTTCTACAATCAACCACTTGTTTACACAGTATCTTTTCATTTAAAATCGAAAACGATGCGAATGTATGAAAAGCGACTGAAGCTTACCGATTTGTAGCTCTGGCCAGGCCGATGAACGAAATCACCTGCGAATATGTATAAAATTTGCCTGCTATATCAAGCGAATAAACATAATTGATGGATGCTCTATACAAAAAGTCCAAATTTTGGCAAACCTCAAAGACAATATTTCCTGGGCCGGCCATGCCTTGGGAAGCTTCAAGATTCGCGGCCAGCTCTTTCACACCATCTGTCGGAAAAGGTAGAATACACACATTACTTTATTTCATACAGAGGAAAATAAATACATAGAGCTAAATTGACTGATTTTATTCTTAGAGGTTTTTATTTCTTACATGAAAATAAGCTATCGACAGGAATATACAAATATAGTACAGACCTTGAGACAGGAGATCCTCCTCCGCTCTCACGGTCAGAGTTTGAAGAGTGTAGAAGCTCACGATGAGAATGACAACGAGGAGAAGCCACGCCAGAGCTGAAGAATCAGAGAATTAGGCACTCTTCAATGTTTTAGAACTAAAAGAAATGATCTTTTGTGCGGAGACAGCACTTAAGACACAGGGAGAGAGAGAGAGACAGAGAGAAAGAGAGAGAGAGAGAAAGAGAGAAAAAGAGAAATAAAAGAGAAAGAGATTTAAAGCGATATGGCACGAACCAGCTTCCTTTCGACGAATGCAGCATACTGCCCGCATTGTCGTTCAAGGTATCCCTGAGAGCAATCGAAGGGGATGGAAGCTTGTCTCACGAATTACTAGAATGTGTATTGCTTGGGTTGAGAGAACGCTTCAGAATGACAAGGCAAAGCAAAAATGAATGAATCAAAGAAGAGAATCGAAATTCGACTAATGCTGCCAAATACAGACTGGCAATGCAGCAGAAGCTGCCGCTTTCTCCGCCTCTTCGAACCCGTTCCACCTGCCGGGGATCTAGTAGGCGCCAAGCCCAAGTCCATCCCTGACGTGTTATCTCGCGCCTCCGTCGGTGGCGATCTCATCTCTCTCCTTGTCTCTCTCTATCGTTCACTCTCTCTCATCTTTCTCTCTCTCCATCACTCTTTTTGACGAGTTCAAATTGTCGCGAATGTACGCTTCGTCACAATTTAGAGACGGCAATGATGGCGAGAGAATGAGGATGGAGTCAGAGGAAGAGTATAAGAGGAAGGAAATAGAGAGAAAGAAGCAGAACATCAGTGAGAGGGCAAGTGGAGCACAAGAGAGAAGTAAGCGATTGAGAAAAGATTGAAAAGGCATGAGACCAAGAGAAACTGATGGTGAGAGCGAGAATGCTAGAGAGAAAGAAAAAGAGGTCGCGTGGATTTGTTACGCGATAGTCAGACCGTCATAGTTCAGAACGAAACGGATCCGGGGCAAGAAGACCAGCGCATTCGACAGAAATTCGGCTGCCAAAAGTGCAGTGTCTAAAAGGGCATCGTCCAAATGGGCCGTTCTCGATGTACAATAATGTTATTCCAAGGGGGTACAGTATATGAATAGGATAACAATAAATGATGAGATAACATAAGTCAATAACAACATCTTTAATTTTAAAATAAAGAATAATAAAAAGATACCACAAAATAAATAAAAAATAATCAAAAAAATACCCTTAGAAAAATTTATACCATTTGGTTAATGTTTGTGATTTTTGATTTAGAAATTGTGATATTTCTTGGTGTTTTAGTTTCCGACGCCTGCAGCCGAGAGTTGCACTGATTTATTCAACCAGCGCCTTCTCTCTTCTAGATTTTGTGAATCCTCTCTTATTAATTTAGCTTTAGATAAAAAAAATTTTGTTATTACAATTATCCAACGATTCTGCTGACCGTCTTTTATGGCTACTTCAACCATGAAGGGAGCAGTCTTTATTATGACTAATGCAAACGCAAAATCCAACAGTGTTGAGTGTTCTGAAATACAGCCGCACATGAAATCTTATCGACACATGTTAGATGAATAAGAGATGAACGCTGATATGAAAGATCGTTGAACATTTATATGCTTATACACGGGAGTTCGTCGAACATTTTATAGTGTTTAAAATGTTCATTCAGCGCTGAGCGATAGAAACAGCGATGAACGTTCATCGCTGGAGAAATAGTGTGCAAAAGTAGGAGAGTTTTTGGAGTAATGGGAGGGCATGTTTGTCTGTTTCTCTCCACTGTTCCACGTTAAAGCTTACTTCTCTAATCGTCGACGAACAGTTTTGAAAAAAATCATGAACTCTATCTCTCTCTCTCTTTCTCTCTCCCTCTTTCTCTCTCGTTCTCTGTATTCGACTTCATTTACGCGGATTGTATAAGGAGTGCTAGTATCTAAATATACGTATCTATTCTCACTGCTGAATGATTAAATAAGAAATTTAAAGCCATGAAAATTTTTCGTTCTCTGTATTCGACTTCATTTACGCGGATTGTATAAGGAGTGCTAGTATCTAAATATACGTATCTATTCTAACTGCTGAATGATTAAATAAGAAATTTAAAGCCATGAAAATTTTTTGGAAATGAGCGTCGAGGGTCGTGGAAAGCCAAGATTACATTTGCGGCAGGATTGTACGCTATAAGTGCAAAGTGTTTTATTAGTTGCTTTCATTTATATATTTTTTTTTATTTATTCGCACATCATAAACATTCGGCAATTTACGCGAATGTGGCTTACAGTGCCCACTAGGGATAAGGAATAGGAAGGGAAAAGGGGAAGGGGAAAGCTGAAGCTTCCAGACCTCCTATGACCGATTTCCCGACAGTAGGCAACCTTTTAGTACTTGAAGAAACTACACCGAAAGGGCAAAGTTCAGCCACACAAGGGACGAAGGAAATTGTACCTGGAATGTCCAATACAGAATTGAGAAAAAAATTTCAATGAACACTCTTTTATGAATTCGAACAATGCACATTAATAAAAGCACCAAAAATTTTATCTGATGGTGAGCAAAGTGGAACGTGTTGCAAGACTAAACACCTCTTATTCGTAAACCTGACACTTCAAAAATCCTTCCATAATAAACAAGAAGTGAGGAGAGAAATCAAACAATTTTGCTGTGTAATTAATTTTGGGAAAACTGATTGTTTGGTGAGACGTTTAGGAAGTTTTTATTTTGAGCACTGTCAAATTTCAGTAAAATATCTCGTGAGAATCGATTGCCCGTGGAAGAGTTGTTTCCAGTGAATGATTTCGCAAGGAAGTTGAATTCATACGTCAAAGAGCTGGAATCAAAGGAACATTCATTTTAATGCTAAATAATTTGTCCTTGATCTAAAATCCACGAACACAAAATTTGCTCTCATTAGTTTTTTTTGTTTTGAGGAAAGCCCGACTCACTGCGCGACGAGTCCTGGAAAGGCAAAGTTCGAGAAGAGGGAAAGAGAGAGAGAGAGAGAGAGAGAGAGAGAGAGAGAGAAAGAAAGAGAGAAAGAGAGAAGAGATCTTCGAGAATAGGGAAAGAGAGAGAGAGAAAGAGAGAGAGAGAGAGAGAGAGAGAGAGAGAGAGAAAGAGAGAAAGAGAGAGGAGATCATCGAGAAGAGGGAAAGAGAGAGAGAGAGAGAGAGAGAGAGAGAGAGAGAGAGAAAGAGAGAAAGAGAGAGGAGATCTTCGAGAGGAGGGAAAGAGAGAGAGAGAGAGAAGGAGAGAGAGAGAGAGAGAGAGAAGGAGAGAGAGAGAGAGAGAGAGAGAGAGAGAGAGAGAGGAGATGTTCGAGATGTTTGCGCAGTGTGGTGCCTGGGAGGACTTTGACATTTACGGAGGTCAATCGTGCGTGGAGAGAGCCGAGAAGCAGAACTGAACGCGATGGGCTATCACGATGTTACTTCTCTGCATATAGTATGTAGTATGTCTGTTGAATGTTCATTGTTCATTAGAGAGAAATTTTTATGAATGTTCTATGTTCATTTGAGAGATATTTTAAAGAGTCAAATGGATTATTTAATCTCTGGAACACCGGCCTCTTGGTAGGGGTTGTCACTTTTCATCTACACTTGCAGATGAAAAGTGACATACTTGTGCTATAAAATGTACTAGCCAGCGCGATTGTAAGACTCTCAGAATTTTTTTAAAGCTTACATTCATTCGATATGAAACATGTTGAAAGTAGCTCTTCGCTGATCGCCCTCCTTTAAGGCTCCGATCGAGAATATTTAATATGGTTTGTCTACAGGCGAGAAGAATGACTCGTTTTTTCTGGGCCACTCAACTCTGCAGTAAAATTCTGCTGATCTCCACATACGCTGCACTCATTCTCACACTTTGGCGTCTCAGGGTATTTGGCCATAAGTTAAAATATTATTGAAATTATATCGTAATTTTTCTTATATTTTCATTTGTGTTGCCCATAGCTGTTTTTATTATCATTTGAACATGGTTATTTTAATATACATGATAAAAAATGGTCAGTCTATTTTGGCGTTTTTGCAGTCTCATGGGGCTGCAAGCAGACATGGTGATATTTACGAAGACTCATATGCAGGGGAAAGGCTACTTCCGCAGCGCTCTATTGACTTGTTTTATAGGGTACACCGTAACCATCATTTAAATATTGTGACTAGTTATGAAGTATGGCTCCAATATTGGTGAGAGTCGCAGCATTTTCCAATCCATCCACTGCATTATTATATTTAAAACCAAAATAGCAAATTGTCATCTCTAACTGATGACCCGCTAAGTCCTCGGCGCCCGCGTACCCCTTGACGATCTGCGCTATCTCAAAGGACTTCTCCACTTCGCTCACGGCCGTCGCTTGCTTCCTGCGCAATACGACCGCCTTCCGAGATGGCCGCCGCTCCGTCTCCCAAGACGAATACCGGATACGGTAGGTGCAAAACATAGTCTTTTTGGAATTGGAACAAGTGAACTGAGTGAGCTGTGAAGGAAAGATAAGGAGACAAGTAAATGTAAGGAGACGAGTAAATGTTAATAATTGTTCTTCGAATTCCATTCAATACATTCCTCAAATTGCTTCTAATGTGGAGCAGAACGTGTTAGAATGATTTTTACAGATTTGATGCCTCTGTTTCAGCTTCTGCATGGGTCTGAACGAGTTCAGTGACTTCACTCACAATCAGGCGGTTGCGGGAGGGCATGAGATGCAAAGGGGAGCCACGTTGATCTCGAAGCGAAGACGCCATGTCATCCTCACTATCATTCGTGAGCCTCTCGAACGATTCGTATCGGGGTACGTCTACAAGTGCTTGGAGTACGTGCATCTCTGTCCTTTTTATTACAAAAATATCCGTATTTTCATTACAAAAAAAAACATTGATAAAATGAAACAGCGAGGGCCTCTGCCACGAGTGCGCACCAAAGGATCTGCCATGCTTCCTGGAGACTGTCCATGCTCATGCTCATTCCTACGCCGCCACTGGCGACGAGGCTCTCCTCACTGACTTGGACAAACATTTCATACCACAGAATTGGCATGTTCACCATCATTCCATTCGAATCTTTGTATTCTTCGTATCATTAATGGAACTAATTAGGTTTGATGCGTTTAATTGTAAGGTACTGCGACTTCCGGGAACACCTGGCTGAGTACACAATCATCAAATATGGACACGGGCAAGGCTTGGACAAGGTTAGGAAATTTTAATTTTAATTATACTAATGGCATTTACTTTATTATTTTGTTCCACAAAAAAATTAAGCGAAGCATGATGCGTCATCTCGCCTATGCATTCACCGTAGCTGGCGTTGAGCCAGAACTCATTCAGGTTATCATGACTTCACTTGAAAGAGATCCTCCTCTTCATCGTACAAATGGAGATATTCGAGTTGAGCAGGCAAGAAACACACTTTTTCTTTCAATTCAAACCTCCCACTCTTTCCTATTTCTCATTTGGAATCCGCCATTCTTTAATATAAGAAAACCTTCCACAAAGTTCTATAAATTATGGTTTTGGCATGAATGTACATACACATTTACTTCTCTCTTTCTCTCTCTCTTTCTCTCTCTCTCTCTCTCTCTCTCTCTTCATTCTTCATTCCTCATTCTCATTCTCAGCTTGCTGCTCGTTCAGGCACGCCAGAGGATCCAAAGTGATCGCCACCTCCTTCTTCTCTTCATTCAACTGTTTTATCGTGACTACTTGATCTTTGATTTCTCGCTTCCTAGTTCCGTCTTGTAATTTCACGTAAGAGACACTAGACATATGAATGCATATTGTTGCTAGAACGTGTCTTTCTTTTTAAGGCACATACACCTCTACACACATACATATGTATGTACTTTATTCATTTTCTAATTAATTTAATCATTTTTAAAAACACTTTGTGATCGATGTGCCAGAAAATACTGCCGCCGATTATTCGTTCTCGAGGACACAGACAAGCGTCTCTGATATGTCCAGGACATTTAATAGTCCATGACACTTCAGAGACACGTGGGAGACATGTCAGAGACAAATTATTCCAAATGAACAGAGAAGGGAGGCGGCAAAATTAATGGTTTTACATATTTTTCCTCTATTTCCTTTATGTGACATGCACACTTTGCATTTTTTCCACTAGAATATAACACTCATCTTTAACATGGAAAGGAAAGAAGAGTGCAGAGCATCATCAGACATCAGTCATGTTAGCAATACTTCCCACTCAAATCTTCAAAATAACACTTTGAATATTTACGAGCCGAAAACATTCTTGCAGATGTTTTGAATTCTTTTCCAGCAACAAATCGCCGTTTGATATCTTCTTCCATTTCTTCATTATGTCAATACAGAAGAATGATAAAGAGCAAATTGATCAGACAAAACAACAATGAGAGACTTAGTCGAGGAGACCGAATCTCATGTCGTCGTCCGACTCCTCCTCTTTCTTCTTCACCGTCTTCTCCTCGCGAGAAGTGGCTGGCGCGGCGGCGGCAACAGCAATCATCCGCGACTCCGGCTCCCCCGGCCAAGCTGACCAGGCTCTTCGTGCCCTCGTCGATCAGTTCGGGCAGCAACTTGTCCACCAGACGATTCACCACTAGCTTCAGCTGCGCGCTTACTAAGACGAAGCTATAAATTCTACCTTAGAGACACGAAATGACGTCGGGCGTGTTTGTTTCGCCTCTCTTCCGACTACCTTCTCACGAGTTTTATCACTGCGGTCTGATTGGCATATTGAGGATCGCCACGTCCACTTTCGCCATTGTTGTTTCACATCACCGCACTTCTACTTTTTTTTTTTAAATTTTTTTAATTGCTTGATGCAATGATTGTCTACGTGAAAGCCTATCTGCGCTTGAAAAATTATTATAAAGAAGGGAATTTGTCTTGGCATGCATTTGTAAGGAATTTTATTCGCTGCAGAAAAATCTCACGCAATTTTGAAAGTCGAATGCAGCAGTTTCAAAATCCAAAACGCTTTTTTAAGGTAAAATGATTTTAAAACCGGATAAATTGATGCAGACTTCGAAATTCACGATTTCCATGCAGAAATTCTACATATACATGTTGGTTGGTCAAGCATTATCTCCGCCTGAGAGAGAGAGAGCGAGAGCGAGGGAGAGAGCTGATGGTGAAGAAGAGGAGAGAGTGGGAGTGAGACTCAGTGCCAGCTCACTAACAATTAGTGTCCTTTCAAAGTCACGATACTCACAAAATGAGTAGAAAGGAAGTCTAGACCGAGACGGACGATAACGGAGGCGCATTGAAGGCTTTCTATCAAAAGAGCGATATGTGCACCATTCCATTATCCTAAAACATGTATGAACACCTTTAGGGGAGCGCCCAGGGTTGTCTTTTAAAAGAACAATGGATGCGCTGCAGGAACTTTAAGTTATTTTGTTGAAAATTTTGAAGTTGTGTTGTTTGATGCATTTATCCTCGGATACTTTCCATTTCCTTTTTGAGCCATTTCACACAAGATATCAAGCGTTTTTGTGTTGGTGCAGATGGAAGAATGAGTGAAATTGGCATATGAATATCTTTGTTTGCAAGAATTGTTCTCGTCGTTAGTCAAATGTGCTTAATTACAATGATTACAGCTTTCATTCTTGCCATATCCACGCGTTGATTAGGAACACTTCCGAAAGAGATTAAAATTAAATTTGCCCTACCGTATTTTTTTCTTCAACTTAGAAGTCGATGCGATTTGTGGTATGAAAGGACCTTTCAGTTTGTAATGCAATCTTTGGAAAGAGAAGAACGGCGCCATGGAACGAGCGGAGACATTTGTTCTCTTCAGGCACTGCCTCCTTTAATTCCCTTTTCTTATTGTTAGCTCTTGGTAGAAAATTACAAATCATTCACTGAAAGCACTGAATAGCTCAAACTTAGAAAGGCTGTTATTATGTATATGCTGATATGTGACACGACCACTGTATAAAATTTGCACGGAAAAATTAGTGATTATAATAAATTACTGTTTCTGACAGAACTGACGGCACAGATTCCAGAAATTAAAAAAAGGACAATTTTTTCACCACCGAAAATGCGTATGAGAAAAGAGATAAAGATCAAAAGGGTAGGCCGGCCAGACATGTTTCCAGCGAACATGTCCCTGAACTGTCTTGCCTCCCCCCAAAGATCAATAACAGCAGGCTGTCTATAACTGTATTTCAGAGAATTCAAACAATCCAAATGCACTTCGAGATCTTAATCCAATCAGTCATAAAATAACGAGTACAACTCGAATATCAATTTACCGTTCATATAAATTTTTTCCTCTAATAGTCCGTCGGATTTATTTTTGTCATATCATTTTTCCACATACATACATAGTATGTACATATCCGAGACCTCTAGACTATTCATTTCGAATGTCTACAATAAGCTTGCCTAACTGACATACATATGTATTGCCACACCGTTAATGACATATCCATCAATTTTGAAGAGAACCCCTTCTCTCATAATCAGAACATTTTAGCCAGCTAAGGCAGAATCTTCAGCGGAATTCAGAAAGCGATCTTTACGATGATAGCTTTCATGGCAATTTCACTCGTGAAAATTTGCTGGTCGATATGCAATACAAGGAGAAAATGCAAACAACGGTGAAGGGAGATATCAATCAAGTGCATTGGCCCACGCGAGGCAGGCCTGACACATTTCGAGCGAAGAGTGCGTTCATCTCAAATACCAGCAATAGCCTGACTTTCATCTAAGGAGAAGTTCACTTTTTATTCTCTTTTTCAAGCAGAGACAAACAAGAAACATTCCATTGACATTTATTATGTCGGATGATTCTGCAGAGATAATGTTGATCGAACGTATTTCAAATTAGATTAACAGAATTTGCGATAAATATCGGCCTCGTGTATTGCTTCTTTAAAAAGTCTATCCCTGCTAAAACAACTAACTGTTAAGCCACCCCCACTCTCCCGTTTTTCAGCAAAATGTTTCCGTACCATTCTGAACTAATTTTGTCAATATTATGGTAAAATTAAACATCCAGGCTTTTAATGCCACTCGAGAAAGAAATACTATCTGTGAGATAATAAGTTTGCTCACAGCACGCTGAAAACAGCCAAAGTGAAGTCTCCTTTTTCGGGTGCTGAGATGAGGAGGTTAGGGCGGTATGTTTTCTGGTTCTCTCGATAAAAAGGGTGATGCATCTCTTCTTTTTGCCTACCTGGCTGTGAGTTGTGGAAGCAATTGTGGGAGGATTCTTTCTGTGTTTATGGTAGCAGAAATGCAAGGGATTGTTTTGGGATAAACACAACCTAGAGAGAACAACGGAAACAAACAATAGAAACAGAGAGAGCGATAGAGAGAGAGAGAGAGAGAGAGAGAGAGAGAGTCTTTGCTCTGCTATGACGAGAACGTGGATGGTGTCCACCGAGCACTCTCTTGCCACCATGCAGGAATGAGGTGGTTTTGCTATGGGAAGAGGTGGGAGAAACAGAAAATAATGCCGGACTCCTCACCCAAAAAAAAAGAAGCCTTACTACGGCGGCAGGCGAAATGATCTGAAAGTCAAGATGATTTTTCTAATTTGGGTAGAAAAAAAATGAATGAAAATAATAAGGTTTGGAAGCAGCATTATTTCTTTTAAACTTGAATCAATTTGAAGACCACTTTTTTTTGCCAGGTCGTGTTTTCAGTTTCAAGATCACATGTAAGCAGCTGTGAGTCGTTAGTAAGAAAGAGCAACGGGCGACAACCAGCTTTTCAAATCTGATTTTCGGAGTACACACAAGAAAAAATTCCATTAAAAACTACTGTTTTGGCTACGGTATTTACCGTGGAAAGAGCTTTCTAGGGAATAAACCGTACTAATTCGCAAATAATAACCGTTGCCGCAAACCGCTGGTCAAAAACCGTCAAAAAGCGGCTAACCGCTGCGGCAACGGTATTTTTGCAGCTAAGGAGGACGAGGCTTGAACCTCGTTTTTGGTAATTTATTTCACTCTTTCGCCTCTCTCTCTCTTTCTCTCTCTTTCTTTCAATATCTCTTCCTTCCCTACTTCTCTCTCGCTGTCTGCTTCTCTCTCCTTCCCTATTCTACTTCTAATATGGCTGGAACCACGTAAATAGACGACAATTTCTCAATTTTTGTGGTTAAGTTGGATTAAATACTTCTTTTGTTATAATATCTTTAATAAAGAAGAAACTAGAAACTAATAAGGTGTTAAAAAAACGGAAAAGTGAATGAAATATCACTGACCTGATTTGCGTAGTGGAGTTGGCGTGGACGACGGTGAACCTGTAAGCAGACAGAGAGTTTTGCAGCCGCGCGGAACCGAACCCGTACCCAACCAAGCCACCACCCATTTTCGCATTTTCCCAGCACGCGCGCCTTAGACCACTACACCACTAGCACCCCGCGACTGAATCCGGAAGAAGATAGCCAATTGAAAACGGAGGTCGGCATGAAGGTATGTTAAGGTCGCGAGCGCGCGCTTGAGAAAGACAGAGAGAGAGAGAGAGAGAGAGAGAGAGAGAGAGAGAGATAGAAAGAGAGAGAGATTGTAAGACAGTATTTTTCTCAAAATTGTCGTCTTTCATCACTTGCAGTTTATTCATACTGCATTCGGTTAATTTAGTCTCAATGATGCGCTTGCTTTCACTACTTCCATAACTAATAAACTACCAAACGGTGAAGTCCGAATCTCTCTTGATTAGCTGTAATGTTCTAATTGCATTCGTTCAGTGTAGTGTTCACTGCTTGTTGAGGAGAGTAAGAC
Source organism: Allodiplogaster sudhausi (assembly GCA_945643635.1). Taxonomy (NCBI): domain Eukaryota; kingdom Metazoa; phylum Nematoda; class Chromadorea; order Rhabditida; family Diplogasteridae; genus Allodiplogaster; species Allodiplogaster sudhausi. Next base: position 934,104 of record CALZFC010000007.1, on the reverse strand, counting down.
AGACAGAGAGAGACAGACAGAGAGATAGAGAGAGAGATAAAGAGAGAGAGAGAGAGAGAGAGAGAGAGAGAGAGAGAGTGAGTGTGAGAGAGAGAGAGAGAGCTGGAGAGCACCTGTGAGGGAGGGAGTGGTAACCTGATTGTGAGAGCTTCGTTCTCTATGTATCGATTTTTTTAAGCAGCCAATTGCAAGCAGGCTAAACTTTGCATCCATATAAGCATACACTTACCATGTTTCAACTTACGCTTTACAATTACAGCATTCAACAGTTTTTATTGTTATGCAGTGGTCAATGTGATAACAAGCGGAATGTAAGCGCCGTAAAGAATCGAGCGACATTTTGACAGAAATGTACAGGCATTCACAGGATATTCCAAACAATATGCAACGATTCACAGGATATTCCAAACAATATGCAACAAGATAAACTAGATTTTCACTCGTAATGAATACATTCACATAGTGCACCCTGTCAAAATTAAATCAATGAATATACAATTTCACAAAGAAGGAAGAAATACAAAAGACGCTTTCTCACAGAATACATATACAATCTTTGGCAAATATGATGAAAAGATTTTTACAAGGTTACTTACTCTTCACCTATTTCTAGGAAACTATACAAACCACTCTACAAATCCATGATAAAATTTGACCAAAAGAATCATGCCAAATGTATTTGAATGCTGTCTACCAGGTTGATAGCTGTGTTCGACTTGACCGACTGTGGCGCGCCGATGAGAAGCGAGAACACGCCCCAGATGTCGGCAACCTCAGAGTCGAATCGGAGATGGAAGAGGAAGTGGCAGGCCAGGGCAACAACAACAGCCTCGATGAACGATTCACCGCAGAGAATCTCGATTGCCTGGAAATATACATTAATCTTACTTTTTTTTGTTCCTGTTAAACCAAGAAATATGCAGGCAGTGAGAGAGAGAGAGAGATGACTGAGCGTGAGACAGAGAGAGAGAGAGAGAGAGAGAGAGAGGGAGGGAGGGGATTGAAGCAAAACAGCCTCAATTTTCAAGATCTTATATTCGGACAGTACTGCACCTTTTCTGACTGGAGAGATGAAACTATTGCAAAAAGAAAACTTTACACTGACGTTACAAAATACGGAGAACTGCTTCCTGCTTTGTCCGTACTTGACAACCAGCGGCTGACGGAGGCCCATTTCACAGAGTCGATCGACGACGTGCCTTGCATCAGGCTCATTGTCAGACTATAAGTATTGATTGGCAATTTCTCTAAAGCGCAAAAAAAAACATTTTAAAAGAGAACACTTATCAAAGAGAATCACATACAAATCTATTGCTGCCTTCAATTTATTAAAAATATACAGCAAACTGTCTGACCAGGAATGAAGAGAAGACTCTGCCAAAGCGTGACATCTGCTTACGTGGCAGAACTTCTTAAAGTGGGCAACCACAGCGAGAACGGCTTGTACAGATGCTGTTTCTGCAACCATCTCTTGTCAACTTAGATCGACTAGATTCAACAGAAAAATCGGGAAATTGATTTAAAAAAATTCTCCTCTTACCTGAACCTGTAACTGTATTCATGGCAGAAATAGACATCTGCTCGGCCGAGGAGAAGTTAGTCTTGAATATGCTGCTCAGATACTCCTCGATTCGGGGCCACTTCTGCACAAAGGCGTTGGAGTCGACCTTGAATCCTCTGTCAAAGTCGGACAGTATCTGCAATTAAAGAACTACAGTAATTTAGACCTGCTCTTTACAAACGAGTATTGCCGTATATCAAGAAAAGTACCTGCTTGGAAGAAGAGAGCTGCCTAAATTCTTCAATCGCCTTCGCAGCACCCATCTCACGACATAGCTGGAGTCGGTATTCACTTAAGAATAAATAAAGACCGTAATTCAGGCAAATTCATTTATGATTGTTATTCTATTAATTAAAGTACCGTAATATATATATACGGGTTATGCATAAGCAGAATATCATTAAAAAATAAGTGACTGTAACAATCTCCTCCAATTAATTAATGTATACAAATTATAATTAACAATAATATTCAAAAATAGGTGTAGAAAGACTGACCGCGACTCTTCGAGCATCTGAAGGGCAGTGTCACTGTCATCAGGAAAGTGCCTCAGCTGCATGGCGATGAGACGCTGACCTTCGAAGTTCCTTGGAGACGTGTCCATCTTCTTCCTCTTGCATGGTCGCAGGACAGCGTCTCCATGAAGCGCCATGCGTCTTCGCCGATTGCTAACGTACACGATGAGGAAGCTCTTGTTGCCGCGGACGAAGGGCGTCTAAAGTAAATATACAGTATGCTCTAAAGTTATTTGCAGTTATTAAGGATAAATTAAAAAAAAATACGAAGTGAAACCGGGTTTGTCTTTGGGAATGGGAGCATGAGCCTGGTGAAGAAGCAGACAATCTCACGTGTGGTTGGACGATTCTTGCTAAAGAAGGTATGGAAGATTGTGTCAATATTCTAAAAATAATAATGAAAATAATACACAAGTTAATATGGAGAATTGGCTCACTTGTCTGCATGCTGCATAAGATATTCGCCGACCCTTCGAACGAACTGCCTCCTGACGTTACAACGATACTCTTCGGTGATGTCACCGGACCGCAGAGAGGAGAGGATGACATCAGTTTCTGGATGAGTCCTCAGAATATCTTAACATGTACAGTTAATCACTTTGATCACGAAATTGTAATGTAAAGGGTACCTTGCATGGACGCAGTACTTAATTTTTCATTAAGTCTTTGCACAAGCACATCTCCGCCAGATCGATTTTCGCGATCTAAGTTGACGGGAGCGATTTTTTTTTAAATATAAACATAGACAGCTTACTTTTCAGAATCTCGCCAACGCAATGACCATCCAGTACAGACGCTGAAGAGCTACTCTCGTGACGACTTCCAATTTCATCGATTTCCTCTTCATCGTCAGAACTACTCAGCATTATTCTCTTTCGCGAGGGAGAAGCGGAATCACGAGCCTGATTACGGAAAATATCGTCCTTTGAAAGATAAAGAAGCACATAGTTTAGATCAAAAATTTCTAACCTTTGAAAATGGGCTGTACTCCTCTTCCTGACAATGAGCAACATAGACTGTTAGCTGGCAGTCGTCATCGGGGAATACACCCAAAACGGGGTACTCGATGCGACCCACTGATCTTGTAACTCGACAAATTCGCGAGGGATGGATTTCGTAACGGCCAAGAAGCTCCATCGTCAGCTCCTCCAACGTAGTTGCAGCGGACTCATCGGAACCAAGGTCTGCTTCAACCGACTTTCCATCTTCAGCCAAAACTTGCAACCGGAAACGCATTCTAAATTAAGAAATCAAATATATGCTTAAAATCAGTTTACAAGTAGTAATTGCGTTATAACGCCTTAATTTTTATAAGGAATAACACTCATTTGAAAGCGCAATTCTTCGTTTATTCCAAAGGGAAATGTCTGATTGGAATGTACACAACATCAACAAAGAAGTAAGAGTCAAGTGGGTGAGCAGAGTTAAGATCTTCGAAGGAAAGAACACAAAGAACATCGGACATCTGAACAGTGTAACAGTTGATAGAATCAAGCCAAGAGATCGTTTCGCACTTTTGAATCACAAGTTTCCACTCACCATCAACATAAGCAGCAAAGCGAATCTGACCAAAGGATGGGAGCGCGCCTGCTGCCAAGACTACACTATCGCGGTCACTGTAGCACATTCCATGGTAGTCAATTCTATAGCACAACATTTCTACGACAATTGCGAGGTCAGCAATGATGGAGATCAGGGGAGAATCGGATGGAAGCTCGCTGTAATACCGTACCCCTGCTCGCGGCAACGCTTCCAAATTGAATGATGCGCGCTGAGATGCAAGGAAATGCTGCGCGTGGTTGATCATGGAGAATGGCAAGTTTTGAGCGTTCCTAGACATGTAGGAGTGCGACTTGATCGATGCATTCAGTTGCTCGAAATCAATACACCAATTCAGGATGGGGGGTCCATACAATCTCACGAATCTTGCATAGTGAACGAGGTGGTGAGTTTTGATCGTCATCGAAACCTCGCCAGGGAAAAGGTTGACAATCTCGCGGACCGAATCAATGTATGTTGCCACTAGATCTTCTAATCTGGCCAGATCTCGTTCAGTAAAGGAAGGCTGCAGAAGGGTGAGGAGAACTTTTCCAAGAAGCACAAAGGATTCCCACTCTATGAAGTCGGAGAGATCGGTGTGAAAATGAAGAGCAAGCGGGAGCAATCTCATTAGAGTGTGAACCTGGGAAGCGCGCTGGGAGATCGAAGTGCCAGAGAGAACATCTACCTTGAATGGGGAGGGGCGGGATGAAGAATCTTGCTTTCCTTATGGGAGATTGGACAAAATCGCGTTGATTCTTTGCAACTTAAGCCCACGCCGATCCAATGCGCGCAGAAGCCTTATGGTTGCTCTTTGGGCTTCACCCTCCAAAACGTCGTGCATTAGATCCAGCGAGCAATCATTCATAAAGTCATACCCCGGAATGCCATCCAAAGGGCGAGCATCTTTGAAGCCATGGTTCTGGGCCAATCCTGCGCTGAAGACGTGGTCGTACCACCGCCTATCTTTCAGCTGAACTTGCGACTCGTTCGTGACAGTAAGGAAGTTGGCAGAGTCAATTAGACAGAGGCGGCAGCGGTTGTAATTGAGTTTGAGGCCGCGAAACTCATAATGCGCTTTATTATCCGCAATCACAGAGAGGAGTACTGGGTGAAAGAGTTCATCTCCAATTCGAAGGCCACCCCTATCATAAATGCTGGCCAGCTGCTGCTTTAGGACATCAATGATGGGAAGGAAGGAATGCGCTGAGTGGTCTTTCGCATAGGCACTGGCATAGACCAACTTGGACGCCAATGCCGATGAGGCGTCCAAGTGATGCCCTGCCAGTTTGATTTGGAAAAGACAAAGCGAGTTGGCGGCGGCCTTGGGGCCAAGGGAGCCTCCGGGTGAGACATCGTCTGCATACAACAGGAAAGGAAGTGGGGTTGCATGCTGAGTTTCATCAGCCACGGTCTTATACCTTTCTCCCTTTTGATGGCAGCATATTCTATCGCTACAGCAGGACTTGAGCAGGTTGAGGGAGCGAGCAAATTGTACTGCTTGTCTAAGCACTTCTTCTAGCTCCAATACATAGAAGTACTCTCCTTGCTCTACACGGACTGCTTCGCCGTTTCTATCTCTCTTAGTCGTCTGGATTACGCCCATCTGACATTTCTGAGGTGTTAGAATGTCGCCGTTACGCGTGCCAAGCTGGGTCCTTTTGTAATGCGTCAAACAGGAGGAAATCGCCGAATCAGTTTCGGCTATAGCCCTAGGATCACCGGATTCGGCGACATGCAGAACACGCTGCAAAAACTGGGCGAAGCTGTAAAGCGAAGAGCGGGGGACTCCTCTGCCCATCTGCTGGGCGAAAAATTGTTGGAGCTCGTTCGCACAGCTGGTAGATTCTGGAAACATAGAATAAATAGCTCTGGCAAATAGGAACCAAGAATACATGATACTTTTTTTTATCTACACTAAGACCAAGTTGCATAATAGTTTGCATAGACATAAATGGGAACCTGGTGCAGGTTCAGAATTAGCCTCTGTTGATCCTCCTCCATCCATCTCAACTTCCTCGCCAAACGACACTTCAGCAGCATTTGCTTCAGCAACGTTTGGAGGTCTTGGTGGTGGCGAAGCTGAATTTTTCTATTTATTTTAATAAACAATAGAAATAAAGTGCATGAAATTTTTTTCTTCTCTCTACCACCAAAGACGGCTGTGCTGTCTGTCAAGGCCTACTGTACTTCAAGTAAGAGGGCATAAAAAGTAATAAATAATCACCTGAGAGAATAGAACCAGCGTGAAAACGTGTGCAGTGCTGCCGTAGTGCGTCCATTTTGCCGAATCGCTGCCAGACGACACACATCTTGCATAGCAAGGCACCGCTGCCACCATGATCGTGTCGCCGATGCTCCAAAACTCTTCGTTTGGACTCCAGCCATTTGTTGCATCCTTCGACAGGGCATTCCATCTAAATAGTGGTGTAATTTGGTTTTCTTAAAGTGTCACAGTAGTAAGCTAACTAATTGAGGAGATTAAAAAAACTGAAGAATACATTAATAACAGAATGTGACGAAAAAAAAACTGACAGCTGTGGTCGTCCAACAGCCTGCTTAAGCCCCCCTTGCTGCCTCGACACAACTCGCGGTACTGCAAAGATGGAAAAGCTGAATTACGAAAGGAAAATAATCTCAAAATAACAACTCATTAGAAAAAAGAGGATTTGTTTCGAAGGAATAAACATCTACTTCAAGTTTCCTATAAAATCTTACAGTAGTGACCGTCCAACACCCTGCTTCAGCCTCCCTTGCTGCCTCGACACAACTCACGGTACTGTAAAGATGGAAAAGCTGAATTACGAAAGGAAAATAATCTCAAAATAACTACTCATTAGAAAAAAGATTATTTGTTTCGAAGGAATAAACATCTACTTCAAGTTTCCTATAAAATCTTACAGTAGTGACCGTCCAACACCCTGCTTCAGCCTCCCTTGCTGCCTCGACACAACTCACGGTACTACAAAGAAATGGATGCTGAATTACGCAAAGAAAATAATCTCAAAATAACAACTCATTAGAATAAAGAGGAATTTTTTAGAATAAAAAAAATCTACTTCAAGTTCCCCTTAAGAAAACTTACATCAGTGACTGTCTAACAGCCTGCTTCAGCCTCCCTTCCTGCCTCGCGAGATCTCGCGGTACTGCAAAGATGTAAAAGCTGAATTACGAAATGAAAATAATCTAAAATAACTACTCATAGAAGAAAGGGGCTTTCTTTCGAAGAAAAAACATCTATTTCAAGTTCCCCTATAAAAAACTTACTGTACTGACAATCCACCAACGTGCTTCTGCTTCCCTGTCTGCCTCCCAACAACCAGCGGAACTGTAAAGAAATAAAAGCTGAATTACGGAAAGAAAATATTCTTAAATAACAACTCTTTAGAAAAATGCTTTGTTTCGAAAATGTATCAACTGCTTAATAGTTCTCTTAAAGAAAACATACCGTGGAGATCCTCTACCAGCGTACTGATGCTTCCCCCTTCCTGCCTCACAACAACACGCGGAACTGCAAAGAAACGGAAGCTGAATTGCGCAAAGAAAATATTCTTAAATAACTGCTCTTTTGAAAAAGGGTTTGTTCCGAAAATAAATCAACTCCTTTACGTTTGCAACAATGTGGAAGATCTATTACTAAAGAGTTATACACAATAACAACCAATCGTTCAAAAGAATCAGCCAAAGATTAAAAAAAATATATTTATTACAAGTTAGCTTAGAACGAACTTACCAGACGAAGTCGTCCCCCAGTCCCGCACTCCTCGCTCCCTTTCTCGAGCAACTGCTAAGGGAATATTGCCTACAATAACTGCTCTTTCTAAAGAATAAGCCGTTAGATCTGTTACAAGTTAGCTTAGAGCGAACATACCAAACGTAGTCGTCGCCCAGTCCAGTACTCCTCGCTCCCTTCTGCTTCTTCACAACTCGAGCAACCCGATGTGGATGCTGAATTATATGAGAATATTATCTACAATATCTACCCTTTCTAAAGAATCAGTAATTAATGTGCTTCTAAAAAAACACTTGCATCCATTCATATCTATTTAAAAAAAAAGATTCCATTCCATCAAGAAACATTTCCATAAAGAAATCATGCCCACCGTGGTAGTCACTCTTGATGATTCGCTGCAACCGAGCGAGCCGACCAGACACGTGAAAATAAAAATATTTGTGAAGAAAGCAAGGTTGAGTAATACTATTATATGAAAATTTGCATATAAAAGAACCTTAAATGCGCCGAGCCTCTTTTATACAAAACCATACCTCAATTCGCATCTAGCGCGAGAGACCCCGGCAGAAACTCTCTTTCATGCGGCAGGAGGCGAAGGCTGAAAGTAAGTAAGAAATTCAAGAGAACCAATTAAAACATTATCATTTATGGTTGGCAGCGACATAATCCATCTTTCTGAGAAAATTCGCTCCAGAAAATCAAGTGCGCCAGCATACTATAAGTGCGCCATGGTAAACCTCATGCGTCCAAAATGTGCAGTCGGAAAATACAGGTGCGCCAGCGAACCATAAGTGCGCCACGGAACACCGTATGCTTGTCCGAGTTGCCAGTTGTAAACCACTAATTTTAATGGTATGCTAGCTGGGGAAAATACCGTTGCTGCTTGAGGGCGCACCCAGGGTGCAAAAAGGCAAAAAACCGTTATTTCCAGCGGTTTCAACACCTACGGTATCGCGATTTCGCACTTCCAATGGTTTTTTTTCTTGTGTGTACCTCGCACCATTTGCACTCCATAGGAATAGGTATGGCAGTGAAGAGTTAGAATGCGAAAGAGAAAGTGAGAGAGAGAGAGGGAGAAAGAGAGAGAAAGAGAGAGAGGTAGAAAGAGAGAGAGAGAAAGAGAGAGAAAGAGAGAGAGAGAGATAGAGAGAATCTGAACAAAACGGTGAAGGTGAAGTGCAAGAAAGAAAAGAATGAGAAGGAAATGCCAGAAAGAAAAGAATGAGAAGGAAGAGTTGCGTAAAGAGAAAGAGAGAAGGTTAGCACGAACATCATTTCCGGTTCTCCGGTTCACAGGTCAGCAAAAAAGCGGCAGGATGTAATTCTGGACGACATGGATCACCCCGATGAAACGGATCGTTTCACATTGTCAGGTGGTCTGGGCAATCCCTATAAAATCCGCTGAAAGGACTGGATAAAGGTCGTCGCGTGGGCTGATTTTGCCATTCGATGGGGAAGAATCTTACATCCTGGACAGCTCATGTTGCTTGAAAAAATATTTCATGAATTTATTTTGTTAGTATTCGGACGACTTGTGGCTAAGTATGTATTTACATATGTACATATGTTCATACATATGAATGGTATGCGTACTACTGTAATCTTCTTCCACTGCTCCATAATTCGCTCCGGTTAACGCATCTCGTAATGTAAATCAGGTCTTCCGGTTCAGTTGGTAGAGAGTACGGTAAAATTTTAATTTTTAATTAATCACAAGACAATAAAAATAGTGCAGAAGAATGGTTGGTCTGGAGAGTGCGAGCCGTCTCTTCAGCAGCCGAAGATTCTTCCACTCCGTGCTCATCATCATCGTGGCATTGCTCCTCGCCATCTCGTACATTGTCGAACGAAACGAAATCGAGGTTGCAAAAGTACTTTAATTTCACATGAATTTAGGGAAAGTGTTTTTTTTAAATTAGTGTCATTTTTCTTATTATCTTGCATCTTTCAGCTGGATGAATATGCTGTCAATATGCCTACAAAACAAACGCCCGATTCCGCAATAAAAGTAAGCGTATTTCCATTTATAGAATTACTTAAAAAATTTATTGCAATCAAACATTGAGAATGTATTTTTTATATTATATATATTTTTTATATTCGTGGACGCTGACTTCTAAGGAATAATAATTAGGAATAATTTTGACTGAATCGAAACCATCAGTCTTCTAACAATTAGTCCCGCCGCGGAGTCTTGCATGGTCAACATGCGACCGGCGCCATGTGTGAAGGCGCCTTCGCCGCGGAATGCGTGCCTGCAAAGCGTTCGATCTATTCATTGTATCGGGTAAGAAAATTTGTCAGAACATGACATTCTCAATCACTAAATATTTATATCTAATTGTAAAGAGCGTCTTTTTGACAAATACACCTTTTTATCGTTGATAAAAAAGAGTTGTACTAGTAGCGACCTCCATTTGTAGTCAGGGGCACCCGCGTACCCCGTGACAGTCTGCGCCATCCCGAAGAGTCTCTCCACGCCACTCACTGCCATCGCGTGCTTCCTGCACAACACGACCGCCTTCCGCGCCGCCCGCCGCTCCATCTCCAAGGACAAGTACCATATTCGGTGCGTCTGAAGTACACTGGAGAGTAACATGAGTTTAGAACAGGCTAAGGAAGTGGCGGTATGTGTAAAGTGTAAAATATGTAAATTTTGTGCCATATGACTTTTTTCCTCGTCTGCTACAGATTCTGCGCTGCAGAAAACGAGTACAGCTAGTTCGAGCTGGCCACTGCGGCCGTTCGTGAGATGGAGGGAAGAGAAGATTCAGAGCTGACTCAAAGTACGAGACACGTTCTCCTTTCTGTCATTCGCGATCCACTTGAACGATTCGTCTCTGGCTACATCAACAAATGTGTCGAGTTAGAGACATCTCTCTCTCTCTCTCTCTCTCTATCACTCTCTCTCTCTCTCACTCTCTCTCTCTCACTCTCTCTCTCTCTCACTCACTCTCTCTTCCGATCCGTCTTTCTCGTCCTCCCCCCTTTACTATCACTCTCTATTTGGCTCGTTCTGTATACAGTGCGTTTCATTGACAAAGGTGAAGCAAGAATGTATTAAATAAGTAGCAAGAAAAAAAGAAGCAAACTGAAGCTTGCGTTGACCACAGCGAGGGCCACTGCAACGAGTGCCCGCGAGACGATCTGCCATGCTTCCTCGAGAGTGCGAACGCCCACGCACACTCCTTCGCCGCCTCAGGTAATGCCTCTCTTCTCACCGGACTCGACACTCATCTCATGCCGCAGAACTGGTAATTCCGCTCTCGAACTTCGCGTCTTCTTCCCTTTAAAGATAATACAGAATAGATCATTCTTCTATGCTCGAGGTACTGCGAATTTCACAAGCATCTCGCAGAATACAACATCATCAAGTATGGGCATGGGCCAGGAATGAACAAGGTACTTCACTCGTTGTTTGCTATTTAAAAATGTATATAAGTGGGCGTGTTAGAACCAAATAAAACAAATTTAGCAAAATATAATGAGGCAGCTAGCAAAGGTGCTAGGAGAAGCTGGCGTTGAGCAAGAAAACATCCGGGCTAGAGAAAATGAACTTTTGAAACAAATGAGCGGCAGTTATTTACTCGTGATCCACTTCAGTTTATCATGAATTCGCTGGAGCACGATGAGCCGTGCAATGGAACGCATGGAGATACACGAGTGTCGCAGGTATAGACAAAACCTATTGTACCTTCTCTTTCAGCTCCATTTTTGCTTTTTCAAGCATCAGCAAATGCACTTCAGGCTCGCCAGAAGATCTTAAACGAGCCAAGGCTTTTACAGCTCTTCATCCAACTCTTCTACCATGATTACCTGATCTTTGGCTTCCCACTTCCTACATATGTATGTGAACCGGAAAATTCTATGAGAAGAGGAAAGAGGCCGTCATTAGATCCATTCGATATTTTATGTCTCCTACTGAAATTCTTTAGACATTGACTTGAACTTTTGTTTAAAAATGCCTGTTAAAGAAGATCATGCGCTCATTTGTGCGGGTATTCTTCTGGTGTTCGCGTTTGGATTCGGGTTCATATTCACCTTAAAAACAATCAAATTTCGCTACATTTGTTTTTGCAATTATTTATGCATGCAAAATCGGATTGACCCCTAGATGAAAAAGAATATTTTCTGCAATCGTTTTTCTAGAAAGGATTCTAGAAAATGCAGCATCCTTATTAGTCGGAATTGCAATTTACTATGTATTGGTGCACATATAGACGATAAACAGACTTTTTAAAGCTTTCTAAATAAATAAACAGAAAACTTCTAATGGTTCGTCAAGTCGTTGTCTCAGCGGAGAGGGTTACGGTACGAGTCAGTGTTATTGTCTCGATCTCAGTCTGGCATCCCTTCACCCTGACATCTTTGTTCTGGTGCACTGGCGCTTCTCGGATGGCTGTCCGGTTCTCGCGTGCAACCAGGTTGCGCTCTCGCGAGCATCCAGCCTCCTCTCAAGCTCGGTGCGCCCTTGTCTTCGACTCGGTGTTCGACCGGCACTGCTCGAATGAGCACGCATTCCCCGTGCAGTAGGGGTGGAAGTGGATGCAGAAATATGAGCAGAAGATGATGAATGTGCAGGGCATGCATACGGACAGACGGAGATGCAGAAGAAGGAACATGCATAGAAGAGGAAGAACGAGCAGGGGCATGCATACGGACAGACGGAGATGCAGAAGAAAAGAGATAGGTGCATGCACAGAATGAGACGATTCAGTTATTGTACCGTTTTGTATCACAATTTTCTATGATCTCAGACGATGTACCAAAAACCAGAATTTTTGGTTTTCTAGCTTCCTGACCACTCCCTGGTTAGTGAACTTTAATTCGGGGAAATCGAGAAACCAAATATTCGAAAAAAAAAGAGCTAATGGTAAATTTGTTGTAAAACTAACAGGAAAGTATCAATGGTGCCCTTATTTTCAGTGCGACATACAGTAATACCCAGCGTGTGTGCAAGTTCTCCTTTTGTGCCTGATCAGGCCCGCTGATTTTAAATTTCTTGGCGGAGAACTTCAATTCTCCGGGCGAAGGCGGTGAATGTTGTCAAATTTTTTTAAAAGCATATTTCGCGCTTCTGTAATCGTAATTTTTTTTACTTGTGTGGTGAAGACAGTAGCATTTTATGACCCTTCTTTGCTCTTTTCTTTTAATTTTGTTATTATCTTGTAGCTGGAATGTATCCCTCTGATGACGGACGCAGTGGCAGCCAACACGGCCAAGGCTATTCGCAACAGCAGCAGCAGCAACATCAACAACATCAGATGCATCCGCCTGCACTCCAGCCGCAGGTAAATGCTATTTTTCTCTCAGTTTGCTTGCTTCATTCATTATGTATTAAGTGCAGAGAACTGTACAACCTTTACTGAGCTTCACTTTGCCGTTTACTTGAACAACTTGGGCTTGACTTCGCTGTTATATTTAACTTATTCTTGCTGGGCAACCCAAACGTATAATCTTCAGCAATATTACAAGTGAATACAACGGAAGTTGTTGTCCCCTATCATGTAACATTGCTTCGTTCTTACGATGTCCCTGATCATTTCTCCCTCGATCATGAACATTTTAGCGATGCTCTAATTCTATTATCCTATTCCATTTCCTCTTCAGATGCAGCAACATTCCCAACAACAACAGCAACAGCAGCTTCACCAGATGCCCCTCCATCACCAGTTCGGCAGCCAATCCCTTCCGCCCCCGGTCCATCTCATGATGCCCACCATGGCCTCTCAGCCGCTGCACCATCATCAGGCCATTCCTTCCACTTCAAACACTTCCATGGGATCGTACAGGTTATTTGATTCTTTACAATTTGATATCTTTGTTTTTTTTTAAACAAACCTACTGTTGACGAATGTATATTAACATCCTACTTATTTTGAAAATGTATTTGATAAAATTGTATTCAGTTTGTTGAATATAAATCTTTGAATGACTTGTACTTGCCCAGGTCGTCGTCCTCGTCCATGGGAAGTACATCGCAACAACAGAAAGCAGCTCAGCAGCAAGTGAGTGTGTTATCGGAAAGAATAGTCGGAAATCTTTTTTATTTATTTATAATGTGACCGCCAATTCCAGGTGATGATGTCCTCAGATCTCGATCATTTGATAAAGACGCTGCAAGACCAGAGCCAGCGGGATGACTTGAAGCTGCGTGCACTTCAGGTATTGTATTATTTTTCCAACATCTAATTTTTTTTGGTTCAGTGCCCAAAATGTAAATATCCGTCGTATTAACCATATACTTCTTGCACATTTATTTTCGTTTGATTCAAGTATATCGTTTCATCTAGTAAATTTTTATGTTCTTCTTTTTTTTGCTTATAATCTTGTGGAATTTACCTAGTTGTAAGAAGGCCCATTCTCTTACGCGCAGGACATCTGGAACGGATTCGACGCCTTTTCCTGTTCACCAACGTATGCGCAGCTACTTGAGAGTCTGATGCGGTGCTTCCTCAAGCTGTTCACTGAGACGGCTGCGCAGTTCATTCAGGAGAACAACACGCAGGTGTTGGAGAGCATTTCTTTCTAATTATGAAAAATCGCATGCAATAAAAAATTTTTGTGGTACTACTTGAAATACGAAGACAGAGATTAGTGTTTATAGTTATTTAAAGGAAATCAAATTATAATATGACAAGTAAACTTTCAGCAACTGCGGCGGCTAATGCTGGAGATTATCCTCCGCACGAGTGGTCACGAAGTGATGAAAGCCTATTCTAAGAATATTCAGCAGCACATGATGAAGATTGTGCAAACTGACAATGAAGTAAGTAATTTAATTCGGTTTTACATGATGAAAAGAAAAGAAAAAAGGTAATCTCTCATTCTCTTATATATGTTATTAATCGAAAATGAGAATATTTAATTAGCACTTACGTCAACGCAAATGTGTTCCTTTCTATTACTTCCAGCAAGTTGAATAAGCAAATAAATAAAGAAGACGTAACTAGTCTATTCTTCTTTTCAGGTTAACGCTGTACTTGCAGTCAAAATCCTCGTCGATCACATCAAGCTACACCGAATGCCTTTCACTAGTGATGTCAGTTATATTACAGTTAAAATATGTAAGCTTTGCCAGTAAGAATTTTTTTTACTATTGGTTTTTTTTACTAATGTTATTTTTTTAATAAAAAGATTTGTTGTTAATTTTGTTTCGTTGAATCTAGATCGGAACCCTCATCACACATCTGCGGACTGTGTACAGAGATATGATTCATCACGTGCTGATTGGTCGTATGTTTGACACGAGGAATTTTGGCAGATCGCCAGGAATGATTGCGGAAGATCTCGTCATAGAGACGGTAATTTTCCATTATTTTTGGCGGGAGATACGAGCAACAAAATAAGCAGCTTCATTTAGTCTCTTCAACACTGCTTCGTCCAGCAGCAGGTGAACCTCGACTCAGGCAAGCACGGAGGAGGGGCGCCGCTTATGGTTCGTGTTTTTTCTTCATTTTGTATTACAAGGTATATTTAATGTATTTATTACTGACTTTACTTACTATCGAAATGTTTAACAAAGAACATTGCTTATTTCCTAGAGGAATAAATTTTTTATAAGTGTTAATATCGTAATGACAGTAACCTTGTACGAATTACAGTACCAACTGATTCCGCGTTCGTCTCAGTCGGTGAAAGTTCTTGGAGAAGTGCCCATGATGACCGTTCTCCTGGCTCAAGTCCACAAAACGCAGATACAGAATGAGGTTGCTGAGGGGAATCCTTTTTTTTATTTTTCGTGTGTTCTACAAAGAATTCGATCCACTTTCTAATATTCTTTATGCAAAAGATGCATTCATTTTCTTGGAGAATACTTATTTAGGAAGATATTTTCTTAGCCGCTAATTATAAGCAACCATCTTCCCATCAACTTTTCAGCTGATCGAATTTGGCCAGCAGCTCCTCCAGTTCATTAACGTGCGCGTGCCTTCCGAACAGCTCTCATCTCAACTCTGCAACAAGGAACTCGTTGCCGACTTCCACAATGCTCAGGCAAGACATTCTCCCATTCCTGATCTCATCTTTCTCTCTCCATCTATTTCTCTTTATTTTTCTCACACACACACATTATCTCTCTTTCTCTATCTTTCTTACCCTCGCTTTCTCTCTATGTGTTTTAAAAACTTTAAATCACACTCGCAAACCCGTGGTTTCATCCTTCTTTAACTACACCAGCGAATCTCTCTCTTTTCCTTATAGGTGAAGGCGCTCTCCTTCTTCGTGTACATGATTCGCTCGCAAGCGGTGAGTATATCTGCCATATTTTCTTAAGATCGCTGCAATATATATTTTTCTCGCTGATGTCTTTAGTCTTATAAGATTACTCGTTGAGTTGCAGCACCTGATGCCAGTCGTTGAAGCGTATCTCTCGAATGGCCAACTGATTGTCTCAGGTATTTAAGCTTTTATTTATTGAACTTCAATCTTTTTTGCTCAATATTCCCCATATGTCCCTCAAGGCCATGGGATAAAAACAATGATGTTAAAGGACGAATGTTATACTTTTCTCTGCAACTGATCTTTATGATTAAGGTGTCCTGCTTATGCTGGAGACGTGCCCGAATCTGATTGTCAATCAGCGCAAGGAACTCCTCGCTTCGACAAAGCAGCTCTTCTCCTGCGAGGTTCAATTCTTTCCATTCGGCTTGCACGCCTCATTAAGCGCCACTTTGTGATTTTTGATCGAAAAATAAATTGCAGCAAATACGAGGGAAATTCCTGCCTGTCCTCCCGAGGCTGTTCTCGGAGAAGTTGATGATAGGCTCAGGTTTCACTGCTAATGACGGGATGAGGTTGAGAATTACTTTTCTGCTTATTATTAATTGCTTTAAGTATTATTTTTTGTTCATTTCGGATCATACTTCGAAAGCTTGATATGCCGTGAAAGTTATTTATTTATTTACTTGAGGACGCAAATGTACACGCAGCTGGCAGATCTCATCCATCATCTCCGATCGCAACTTTCCTATCCACTGATCTGCCAGTGAGTTCTACTCCTATTCTTGATTATTTACAAACTCGCTGTGGATAATTGTTAGAGGGGGGAGTAGTTTGTTCATTTCCGTGTTTGCTAATGTTTGTTTCATTGGCTTCAATGAGATGGGAACAGCACCTATTTAACTTATTAGAATCAATTGTGCGAATCACTAAAAAGGTGTTTGTAGTGCTACCTTTGTGTATTCGCGTTGCCTCCACGACAACCAACTGCCACCAACGACGCAGAGCATGAGCATTCGGTTTGTCTGCAACGATTCTCATTTTGTGGTCTTAAGTATCACGTTTATCAGTTATCAGTTTTGTTTCTACTTGACAAGAATATTAATGTTGTCGTTTCTTAATATTCTTAACTAACTCATTTGCCTCTCATTCAGTCTGATTATGAACCTATCCGACTCCTTCCTTCGGGCGGAGCAGCAGAGCGAAGCGCCGGTATCAACATTTATTTTGCATGACATAAAAAATTCTGTAGTGTGCATGAGAAATACATATATTTTGTTATGATTCATCTGTGAGAATATATAATTGACTTAAGTTATTATAAGACATAAGCGACCATAGAAGGTTTTTTTATTATTTCAGTGTCGAGATATTCTGCTACAAGTGCTTGAGACTGTCGTTGCAAAGTTAAGAGTTATTGTCATCTACCATCTTCCGGCACTTTTCCAGGTATGAATTCAAATAATGTTTTTGTGCAGGAAAAAAATAGTGCAGTTTTGTTAGTTGAATAAAGCTTAGCAAAAAGGTTCACGTTCTTCCGTTAACTACGGTATTTAACTTTGAAATTGCAGACCTACGGAGAGGGGCAGATCTTCCGGTCGTGTGAATTCAGAGAAAGCGAGATGTAAGTGATCATTAGATTGTAAGAGAGAATGATCTGAAAGAGAACGACAGAAAAGGATGGATATTAGATGTGTTGAGGTTTAGGATCTCTTGTGATGAGTTCAAAGCTGTAAGGAAGTGTGCTTATTGTTGCAGGCGAGAAGAGGACGCCAAACGCCTCTGCGATGTTATCGCAGAGGAGAGAAAGAAGGAAGGGAGCGGAAATGTCAGCTTATGATTATCGTAAATAAATAAGTAGGTTTAATTTAAACTTTTGGGGCAAGTATTTCGGAATAAGAATTTTTCTCGCATTGCAGTTTCAGGAAAAAATTGCGGGCGCAAGATTCCGACCTTGGTGATTAGAAAAATGGCTTATGGCATATACTCCTTGAAATCTTTTAGTAATGCCTTTGATGCTAGCCGCTTTGCTAGAATGGCCCTTTCCAGACAAGTCGACAAGTGATCGACGACCTCGTCCGTCTCTGCAGCATTGAGTGCGTGCCAGAGTTGGAGCAACGAGCGAACTCGGACATTCCACCCATGCCTGAGCCAACCATCAAGGACACCAAGGGGGTTAGAAAGGACATTCAAGAGCAGGAGAGATTTCTCTCTCACTGTTCCGCTTCTCTCATCATGAATTGTCTCTTC
Source organism: Allodiplogaster sudhausi (assembly GCA_945643635.1). Taxonomy (NCBI): domain Eukaryota; kingdom Metazoa; phylum Nematoda; class Chromadorea; order Rhabditida; family Diplogasteridae; genus Allodiplogaster; species Allodiplogaster sudhausi. The sequence goes on along the minus strand of CALZFC010000007.1, from coordinate 916,286 downwards.
CAGTACACCCCTCCGGATGGCCTTCTGGCCGCGACTTGGGCAGCAGCGGGCCCTCCAATGCCTCTGAGCGAGTGCCGCAGCATGATTCGCTTCCTGCTCAACACCAGCAAGTATCTCATTCAGTCCATCTCCAACAGTCGCAAGACCGATCGTCAGTGCTGTATTCTTATTTCCCTTTTATTTTTTTATATCTTTTAAGCTCAAAGTCAGGATGCAAACTGAACAAGTACGCATAAGCAAAATGTTTCCAATAATTAGTGTCAAGTAATTTTGAATTGAGGTTTGCATAAATGCGATACCGCGAACAATAGGAAATATCCTGAATGCACCGATCAGTTTCGGGCTCCGCATGAGAGATATTATTACAAAAAATAGTAGTGAATAATTATTTTAGGTTCGTTGACGCCAGCCGAGGAACGTGACATCTTCGTGCGCTTCTTCAAGTACGGCCTCCAGGCACTTGATGTCATCTCACTCAATCCGGGTGTCGTGATGATGCAGCACGCAGGGAGGCAGGGCAGGTTAATAGGAATCCCTTTTTGGATCTAAGAATTAAAAATTACAATAGATAATCAATAATCGTGGAAAGCAAACATTACAGCATGCGAGATGTTGTATCGAGAGAGTCGAAAGAGATGGTCGAATTCTTTGTCAACGTGGTGAGATTCGAATGCAATTTTTTTGTTTAATTTATAAATTAAGCAGAAATGCTAAAAGAAAACATACTGAGTTTTAGATGAGCGCACTCCATCACGAAGTCTTCAACGAAATTTTTACCAACTACATTGACGTTTGTTTGCGTGTTTCATTTCGTTTTTACTTCTTGTTTTCGACCAACAAGATGAAATATTTAGATTTAAAACGAAGATAAAAAGATCCATCCTTTCAGTTCCTAATCGAGAGAATCGCTCACAACTCCCTGCTGATCTCGATATGCAACCAACTCCTCGTCAACAATGACTCATCGTCGAGATTCGGATGCGTCCTCGTGAACTACCTGCTGAAGAGGATGCCTGACCTCGCCAGTAAGTTGAAGAATGGATTAGAAGGGATGACATGCATGGAGTAGTTGACTGTTGCATCAACGCGGTTGTATTAATGGCGATAATTGGTGGAATTGCACGATTTTCTCCCTTTTTCAACTCGTATCAGTTGTAATAAGCATTTCAACTTTATGATCCTAAATAAATGTTGAGTGACTTCGGACCGGTCATCTCTCTATCTGAAGATGTTCAAGCTCATCTTCTCTGCCATATCATGCGCTTACAAAGATGGCGTTCTCGATATTGAACGGATGCTCAGGGTGAGTTACATTTTTAAAGTCCAGAAAGAAATGATGTTTTTCTCTCTTAGCCTCACCTTCACGAAATGGTGCGGAAGGCGACGACCCTCGCGCTGAGGGCGCGTGACCCAAACAACTACTTCCTCCTCCTGCGCGCGCTCTTCCGAAGCATTGGCGGCGGCGCCCATGACGTGCTCTACCAGCAGTTCCTTCCACTCCTCCCTGCTCTTCTCTCGCAGCTCAATCGTCTGCAGTCTGGCGTGCACCGTCAACATATGAGAGAGCTTTTTGTCGAGTTGTGTCTCACGGTCCGTGAATCATATTTTTCTTTATATTTGAAATATTGAAATGATCTCTCGCCAGGTGCCTGTCCGCCTCTCCTCCCTTCTACCGTACCTGCCTCTTCTCATGGAGCCACTTGTCTGCGCCCTCAATGGCTCGCCGACACTCGTGCAACAAGGTGAGTGAAGTAGACTTCAGCAGCCACTCTTACTCCACGAGATGGCTTAGACATAGCCTGTATATATTTTTGCCTGGGACACTCGCGAAAAATAGACATGTAAAAGTTATTTGAAAAGTTATATAAAAGCACTCGAAGTGATCCGATTTTGTATTTATAAAGAGGCTCCCGGTTTTTGATGGCAGACCGTTCCGAAATTCTTTGAAGCGAGAGCACATTTAAACATTGTCCAGACATTGCTCATTTAATCTTTCTGTACAAGCATCATACATAATGAACCCTTAACTTTTCATGTGTTCAAATGTTTCATTTATTGCCAGGCCTCCGAACACTTGAACTCTGCGTGGACAACCTTCAGCCAGACTATCTCTACGAGCACATGGCACCAGTTCGAGCTGCGCTCTTGCAGGTATACCTTTGTACTTCCTTTGTTCTGTGTTCCTTATTTGCTAGTTGGGTTTTTTTTTTCTCAGCGGCAATCGAAAAATGCCTTAGATTAGGCATTGAAAGCAAGAAGGTTATTGAGCTCAAAAAAAGTGTTTCATCAAACAACAAGGTTTAACCATGTTGTAAATAGTAAATCACAATATTTGAAGTTCATAATCTAAAGTGTAAGTATAGGGAAAAATGGTTGAAGGGCCTGTGGCGCACTCTGGGCACGGCTACCTACGACAGTGCAGTTGCTGTCACTGCTCTCCGGCTGCTCGGCAAGTTTGGAGGATCCAATCGGAGAATGCTCTGCGAGCCACAGGTTCCTATTTTGAGTTACATTAATATTCGTTAAGTTTCACTGTTTGGGACGTTGGTGGGTTTTTTTTCTTCCATTATCTGTAGCTTTCAGTACAACCAGAACTATAATTCCTACATTCGCTTTATGAAATTGAAAAGGTGAGAGAGATAGTGTGAGATGAAAGAGGGGGAATTTTTGCCTTGTTTCAGCCTCTTGCATACCTGGATGCGTCCGAGGTCGAAGAGATGGTGGTGGAGATCGAGCTGGACCGGGTAGTTGAGTTGCCGAGCGGTACCGACGAAACCTTCGAATCTCCGGCCGCGGCATCCACACCAACGGCCTCAAACACAGCTGACGTGCTGGGAGCAGTGCAGCTGGATCCACTACAGCAGAGTGCAGAACAGCTGAGAGCAGTCAAGATGGAGATTTGCGAGGGTTTCTTCTTTATGTACTAATGTAGCTTTTATTCGAAAGTTTTAACTAATTTAAGAGGCCAAAAATGGTCGGATGTCTTAATTTCCGATATACCGCTGTTACACGAAACTCTTTCAGATCAACAGCAACAATCGCAAATACCAAGCAGCGCGCGGCAGGAGAGAGTACCGCCCTTGAAGGCACAGCTGCCACTCTCCACACTTGTCAAGGCAGCTGTGGAGCAGTTTAGGTTAGAGGGAGAGGAGAGAGAAGAGAGTGTAGGTAAAGTAGGTGAGAAATTGGGAGAGAGATATACTCTGAGGGAAGAACGCGTAAAAGGGTTTTCAGCATTCAGATTGTTTTATTGTAGTGTATTGCTTGCGTAATTTTGAATGGAAAATGATTTTCAGGATGACTACAGGGCCCGATGTTCCCAATCCTCAGGTTCGTAGCATGGTTATTGATAACTGCTTCGACCTTTCATTACCAACGGCTGCACATGACGACTGTTGTATTTGATTTAGTCGGCGATCTCGATAAATCTGCGAGCGCACGCTGCCGAACTCTGCCGGAAGATTCTACTGGCCGGCCTTGCAGCCGAGGACTTCTGTGACAATGAAGAGGCTGTCATTAGGGTGCGGCTACGCATCGAGGTTTGTGAAGTCGAAGTAATTCGTTGTAAAAAATATTAATACATCCAAGTAATTATTAAAATTGTGGAGCAAACACTGCTTTGGGATATTTTGTTAGAGGTTGTGAAGTGCCTGCGCGAAAAACATTAGAAGAAATTGATAAAACCAATGACTTTAGCTGAAAATTAAAATGGACTAGTTAAAATTTATTACATTAAATTTTAGTGCTTGAAATCCGGGTCATAAATTCCTTTGTTAAGTTATCTTTAACACAAAATATTTTGCTTTAACAAAGAAATTTATGATATAATATTTAGATGAGCGGTGAATAAAGTTTTGCTTACATTTGAAGCTTCTTCGAAAGCAGCCCCTTCCTGATACTCCAGTCTCTTCGTCAATGTATCGCTGTCCAAACGAAGCAGCAAGACAAGTCTATGTCAATGCACTGACCGTACTTGCATGTTAGTTAACGAGTTCATATTCTTTATTTTTAAAGCTTTTACTGCAAGTTGTTTTGCAGGGAATTTACAGGCATTGAAATTTGTAAAATAGAATATATCTTTCTTTCGTTCAGTCGCGGTAAGCGGAACAGAAATGCGGCAAAGCTGCATGAAGTTCTTCAACAGCATCGTCAAGCAGCTCACCCTCCAAGCACTGCTCGAGCAGACCTGTCAGACATTTATTCATTCATTAAACAAATTTATTTTTAATTGTTAGTAATGGAATGCTGCCATCGAAGTTCTTAACCACCCACAGAATCAGCCTACATTATGCATCCATCTTTTTGAGACCAGTTACAACTGATAGCAAAGTTATTGTGTTTTATTTTTACACTTCGTGAGCAGAATTACATTCTTTATTTCTGAATTTTTTTAAACATTATTTCATTACATTCGCCTTATTCCTGTGGGTAAAGCTAGTTGATTGAGATGCAGCGACGCTCTCTTCACTCGAGAACAGCAAGCGCTGCATGGACGGAACCATCGTAGTGGATGTCCTGGAGGCCACGCTCACCGACTCTGGAAAGGTGCCGATATAGTCTTGACTTTGGAATTTTCTTAAACTTAAAATGCCTTGCAGAGCTTTATAAACACTGCGGTGTTGATGCTTCGTTTGATTGCTGAGACATGCCTCACCGTGGTTGGAGATGATGTCGAAATGGTTAGCAGTTATATTCTAACTTTTAAATGCATATTTCGTTACAAAAGATACAGCAATGTACGGTAGAAATATGTTTTATAGTGTTCCAAGCAAAATGAATGTACGGTGTTTCCAGTTTGCCCGCCTTCCACTGCTCTCTCATCTCCTGGCTCGCCTCTCCGCCCTTTGCAACGGCGCTGCTTGGTTCGAACGCCTCGGGGGAGCGACTGCCTTCGCTTTCATTATCGACGAGTACCCCAGACAACTCGTGCGCAACCACTTGGAGCTCTTTATCCGAGCACTGCTTGAGGTGGGCAGGAGAGGCCCTCCTTCTACTGTTATCAGGATTTTTTTAAGTTCTATTTTGTTCAAGCACTGGAAAACAAACAATTTGTTTTAAATAAGATTAGCTTCTCATTACCTTCTTGATTGTAGGCGCCCCTCGGCCTTTCTTCCGAAGTATCCTCTGGTGCTGTTGACAAGGCTGTGATGGCATTGGAGAGTCTGCCCGCTGCTGTCTTCGGAACGACATCGCAAGGTTGGATAGCTTCATTTTAAATGCCTAGTTAGCGTCACATTCAATTTTGCTACGGATTTTGAACAAGACATTTGTAACCTAAATATTGAGTACTAATGAAGTTAATAATAGAGAATAAAAATGATTATTCATTCTTAACAATCTCTATGTTCTTTACAGTTCGCGCGGTGTTGAAAGTGGGCGGGCCGAAAGAGGGGCCATCAGACGCGGCGAGCATCGCGGAAGAAGCCCAGAAAGAGATGACTGCCGTCTTCGTGGACGCGTACGCTCCTCTGCTCCTCAACGACGACCCCTTCTTGCATGGAATGGTCTGTTCAGGAACCCACGAGCTACGAAAAAAGTTCCACCGTATCCTATTTGATCATAATCAAACCCTTTCTGTGATTTTCCTTATGCCCACCTTGACGCCATTAGTTGACACCTTGAAATGTGAATGTAGTGCTCATTGGATCCCAGTTGGGTACCAATCATTAGGTACCACTTTTCATTCGTGCCTTCGGTGATTTTTGGGAAAGACCCTGTGAAGTCTAGCTCGAGAATCGCTATAAGTCTGGTGATTTAGTTTTGTACGTAAATTGAAACTCCAGATTGCTCGACTGCTGACGTCACTGGCCGAGACACTCTCTCGTCCCCTGAAGGAGCTCCTCGATGCCTCTCCAATTAATTCTCTCCTCGCCTCCGCCCTCCTCTCGTTCCCCGCTCTCTCGCTCTGGCGACAGATCGCAACAATGCACACGCTTAGCTTCGTGCTGGAGGCGGGCTGCTCGCTGGAAGAGATGCCGGAGAAGGGTGAGAAGGGACAGGCCATCGAGTGTGACTTGGTTGGGAGGGGGTGACAGACTAGAAAATAAGAGCAGTTATTTTGCGTAGTTATAGAGAGGAACATCGATTGAGAATATTAAAAGAGGAAAGATTAGCTATGTCTTGCAGACCTGTCAACGGTGTGTGGCATCGTGATGCGGCAGATTGCACGACTCTGCGAAGATAACGACGAGAAGCTCCTGGCGAGGAAGCAGTACCAGCAGGTTCGTTGCTTCACTCGGGTACCTTCTCCTTTTTCACACCCTCTCTCTTCCATTTCAGGTTGGCGCATGCTCACACACGATTCCACACGCAGCATGCGCAAGCGATCTTCGTAACCAAGCAATGCGTTAGTTTTGGGTTTATGAATGTCTTACGGTTTGTAAAGATATGATACTGAGTTTATTTATGTCGGTTTAAGGGTTTATTACGTTGGATTTTCGAAATAAAAACTATTGAAAAAGGTTAATGTGTAAACGTGCCCAGGTACTTACTGCGTCTGCTACACTCTTGTCAACCTGCCCGGAGTGGTGAAGGAAGAGGAGGATAAAGAGAGCGCGAGGGGGCTGCCCGAGTTGGGAGGGGAGCGACTGCTTCGCATCGGACTCGGTATCGCTGCCAGCGAGGACTTGCGACTTCGAAAAACCACCGGAGAGGCTCTGCTCAAGGTAGATCTACTTCCATAGACTAAGTTCTTTGCGTCAAGTACTCCGGGATTCCTTGGATCCTTTTTTTTTCATAAACACTACACGAGGTGTTTGCAGGGCTTTTAAACAGCAAAATAACGGTTTAACCTCGCATGCATCCTTTGACTTCTTCTCATTCGTCGATTAATTGTTTTAATATGCCCTTTCTTGCTTATAGGCCAATCAGCAAAGGCCTCTCGAGAATGCTGTGATTGAAGCGGAGTTATCCCGTGTGCTGGATGAAATCGAGACAAACAGAGATGTAAGTTTTTTTTCTACATTTCAATATTAATCGTTGTCCGGAAATCTCCTAAACTGAAATCGTTGAAAGAAGGAGAAAACCAAGCTCAATGAAATCTTTTCTAATATTCAGCTGCCAGCCCCGCTCGCCCGTCGTCTCTGCCTTCTTCTTCGTCTGCGCGGCTCGCTCTTCAGTAGACGATGCTTTGACGCACTCATGGTCAGTAAAGACGGAATCTACATATTGAAGGACTAAAGGATTCGTTTAACTGAAACAGTTCATAGCGCAAAGTGGTGCTTTGTGTTTTGTTTTTGCTTGCATTAGGTTGATTGATTGACAGTAGGAGTACTAACACCTACTTTCAATCAATCAACATACACTAAAATAAATAAATAAAACATATGCCTCCTGGTTGGCATTTATACCCTATTGTTCCCGTCATTAGCAATAGCTTATCGGAAGAGCATTATCAAATAATTGAAAGATGTATGTAACAGTGAGTCCGGCTGTCTCACTCCTTCCTTTATCACGTATGCTAAAGGAGTGACGATTTGAAGACCCCATCCTCTTTTATGCTCAGTCTGTGCTGCGAGCGTGGGACGAGCGAACGAGACGATCCTCTGCAGAACTACGCGAGCGGTCAGGAGACGAGGTGAGTCGGAGTTGCAGACGATTGAGCACGCAATCTCTCTTGATATCTTCTACTTTTCTTTCTCTGTTCCGTCGTCGCACTTCACTCCGTTTTTCATCTCTCTCTCTTTCTCTTCTCATCCATCTTCCTTCTCTCCAACTTTCCATCCCTCGCATTCTCTATAAGCGTAATTTTTAATCGTCAATTTCAGAATCACAACTATGGAGAGAGAAAAACATATATCCAAGAAATGGTGCACATTAAATTTTGTTTCCTTGAAGGTTGACGCACTGGAAAGCGTCCTCGTGATGCTGCCTTCCCTGGAGCGTACTCAATCGACTACAGCTGCGGGGACAGAAGCTGGTAAGGGACTCTTTAGATAGAGAGAGAAAAAGAGACAGAAAAAGTGGAGACACAGCATGACATTAAAAGATGGAGAATTCAGAGGCGAGCTGGAGAATGTGATATAATGACGTATTCGGATATAAAAGAAGCTCCAAACTTGTATCAAATGATCCGGAATTTCAGCTGAGTCCTCGTCTTCGCAAGGACGAGAAAAAGAAGAGATTGAAGCAGCGATTGGAGACTTTCCAATGGACGGCACCGCCTCTGGCAGCCCTCAAGCCCCGCCCATCATGACGTCATCCTCTCAAGGGGCGGACCCCGCTGATCTCGTGCCGATTATCTGCTCACTGGTCGCAACCATGCATGCAGCTTACTGTATTCCGGTTAGGACCAATGTTTGTTGACTTGGGTAATTGTTCGAACAGGCTGATGAGGTTGATAGTTGCAGCTGATGCTCGTTTTAAGGTTATGCCTTAAAAAATTTAAACCCGTTGCAAATAAGTTATTTGTAGATAATGAAAATTTTTTTAGCGAAACGTCTTTCTCGGCTCAAGCGAACTCATCCGCTTCTTGGTAGCAAATCCTGTACGGACGCTCCGTTTCTTCCTCTCAGGTTGGTGGCAACGCGTTATGAGTCATTAAAGTTTTAACTAACCGAAGGCAAACTTGCTCTAACACATCTCTTATTGGCTTAAGAAGGCATTCGCGTTTCTATTATATTTTAAAGTTTTAATTAAATAAGTTGAGCTGATTCTCTTCACGTGCCTGCACGCCGCTCTCTCTTCAAGCGCATCTTCGAGCGAGAGGAGGCTGCTCCCTTGAGGAACGAAGCATTCACAGCACCCGGGCTCTTCCAGAATATGCTACGACTTCAATTTCTGGTTAGCATCCACTTTAATGGAATCGGAGTACTCTTAAGAGCAAAAAAAAAACAGATTTCGAGCAATATGAGGGTTTTTTCTAGGTTTTTAAAATTTTTATTTCAGCTGATATATATATATATTTTTTTTTTTTTGTTCAGTTGACAAATGATTCATTTTTTTAATAGAAAGAAAAATATATACATATGTGCAGTCCCGCTATGTGGCACTGTCGACGTGGTCCGAAATGGAATTCGCTCGTCCGTTGTCTCCGTCAGACGAGAGGGCGAGTGATTACGAATTCTTCACCATCTGGATCATTGATCAGTGGAGCAGGAACGATCACGAGACATATGCCAGGGCAGATGACGTCATCAGGCAGATTACTGAGGTGGGCTTGCCTACTATTTATCTATTTTTCTTTATTGAAATGCACTAATGTATTTGTGAATCAAAATTCTAGTGGCTGACGAGAATTTTATATTATTTAGTTTTGCTGTTAGTTAGTCCGTTGTGAAGTGATACATTGCAGATCTGGCGTTCGGATGACTTCAAGACGCGCTACATGGTGAAGACTGATGATGGCCAGGATGACCAGCCGATCAAAGTGGTTAGAATGTTGTGGATGTTTTCCTTCAATATATATCATAGAATTGTGGGATATCTAAGTTTAGGGTTTTTTTATTATTAAGGTATGCATTTTTGATTATATCGTTCTCCATTTCAGCAAGTCCTGAACAGCGTAAAGTATGAGGTTCCGAAGCTCTTCGCTAATTGTCTTGTTCGATACATGAGGTTTGTTTTCTTACTAGTTCTAATATTGGGAGGATTTGAAAATAAAAGCGTCGCACCGCTTTTAGAGTTTTAGAGCTCAAAGCTATAAAAATATATAATAAATAAGAGCTTACGATACATATTAAATTGTACAGGCTGAACTACACGAATCTGGACATTTTCTTCGACTTGCTCTTCGTCTTTCTCGGCTCGTTTGCCACCGACTTTTGCTTCGTCCGCAACTACCTTCGCGACGAAGTCATTCCGGTCTGTCTGCTTCTCTCCCTCTCTCTTACTCTCTCCCTCTTTCCCTCTCTCTCTTTCTCTCTCTTTTCCCCTCGCTGTCTAACGCTGTCTCTAATTTTCATTCAATGCCTGTGTTCTCTTCAGACTTATCCCCTGAAGTGGCGTCGTGCCCTTCTGGAGAAGATCTTTGACCGATTCGAGAACCACCTGGCGGAGACAGTTTGCGACCTTCGCATTGTGCGCATTCTACAGTACGCCGCCACTCCCTGCCTTCAGTATGCTTTCGAGCGATACGATGTCGAAGAGGTGATTGTGAACTCCTTTTTTTCGTGTTTGAACTTCTTCTCAATAAGCTATAGATAATACTCATACGATACATTTTAATTAGCCTTCTTTTATGTAAGCTAGCTTTGTCTTCTCAAGAAATGCGAATGAAAGATTTTATGTTTGCCGGTAAACACTACAATCATTTTCTTTCCTTCATAGGTGGTCGGCCCCCATCCAGACAGCCAGGAGACCGAGAGCGGTGACCAGAACAATCTTGTTGTTCGCCTCGCGCAGATTATACAGGTTTATTTTGAGTTTCAATGAAAAGTGTCCTGGAAATTGTGTCTCTGCAAGGAAATAAAGCGTTTTTCTTCATTAAAACGGACTTGTTTGGCTAGAGAATGAGAATACTAAGCAAACAGTAATGGACAAGTAAGCAAACGTCAATGGTAGATCAAAGTGTCTGCAGATCACAAGCAAGCAGCTGTCGGATGCGATGATCGTGGCGATGTATCAACTGGCAACATTGGTGGTGCAGTACGCACACACTCACATTCACGTCAACAAGGCAGACACCACGAGGTCTGCGTTATTCACGCCTTTGACCAATTTGGAGTTATTGTTAAAATGACGTGAATAATAGTTTAAATAGATTATCAAAATTATAATTTCTAAATAGAAAGTGTTAAGTTATTAATTGAAGCTAATTGTGTGTATTGGCAGACAGTCGAATCGCCTGCGCACCTTCATGCTCTTCGCTTGGCCATGCCTTTCAATTGTGACGCAGGATCTGACACTCAAGTACTCAGGCCATCTCTTCCTCGCTCACATCATTGAGCGATTCAGCATTAACAGGAAGATTGTGCTGCAGGTCAGAGGGAGAGGAAGAGAGGGAAGTGAGAAAGAAACACAGGAAGAATTGAACAAGTAAGGAGAAAGAGAGAGAGGAGACAGCAGATGGTGAGCCGAGGTGCCTGACTGAACCTCTATAACTTGGAGCGTTCAGGTGTACCACTCGCTGACACAAGCACATCAGCAGGACAGCAGAGATATCATAAAGAAGGTGTACATTTTGTTCTCGCCCAAAAATACGTTATTATTCGCTTTTTTTACTGAATAGAATACATTTTGTCGTATTTTGGTCTTCTTTGTGATCAGCGCCCAAACCCTAAAACCCTAAACATGCAGGCAGTTGACATCTTGACACCAGCGGTGCCGAATCGCATGGACGACGGCCTGATGGAACTCTTCAAAGTCGTCAAGAAGGCCCTCACCGACGAGAGCCACAATCTGCATAGCATCTTCCACTGCTTGTACGCTAGCTTGGCAAGCTATTCATTCCTTTATTCAGGCTTTTCAATATGCTTAAGCGGACGATATTGAAATAGGAAAAAAGAGAATAATGTTTTTTTACAGTTCTATCGTATTATTGTTATACCTCAAAATTTTGAGACAAATGGTGACCCGAAACTACCGCGTCTACTTCCCGCTCCGGCACGATCTTCTGCCTCTGCTCATTGGTGGCATCACTCGACTAACTGCCTATCAAGTGTCGGCCGGCTATTCCGACAGCCGGAGATTGGCTGTCGAGGTTAGGGTCCCGAGAGGAAAGGCTACAGTATCCACTCATGCTCATTGCCATGAAAATTTTCCATTATTTCTTGGAGAAGAAAAACTACTTTTTTAACTATGTTTGAAACAAGAAAGAGTTAAAATCTCAAAGTTGAGGTGTGTGAAATGGTGATCAAGTGGGAGCTGCTGCGTATTGAACGATTGAATCGAACGAAGGAGGAGGCAGATGCAGCTGTTAGTTACACTACATTTATCGCAGTAGAACGCAATTTCGGATTACGGTATTTTTATGATTAATGTTTTTTAACTGTTGGAAAGTGGAATCAAATTGAACTTTTCCTTCTTAGGTGGAACGGATTCTCGAAACGCTAAAGCGCGGCGATAAGGAACAAAGCAGTGGAGGTTAGCTTTGAGAGTGAGAAGATGGAGAGGGAGAGAAAGAAGCAAAGATAAAGCGAATAAGAAAGCGAAAGCGAACCAAAGTAGGTAAAGAGAATGAGAGAAATAGAGGTAGGAGATGAGATCGAGAGAAGGGAAAAATGAGCTAGAAAAATAGACATATGAGATTACTCTGAGAATGCATTTAGAATCCGTTGTTGGTTCCCCTCGTCGGCAGTCAATTCAGCAGCCATCATCCTCGCAGGAATCGAAAGGTTCGCATTATAACTTTGAAAAGATGATGAAAACGATTTTTTATTAACTTATATGATCCCCAAAAACATTCCATGGTTATAAGGGGAAATGCCTTCAGGATGCGCTCCAGACGAGGCAGATGTTCGGCCCATTTCACGCGAACACGCGGACAACGTTGTCAATACGCTTCTTAAGATTGCGACTACGGTAAGACGGAAATATAATTTTTGGTCAAATTTATATTTTTTTAATTATGCTTAGCTAATCCTGTTAGATGCAAAAGAGTTTATAATATAAATTAGCAGCTGCCACCTCTCGCGCCTCCCGCACACCAGCAAGCGACAATCGAGCTGAACAAGCGAAGCATTGGCTTGCTGCGCGCCTCCCTCAAGCCCGTCATCTGGGGAGAGACGGCTCTCATCAAGTTTTCGTGGTAGGAATCAGTGACTATTTGAAAGCTAAGAATTATCGAAGGTATACAGGAAATTTGATATATCGTTTTTTTCCTTCAAATTATTAATCTCGTTGTAGAACATGAAATAAGCGACGATTTTCAGTAAAGGGAAAATTGGAAAGTAACTAAATATTATTGGAAAATTAAAAGAAAGCGTTGTTTGCTTTAGGCTGGAGAAGCACCTGACAATTCCGCCAGAGTACAGCACAGGTTAGAACGCAGTTTGCTGAATACAAATTAGCTGAATAAATACGCTTCATTCTATCTTCTTCTTTTTGCACCTACAGAATAATATTGTTGGGATACTGTAGGATTCCGTGCCGGAGGCGCGAATAGCCAGGAGCAGATGCAGATTCAGCAGAGTCTCATGCAGGCTCAGCAGACCGTCGAAGTGCTTGTCGCTCTGGTTTTCATAATGGTTCGATTACATTACTTTATTTATTTATGTTAAATCATCGAATTTATTATTTTCCTAGGTTATATTTCAGTAAGAGCAAAAAAATATTTACACACTCGCTGAAAGTAATCCAGCGGTGAATTCAAAGTATCTAATTGTTGACTGTTGCTTTCGATGTGCAATCATGCGAAGAAAATAACAGTGAACTGTGAAATAGAAGTTAATTTTTTGAATAACTTTCCTTTCAGCCGCCTGCTCTAGTCGTCCAGACCATTCGGCCTCTTCAGAAGGCGATCTCGACTTGTCTCATGACTAGCGTGCCTACCGTCAATGTTCGTGGCTCAACGGATTCTTTTGAGCTCTTGTAGATGGTCTACAAATAATAGCTGATGTACAATTGTAATAAAATGATAGAATGCAATAACAACATCTACATGTATTATGTGTGTATTGAGCATTCTGTTCCAGCTGCCTCGCTCGGTGATCAACCTCGTGAGCCGACTTCTCGAAAGAACGGCTGCATCCCCCTCCGGCCTCGACGACTTTGAGATTCTCAACCAGTTTATCGTCAAGTTCATCAATGACCACTTTGCTGCATATGAGAAGTTAGCGGGGGAGAGAGAAGTGAAAAGGGTCATCAGGTTGAATTATTTCTTTCAATTCAGCAATATGTTCAGGTGGATTCCATAAGAATGATGTAAAAAAAGATAGTATATGACTTGTTCTCACTCTATAGAATCTCTCCTCTTTCCAGACACTCGAACCCGACAATCTCCACAGTCTACACAGCATTCAGCATGCTCCGCACCATCTGCATCCACCAGCCAGCATTCGTCGACACCATGTGCTTCCAAGGATTACTCAAGGTACGACGGAAGAGAGAGCGAGAGAGCGTAAGAAGGGAGACACAGAGAGAGAGAGAGAGATGAGCGAGAAAACAGAGGGCTGTGATCTACAAGTGGAACGGAATTTAACATTTTCGGTTCCTTGAGGTGATGATGCGTGCAGCCAAAGAGTACCACGGAACAGTGAATGATGCCACGCGTGATAAAGGTATTATCTGTATGGCTTTAGCAAAGATCTCTCAATTTCACCCTCTTTCTCTGCCTCTTTATATTCCTTTGCCATCCTCTGATTCCTTTTCCTTGTTCTCTCTTTCCCTCCCCCCTCCCTCTTTCTCTCTCTCTCTCTCTCTCTCTTCTAGTTCACGGCGGTGTGTGTGATGTCATGACAATTGCCCTCGACATGCTCCGCCCTCGCCTCTCATTCCTCTCCTCAGATCACAAGCGATCCTTGGCCAGCAATGTATGTTTCATTTAGTTTAAATCCTTATGGTTAGATAGCAAAACTTTACAAATTCATATTTGAACAAGAATTTGGAAAAAAGGAGTAAAATGACGTACTTCCTAGGTCCTGACGTTGTTTGCTGACGCGGGTGACCACAAGCTGCAGGAGGCTCTCATTCGGTGTACGCATGAATTGATTGTCACGCACAACGATGAGGTAAACTATTGCGTTCCTTTTTCATCAAAAAGAACGCTAATTCGTTATAGTACATTAAACTGGCTACTTTTTTTCATCAACTTCAGGCAACTGCAAATCCAGGCCTCACTGTTGCTGTCAAGCTCTATCCAGTCAGTGCTCATTTCATCTACATTATTCGTATCTACCACTACTCGCTTTTCTGACTTCCTGTATCTCTCTCTCTCTCTCTCTCTCTCTCTCTCTTTCTCTCTAGCTCTCAATCTCTCTGTCCCCATATCTTTATCCTTCCTTCATGTCCTTTCTTCTTGCAGGCGATCCGCGGTCGCCATCGCCAGCACGGCCAGCTCGTGCGTGCCTACCTCCAGATGGTCCTTCACATCTTCGAGTCTCCCTCCTTGCGAGCCACTGACTTTGCATCCAAGCTGGAGGACGCCTTCTACTGGGGACTCACTTGCTCGGTCAGATATATATTAAGGAAATTATTGTTTGAAACTAATTGCTGGTGCTGTAAATGCAATCTGTGCCTATTTTATATAATGATTTTATAAGTAATTGCTGGTGCTGTAAATGCAATCTGTGCCTATTTTATATAGTGATTTTATAACTAATTGCTGGTGCTGTAAATGCAATCTGTGCCTATTTTATATAGTGATTTTATATGTTATAAATGCCTATTTTATTAGTTTAGATTAATTTCCGTTACCCTACACAGGACGATGTGGTGCGCAACGCATTCCTCTCCGTGTGGGAGGCGTCGGTCTCTGCCTCCTGCGGCGGAGTTCGCTCCCTCTTCGGCAGACTCTCCTTCATCTTTGCCCAGCAGGACTGGTCACTCATGAGGGACACACTCTGGATCAAACACGCACTCGCACTCATTCTGCATTGTGGAACCACGATCAGAGGAGGTTTGTGAGGGAGTGTAAGAGAGAGAGAGAGAGGAGAGAGAAAGAGATAGAGAGAGAGGGTTTGTGTAAGAGAAAGAGGGAGAGAGAGAGAGAGAGAGAGAGGACAGTAATGATGTAGTAATTGCGTTGTAGCATTTGAATATTCATTTAAAAGGTGCTCATATATTGCAGAGTCCCGCGAGCAGCCACGTATGAATATCAGAGGAGCGGCCACTTTCGGAGCGACAAGAAGTGAGCTGCTGAAAGGAGGAGGTGGAGAGGGGAGCAGAGAAGGAAGAGAGAACACGGAGAAAAGGGAGATACAGAGACAGGCAGAGGGACGACAGCAACAAGATGAGACACTTGAGACGATGAGACAAGACGGAACAGCAGAGGAAAAAGAAGAGGTTAGCTCAGATTGTTGTTAGATTTCGCCGTGTCAGCAAAGCAGTGTGACTTAATGTTTCTCAGCGGGTTTTATGGAAGTTTGGACGACATGTGAGAATAAAAAAAAACGAGTTCGGAAAAAAGATTTACATATTTTAACGACTATAAATCAACTGTTGGATGTGTTTTGGTTAATTTTTCCAAATAAAGAATAAATAACTTGAGGATAAGTCGCCGGAGCAACGACTCGACGATCTTCTCAGTGAACAATCCTTCACTCTCAGCGAAGCTTCTTCCTTTGATCTCGCCTTCGCAATCGATAACATTCTTGGACTTGTCTTTCTTCTGCAAGGTTGGCTAAGGTTCTGTGTCGAACAATCATAAGTAGAGATGTTCGAATCTTGAGCTGGAGTAAGAATATACTGTATATTTTATTGTTGACCAAATAAATTTGCCCAGATGCAAACGCCGCATCGTCGATCTTCTACCATCTCTTCTCTTCCATCTGGAGTGCCCTGACAGAGGCAGAGAGAACTGAACTCCAGACACTCTTCCCGCTCTTCCTTTCTTCGTACACCCACTGTACTCAGGCATGATGTTTATTTATTTATTATTTTACTTTTTTTACAACAGAAAGTGGTAGCCTTTTCTTTACCAAAATTGCATTGTTGACGCAAAGCTTTATATTTTGAGTTGATTCGGGATCGCCAATGATCTCTCAATCGCCTGTTATGTTCCCTTTTTGCTTGTCACTATCTTGTTCAACTCTCATTGGCAGTAGAGTCCTAAAAGTAAATCCATTATTAACAGGTTTTCCATTCTTAGAAATTTGCTATTTTTATTTATTTTTGGCCTAGAATGTATATTTCTACAAGACTCCCCTGCAGGCTTCTCTCCCCGCTCCTCCGCCCTCTTCGATATCCATTATCCTCGATGCCTTCTCGAGGTGCACGCCCAAAGTCGTGTTGCATCCATCGCTTGTAAAGGTCCTTTTTTGCTCTTTTTCTATATATCCTCCTCGTTCTCTCTCTCTCTCTCTCTGTCTCTTTCTCTCTCTCTCTCTCTCTGTCTCTATCTCTCTCTCTCCAGTACCTCTCATCACGTCATCGTGCCTGGTTCCGTGGTGTTGGTCTCCTTGAAGAGGAAGTGGCTTCGATTCCTTCAATGCGCGGCCTCCACAAACTCCTCGCAGCGCCTTCTCCGGAGGCACAACTGCAGATCGTGAGATTTTTTTTATTTAATTGATTACTTATGAAATTCTTTAGTTATAAAAAAAAGGGCTGTGATTTTTTTTTAAGGATGAATGGCGCTCAGGGTTAGAGCAAATTGAAAGAGGGAGTCAAATTGTTCACAGGACGTGCTGGACTACCTCTCGATGCTCTACTCTGAACTGGGCGAGGCCGACCAGCAGGCAGTTGTTTGGAGGCGGCGCGCGCTCTTTCGTGACACACCGCGCGCCCTCTCACTAACTCTCAAGGTACTGTAGCTGACTTTGGCTTCTCTTACATTTCAACGTCTATATTTACTCAAAAGTAGGTGGATTGGGTGTTCTAGAAATTGGTATATTATATGTATGCTGATGCGATACAACGATGACTGTATGATCACAAGGAACAGGTTATTAAAAATACTTGAGGGCGACTGGGAACGGGCATCTCTGCTCCTGGATAACATGATGGCCGAGCACTCGCAGAGACTGGAGAACGCGAAAAGAGCAGCAGAGGGAGGAGACGCTGACAACACGCGTACTTTCTTTCTCTCTCTCTCTCTATCTCTCTCTCTCTCTCTCTGTCTCTCTCTTGCAAAAAGATAAGTTTAACTGTGGTATATTTTTCAAGTTGATTTCAGCCGCATTGCATGAGTTGGTGAATCTAAACGTAGAGACGGAGACGGAATACTGGCTGAAGCAATGGACCGAGTGCGTCTGCATTTAATATTCTTTTACTCTTTTTGAGCTGTTATTATTAATACTATTGTTATTATTGTTATTATTCAATAACAATAGAAATAATTATTGCATGTAATATGCGAAAGTGCAGTCATGGCGACATCCCTCTTATTGTAAGACAACTTTAGGTGCTCCGCGCAACTCGGCAGGTGGACTGAGCTGGTGGAAGTAGCGAATTCTAAGCCCTTCCAAGACGCACGCCTGCTCTGCCGAGTGCTCCCTCACACGGCTGAACCCTTCAGTATGCTCAGAGCGTGTCGGGAGCAGGCTAGCATTTACGGATACTGTTAGATTAACTATTTTAGTGTTGTTATTATTATGTTTGAAAGCTATGGATTCAATTTCTAATGTAAGAAATTACAGGTGGCCGCATGTCTCCCTCCAGACTTCACACAGCAATTCTACTTAACAACTCTCTACCTCGCAGTACGATTATTCTGTTAAATTAATTTGAATGATAGAAATAGTTGAATTCCATTTGGATATGTTAGTTCCTGTGTTCTCTTACAGGCGTTGGACGGAAATGGAGAGACGCATGACGAGTACAAGGCTCCGTTTAACCGAGCTTTCGAAGAATGCGTCGCGGTATGTATCTTTTTTGCTGTTTTTTTTTAATATATGAAAAGACCTACAATTAGTTATTTTGTTTGGCTTTCCTCAGCTCTATATGATTATCTAATGTATTTTGTTACTATTCACCGAGTATCCTATTGTTTTCGTTATGATTTGCCATCGTTTGATTTCTCTCTTTCCTCTGCAGTCGCTTATCCAGCGGTGGCGCACTCTGCCGACTGTCGTGGGCGGCGGCCATGTCCGAGTGCTCCAGGTTTTCTTTTACCTCCATTAAGCACAATTAATAAATAATGTAATTGTTTACAGGAATTTTCTTTTCAGATGATTCAAGAGACACAAGAAATAAGCGAAGCGGCCTCCCTCATCATTGGCCTCCTTCCTCAACCACCCCATCCCAGTGGTTCATCCCAGCAGAACAACAGCTTTCTCAGCGATATGAAGGGGGTCGTCAAGACGTGGAGGTCGGCTTTTTCTTACATTTTAAATAAGAGTTATATCACAAGCTATAGAAGCAATTTCTTAATATTGTATCCTCTTTTATTATAAGGTAGAGTTTAAAATAACTAACTTTTCCCCTATGGCAGGAATCGCCTGCCTGCCGTGCTGGACGACCAGGCAACCGTGACGAACATCTATAGCACTCGCAAGCGGCTGCTAATGCGACTCGTGCGGACCTTTGACGACCTTCTCGTGAAAGGAGTCAGTGGCCATTCTGAAAGGGCCGTAGAATTGGGAAAGATATTGTATTCCGTTTTTACATCAATGTCTTCAGAATAATGCTAATAAATCTGGCAAATTCACTGATTGTTGACTTAAAAAATGTCAAGGTTCATAAGACGCGATTTGCGAGAGAATCGTAAAGAGGTCAAAGAGCCGGGGACCCGGCAAAATTAGATTTCGCTCAAAAGCTCTTTATAGGTACTTTGTAGCACGGCGAAACGATTGGAATGGGTCCGGGAGTCGGAAAACGTCATTTTGGCGAGTTGTGCGAGATTTAAAATTCGAGTGCACGGAGAGACATGCCGAGATGGTTGCACATTCGCGTTCGCAGTTTCGCACAGAATAAAGCCATATTCGTGAACTTTTTTTTCATAAATAGACAAGATAATGCTTTATAAAGCTGCTAAAGTAGAATTTAAAAATATTTATTTTTATTGTCTCAGCGGCCTCAAGACTTTGGAAAGGCGCCATTCTCTTATATGGAAAAAAGTCATGGGTTTTCTATCTTAAGTTGTAGAGCAAAAAATTATCTTTCTAATGAGCTATAGTATGCCAAATACCGACGAGCTTTTTTATGTTTCCCAATCATAAAACTGTTGAAATACGCGTGTTTAGCGATTCTTTGACCTATGCACCGGGCAGGTTAAGAAGAATGGCATTGTCTTCTTTACTAGGGATGATTTAGTGTGGTGCGAATGACTTGGTATCGCAGTACAAAGGTCCCGGGTTCGGCGCCCCGCGCGAGCGAAATCTTTTGCCCGGCAGTTAATAAATTTGTTTTGCATTTAAATTTTATTTAAACAGTTACATAAATCCTGCACACATTTCGTAGACTACCTTCATGCCGTATATCGCTTGTGTTGCGTTTTCGGCGTGGCTAATGCCTAAACAAAGTGCAAGCCGATGCCCAGGCACTGAACCGAGCGTTATTTCAACAGTTTTATGATTGGGAAACATAAAAAAGCTCGTCGGTATTTGGCATACTATAGCTCATGGGAAAGATAATTTTTTGCTCTACAACTTAAGATAGAAAACCCATGACTTTTTTTCCATATAAGAGAATGGCGCCTCTCCAAAGTCTTGAGGCCGCTAAGACCATAAAACTGAATATTTTTAAATTCTACTTTAGCAGCTTTATAAAGCAATATCTTGTCTATTTATGAAAAAAAGTTCACGAATATTGCTTTATTCTGTGCGAAACTGCGAACGCGAATGTGCAACCTTTTCGGCATGTCTCTCCGAGCACTCGAATTTTAAAACTCGCACAACTCGCCAAAATGGCGCTTTCAGACTCCCGGACCCATTCCAATCGTTTGGCCGTGTTAAAAAGTACCTATAAAGAGCTTTTGAGCGAAATCTAATATTGCCGGGTCCCCGGCCATTTTGATACTCTCGCAAATCGCGTCATAAGTACTCCTCTTCTCAGCCGATGACTCTTGGGAGCGCGGCAGCTGCAGCGATGCTCTCGAACCAGAACTACTCTCCATTCATGACAATGCTGCTCCAGCAGCTGCAGCACGGCGGCAACCAAGCCATCCCCGCACATGCTGCCGCTCAGGTCAGAGAGGAGTCTCTCTATTTCTCTCCCCCTCTCTCTCTCTATCTCTCTCTCTCTTTCTCTCGCTTTCTCTCGCTTTCTCTCTCACGTTCTCTCTCTGTCTCTCTCTCTATCTCACTCTCTCGCTTTCCCTCCTCCAGGCCCAGTTGTCGCTCGCCCGTTCTGCCCGCCATGGCAGATTCTACGACCTGAGTGCTCATCTGCTCAACTTGTTAGCTTTTCGTTTATAACATTTGACATGGCGGATTAAATCATGTTCGGAAGGTGGTGACTAAACAAACAACTTTGGAATGAAAGAGCTTTACCTAAAATTTACATATAAAACAACGCTAGTGTTATTAGTATTGTAGCTCAACGATGACAAATTACGTTTTGACTGTAGACTTCACTCGGAGCCGTCGCTGCCTCTGATGGACATGCACCAGAAGACGATGGAGCAGCTGAAGCTGCACCGGGCAATCGCCGCAGACCCACGAACCGAGGCTGCGAGGAGGGTCGACGTCCTCAGAGAGGTTAATTTTCTTTATTTTAAATCAATTTACCCGTTTTTAATCGCTTGTTCATTCTATTCGAGAGAAAAAAACCAATGACCCATGAGGTTGTGATTTTTCACCGCTACCAATTTTTCAATATTTCAAATAACTGTTAAAAAATGAAGCGATTCCAGGCTCTGCAAGTGACGGAGGAAATGAATGTGAACGACCTGATCAAGGACCAGTTCAGCCGTCTTTATGCCGCCCGTGGACTCGTGCTTTCCGAACTCGGAATGTCCGTTTGTATTCACCTCTATTAGATGGCTTAAAGTTTTTTTTATCATTCTCATGATAGCGAGCGAGCCCTAATGCGAATATCCCTTTCTTTTTGTAAACTCTTTCGAATTTTTAAATTACTGCTTTTGATGTAAATATGATGAGAAAACGGAAAATTTTCAATGTTTTTTTTTCTCCACTGATGCGAATGTTAGAACGCTCACGCTCAGGTCAAAGGATGCTTCAACTGCCTGCAAGATTGCCGCGCAACTTGCGGAAAGCGGCAGCGCAGCTACCGCTTTCGCCGCGTGGGCCAAGCATCTAGACAGTCGCTTCCATGCTGACAGGTGCCTTTACCTGTTTATTTCTAATTCTTCGTCATCTAATCATCTGTGTACATTGTGATTTTTTCCTTTCGTTTCTCTTCTAACAATCTTTGAAATTCTTCCTTCTATATGTCCCTAACTCTCATTTATTACTATCTCATTTTCTCTCTATTTATCTCTTGCTTTGTTCTTTCATATTTTATTTTTGAGAACTGCTGAAAAGGCCGAAACAGTCGGGGTGGATGCCATCCTCTGCTTCATCGAAGCAGCCAGGTTTGTCAAGAGGCAAAGTTATACATGATTAATTCTTCTCTCTCTCTCTCTCTCGTTATGTGCTACTTCTAAATAGTTGTTAATTTTGTCGATCTTTCCTTGGCATGTATAGGACGGACACGGAGAGTCATGCTCGGAAATACATCTCGCGCGCCATTTGGACATCGCGGCATTTGGCTCAAGTCAGCTTTTATTTCGTTTAATTTAAATTGTTTGTTTTCTTCACGCTTTATCTCTTATATGCTTTGAAATGTATGTGGAAATAGTAATTTGTATTATGCGAAAGCCCTAGTTGCCTCCAGGCCTCTTCACAAGTGGCTCAGACGGTGCCCGGTGTGCTGGAGAAACACGCGAGAGGCTGCTTGCCCACGCACTGGATCAGCTGGTATTCTCTCTCTTCCCTCCCTTTCTATTTCTTCCTATCTCTTTCTCTCTATGTCTATCTCTTCGTTCCGTCCAGGCTCCCCCAACTCTGCCTGGACCTCCGCAATGGCATCGGCCTCCTCGGTGGCTTCGTCTCAGCCGTCGCTCGCGCCTATCCTCTCCACGCCTTCTACGCGCTGAGACAAGTGACAGGCTGTGAGGAGAGGATGAAAGTCATCAATGACAGTTAGTGGAGAGAGAGGCAGACTCAGATAAAGAAGGGAGAGCAGGAGATAGATGGATACAGACAGTATATAGGCATCGCTAAACATTTTTTGACTTAATTTTTTCTTCGAAATCCGACATTTCCTTACTTTTTTTCTCGAAAAGTAATTTAGTTTTTGTGTTTTTTTTATTGTTTAGAATGTTTATTGCGATAAGCTTGTTAATGTTCTTGTTTTCAGTCTGCCGTCTCGAAACAACAAACTCCGTGGAAGGAGACGACGCTGAGTCTCCATTCTTCAAGACTTCAATCCTCACCATATTCCCTAAGCTCACTGTTATTATTGGTAATATTTTCTTTTTTGGTGAAAGTTCATTATTGTTCACCTGTCTTTTGTAAAAGTGCCTATCGCATGTAAATAAGATGAACTATTAGGTTAAGACTTTTAACCTTCTAAAATACAGTAATCAGAAGAATCGTTGCAGAAGTGGCATGCACGAAGAGGCCCTCTGACATCTTTGCCCTTGAGCAGCTTCTCTCTGCAGTGGACGAGGCCAAGGAGTTCTGGGCTGAGCGGCAGCTTCGCTTTGCTCTTCGGCTGCAGAGCGTAGTCTTCGAGTCAGGAAGTTATTATGAATAATTGGGGATTCCATGAAGACTACACCTAGTGGTAATCCTCATATTTATGCCAAATTTTATTCCCTCGAGCGTTTACTTCCACTATTTCTGCCTTCACTTTTTCTATATGTTCTTTCCCCTCTCTCTTTCCCTCCCTCTCCCTTCACTCTACTCCATCTCTCTCTCTCTCTCTCTATCTCTATCCCTATCTCTATCTCCATCTCCAGAGATCTCCGGAACAGTATGAGTGCATCTCCTCTACTGACGGAAACCGTGAAGCAAGCGGCACTCGAATGGAAAGAAGAGCTTTTGAAGACTGGAGGGAAATATGAAATAGGACAAAAGAATTCGTTGATCATTTGGGAAGCAGAGCTCAACGATGGCGAGCGGCGAGAGGATGAGGTTGGGAGAGTTTAACAAGGCATGGTGTACGAGAGGAGGGATAGGGATACTGTAGTAAGCTGTTGCGGCTGGGACAGAGGAGAATTATGAGAAGCGGGACTTTTGTTAAAACATTAACGTTTTTAGTTCATCACTTCCCTAAAGAACGAGGTTCTCCCGCAGCTGGGAGCCACTTCAATGACTCTGCTTGGGTTCGGTGGAAAAGCTTGAGTTTTTTTCCAGCTTTATAATTAGCTATACTTAGTCGTTAGAGATGTATTCTTTATACAATTTCAAAAAGAGAATTTAAAAGTGTCGACACTTTTTCTTATCTACCACTAATGGGCTTATATGCATCCGTGGTAGGAATATGAAGCCAAAAGGGGATCTTCAGAACACGGACGAGTAAAAAATATTAGGCTAAAAAAAATATTATCTCACTCAAGATTTTCGGCGATGCTGATTCGATGGCGGTCGCTGCTTGAAAAACGTATCGCCAGTCTGCCAAAGTCGGCCTTTTTCTTCATTAAAATCCTTGCTCTCTCTGTCTCTATCTTTCTCTCTTTCTCTCCTTCACTCTCTCTCTCTCTCTCTTTCTCTCTCTCTCTCTGTCGCTATCTCTTTCCATTGTGTCTAACCGTTCAGACAGCTGCCCCTCCGTCTGACCAGCTCCACTCTCTCTTCCTTCTGTGATCGCTCTGCAAGTGTCGACATGTTCAGCGAGCTCTTTGCAGTTCGAGTTAGTTGATATTTACTTCACTATTGTAAGTTCCTATTCTTCAAAAGATCACTTACATCATTTTCTTTTGCAATTACTCTTTCCATTAATCTTTTGCTGTGGACAAAACATTCATTCATTAATATTCAGGAGAATAGTGCGATTTCTACCGTTCTCTCCATCAATGCAATTTTGCAGAGTGGCCAGTACATGGCAATGATTTCTCGCTTTCTGCCCCACTTCGAAGTCTCCGTTCGCGGGGGCCGCGTCACGAGACGCCTCTCCGTGCGGGCACAGACCGGCAAGGTCAGATAGGGAGGGGGCACATTTCGGTAAAAGAATATATTTTCAATTGTATATAGTATCTTATGGTTAGTATTAGTTAATTTATTTGTAATGTAAGATGTTTGTAAATAGCAACAGTATTTAAGGTGGTGTACTACATAGTCCGGCGCGAGTTCGGCGAGCAGCGAGAGAGCCGAGTCAACCAGTGCATGCATTTCATCAATGGGATCATGCACAAAGAGAGGGTACAACAACTGCATTCATTCCATTCTTTTACCCTCCAAAAGTATTCTATTTACTATTGGGTAGCCTGGATGTCTTAGATGACGTCATGCCGCTTCCTGTCTCTTCTACCGCCTTGCATCATCCACGCAGGATGCACTCAGCTGGTCGAACACTCCGGACGAACCGTCAACTCGTCCGTCTTTCTCGAAGAGGTCTGAAACAATGAACGAAGACATTGTTTCTTTTTTAAATGAAGCCATTGAATCTAATGATAAAACGGAGTATTGATTTGTCATCCTTTCGGCCTCAATTTGCTTTTATACCTATTTTTAAATCTCAGGTGCTCTCCAACTCGCTCGCCCTCCTCACTCCTCCCCTTGGCCCGGACTCGCTCGTTCATCTCTTCGAGGAGAAGCTGGCAGCAGCGAGGGGAGCAGACGTAACTGGAGATGGCTACCAAGCACGCATCAGGGCTTATAAGTAATCTTTTGCTCTTCCGTTTACAATTAGATTTCATATTAGATAACTTGCGAACCTGTTATTGGTGCCAAAAAGTTATAATTTGAATGTTCTCTTGCAGCGAGGTGACGGCGGAGACTCCGGTGCGGCCGACGCTTCTCCTTGAAATGCTGAGTCGCCGTCTTCCGGATCCGACCATGTTCTACGCGCTCAGGAAGACGGTCTCGTTCGATTTTACCCAAAATTTATGATCTGCAAGTTGTTATGTTATGACTTCATTATATATTAACTTGAATGACTTGAAAATAAACTTAATAGAGTTGTATTGGGATGCGTATGAATAAGGTGTTTTGGTAATGAATGTTGCTTCGAATTAGATGGCGAGTGACCTGGCCGTCCTTTCGGCCCTTGAATTCGCTCTTCATTTCACTCCTCTTGGCATGGGCTCCTTCCATCTCAACATCTCCACTGGCAAACTCGCCAACTCGGAATACCGCATTATCACGCAGCCATGTCAGCTTTTTTACCGCCAACTTTTACTGCGAATTTAAACTTTTTGGCTTCTTATAGAATTAACAGAAAAAAACGAATCCAACTTGAACATAAACTATAAATGAGGGACGTGCTCAAAAACTATTTAGAAGTGAAATTTTGAATTCGTTTACTTTTCAAGGCTCATCCGACGAGCGGCCAGTGCTCTTCAGACTCACTCCAAATCTGCAGACTCTCTTCGGCCTCTCCCTAGAAGGTGCTTCTTTATTCCTTGAAATTCTCTCCTTCTTTCTGCGCTCTCACTCTCTCTCTCTCTCTCTCTCTCTCTATTCTCTCTCTCCCTTCTCTCTCTCTCTCTCTCTTCTCTCTCTCTCTCTCTCTCTCTCTCTTGTCTCTTCCTCTCCTCTCTGCCCTCAGGCCACTTCTCGTGGTCGCTGTGCGCAGTGCTGCGTCTGTTCTGGCTGCGTCCCGCTCTGCTTCCTCTCCTTCGCCCTCTTATCTGGGACTCTGTCCTGGCTGAGGATCCGACTGCCAATCTCGCGGAAGTCAATCGGAGGAGCGAGGCTGCGATGGAGCAGATCACAGAACGCATTCGAGGTTGGTCAACGAATATCTTTTCACTTCTGTGTTTTGCTTTTAAGAATTCTTTCTTTAATATTGAATAAATTTTACCATTTATAATATTTTATTGCACAGAAAGAATTTACTCTATAACTAATAAGTAATTTTGATAGTCTCGAACACGGAAGTGAAGGACGAAGATGAAGCGATCGCCTTCCAACTCGTCCGCCAGGCTCTGGAACCAGCCAACCTCTGCAAGATGCCCCCCACGTGGCAACCTTGGTTCTAGACGACTACCGTAGTCCCACATTTCGCTCTAGGACCTTCGCAATGCAAATTTAACTTATACTTTGTTTAATCTTCTACAAGTACAATTAACAAATTTTTTTCTAA
Organism: Allodiplogaster sudhausi; assembly: GCA_945643635.1. Lineage (NCBI taxonomy): Eukaryota > Metazoa > Nematoda > Chromadorea > Rhabditida > Diplogasteridae > Allodiplogaster > Allodiplogaster sudhausi. The sequence continues at coordinate 889,562 of CALZFC010000007.1, read as the reverse complement.
ATTTACAAATTTATACCCGTTTTACTAATCTGTATTAGTGCTGTTAATGCGCTCCGAAGTACTATGTTTTCATTTTATTTTTCTGCGCTCATCATGATCTTCGAATTGTTAATGGCGGGACCCAGTAATCTCATTATGCTTAAAAAGAATGAACATCATTACATGTTTCTATCGATACGTGTGCTCATTGCTCGTACTCTTCGCTGTTTGTTGTTATTCTTTCTTTTCTCTTTTCGTGTTGTTAATAAAGCATATTGTTAAATCCATTTCTGCATTCGAAAGACAATACAAAATGGCAAACACATCACAAAAACACTTTATCTATTCAAAAGAACGGGGGAGTCAGGGAATGGGGCTACTAGACATTGGGCGTGGCCTGAGCAGGTGCATTGGATGGCTCGGCCGGCTTGGTCAGATCGATAGGCAAGGCAGAGACCGAGGCGGGAGTTGGCGGGGCGAGAGTGGGAGTGGGCGGGGTGAGAGTCGGAGTGGGCGGGGCGGGTGGAGGGGCCGCCGCGAAGCCGGGGCTCACCACAGATGTTTCAATTGCCGAGAATGAAAGTTTATTTCAAATCATTCGGAAAAGAATTCGAGACAAACTCGAAGGAAGCATCGAGCCCGAAAGAGCAGAGCCACCAGCTGTGGGGACGCTCGAGGCAGCGGTCACTGAATATTGAAGAACTGGCAAATTTTCATTTTTATAATTCATTTAAATTAGTTAATCAAATTAGAAAATGTACGCACTTTCAATAATAGAGCAGGAAAGAGAGGAAGTCGGGGTGGAAATGGGCTTCTCGCCGGAGCTCGGATTGATGATCGGAGCAGGCTCGGGTGCCTGGAAGTCGAGGGAAGGCTGCTTGGCCTCCGCAGGGGGCGGGGCCGGGCCAGAGGGAGCGGCAGAGGGGAAGGCGGGCGACGCGTGAGGAGCGGCTGAAGAAACAAGGATGATTAGATAGTTTTGACAAGAATCTCCAGCTACCGCACCATTCTTCGTTGGCAGAGAAGCAACTTTCTCAGCCGGCTTCTGCTGCGATTTGCTCTTCGTCTCTGTCGAGTTGTCCTGTAATTTCATTACTTTGGTGTAAAACGTTTATGCTGAGTATTATTTGTTGTCAAAAATTGATTAAAATGCCTTCATTAGCGTTCTTTACAAATGAATAACATGCCTTCGGGAGGTCTTCAGAAGTGTTCTTGAGAAGGATCTTGATTTCCTTTTTGCGGGAGGGAAGAGTGCGACTGTCCTTTCGGCAGCTTCTCTGCTTTTCCTTTGCACTCTTCTCTCCTTTCTCTCCGCCTGCCTTTCCCTTCTCCTTTCCACTCATCGCTGCCTTGGTGGATCGGTTGGAATTGCTTCCACCATTCCTTCCATTAACGACGACTCCGGTCGGTGGTGGAGCTCTCTGAAAGAATACTTATTTGGCTCTACATAATCATAATTTCGCAATTGTCTTTTTTTTAATTGCTGACCTTGCTGGCGTTCTTCCGATAAGCGCAGTCCAGAGCGAAGCGGACAATCTGGAGAACGACGTAGAGAGAAACGCAGCCGGCGATTGCCGCGAAAATCAGGCTCAGGCAGTTCAGGGAGTCCAGGTACTCCTTCGAGAGCACCAATTCTTGCTTCCTAAAGAAATAGCTTCATTATTATAATTTTATAAACACACTAGTAAAGATGTGGAGGAATTGTTCACAAGTAAGCAAAGGAATAAGACGAACTCAGGAGGAGTCGGGTCTGCCATCTCTTCGTTTCAGAGAGAGGAAGCAACTGCCAGCCACTCGCGCTGATTGTAGATTGGAAGAATGAGTAGAGTCTAGTGGAAATCAGCTTCTCATTTACATTGCACTTTCAAAATTTTATTGACTTCAGTTAATTTCAGCTCCTTGAATACAGTTATAAAAATAAATTTGTTTTCCAAAAATTTATTTTGAAAAGTTTGAATATTGAAACTATCTAATTTAAGCAAAAAAAAGCGATAATATTATATGCATATGCACTGTATGGCTGCATTTCGTTCAGGGGTCAAGTCTACGAGGCTTCTCTTAGATTTTACTCTCGCATTTGTAAAATTCGAACAAAGATCGCGCCCTCGCATTGTGATTTTGAGGACTAAATCATAAATTTTTGCATTTTAAATGTCAATCCACCTGTTGACCTTTCGTTTAATAACCAAATTTGCAATCTCAGAATCGTATAAAAGCAGCTGGTTTCTTCAGTTCCTCACACTTCTCGAGTGACCGCCTCTCCAACTCTTCCTGCTTCTTCAACTGCTTCTTCTCTGCCATGCCGAATTCAGCTCCGAAGGAAGACACCTGGGCCTTCCAGGTCCGTTTTGCCAACCCCTCCTCTTCCACTGACCTTCCCCTCTGATTTCCCCTTCTTATATTCCATGCTGGCTACATCTCTTGCTTCCTTATATTCTCCAGTCCATCTCTTTCCATTTTCAGCCAATCGGTTCGCCCTTCCCGCCTAAGCCAGTGAAGGTGCTTGATGAGATGAACCAGTACGTGGCTCTCTGGTACAAGCACGGCGTGCCCATCCACGGCCGCGCCTGGAACAACGGCGGAGTCGTCGAGTGCTCCTTCCCCTACAAGAAGGCCGAGCTCACCGGCGCCAAGGATCTCAGCGGCCAGATCCAGGTCATTTCAGTCAATATTTTACTGTGGTTTAGATAAGAACGGAAAACTCTCTTGATTTGTATTGCAAATGGAATGCTTGCAGATCCTGACTTACAACGGCGACCACACGTCGCTGGGATACTGGTACGAGTGGATCCGCTATGGAGACCGCTTCGACAAGATCAACGAGGATCGCCAGTACGTCAAGTGCGGGAACTCGCTGCCGATTCTGTGGAAGCGCAAGGAGGGAAACATCCTCGGATACCTCGACAACAAGACTGAGCTCGCGCTCTTCAGGTCAAGGCATCTTCGAACTATGGCCTATGAACTTTGAACTCTCAGAGTTAATATCATGTCTATTTATGATCTGACTAGAAATTATTGAAAACATTCTTTTCAGCCACGACGGAAAAGCGAGTGAGTTCGCCGGAGGGCAGCTGGCCGACATGCTCATCATCGTCCGCAACCTCAAGGTATCCTCTCTCTCTCTCTCTCTCCCTCACTATCTCGCCTCTTTCCAGGGTGGTCCACCATTCTGCGAGTGCGCCCACTGCCCCAAGCCGGCCCCTCCTCCGCCGGTCCCCAAGCCGGGTCCCCCTCCTCCCCGCGTCATGCTCAACCAGTGGATGGACGTCCGCGCCGGCGACCCCTGGCCGGCACTTCAGCTCGTCAAGTGCGATATTTTGGCTTTTTTTATTTTCAGGAACGAAAAAAATCCTGTTCAGTTAGAAACCAAGATTGTTTGATTCAGGGCTCTGGACAAGACGCTCGACACGATTCCGGGCCAGAACCCCGACCAGTACGTCGCCCTCTGGAGCAGGGAGAGCCTGTCATGGGCCGCGTCTGGAACGAGGGCGGAAAGGTCCGGCTATTGATTCCTTGCCCCGATCTCTGATGTTTGATCTCTGATCTTTTCAGATCGCCGCGAACTTTACGTGGTTCAACCGCGAGTACACCGGCAACGTCGGCTCGATGCAGCTGCTCGTCCACATGTCCGAGCACGTCCGTGGCTTCGACTACCAGTGGAAGCCATTCTCGGTCCTTTCTTTCCTTTCCAACCCTAGATACAGTAACCCGTCCTTTCGTTGTAGGAGGTCTTCGTGTTCGGAACGGAGCGCGAGTATGTGCCCGTCCACGTCAACCACCACAAGGGAGACATCTCCCCCGCCGTCATCACCTTCAATGGCAAGCAAATCCTTGGCAAGGTCAGGCAGAACGATTTATCAGCATTAGTTAAAATATATAAAAATGTTTATTTAAATGAAAATGTTTTCAGTGCGACGTTTTTTCAACGAGAAGGCGTCTGCCGGCTTCGGCGGCAAGGAAAACATCGTCAACGGCCCTCCCGTCCACCCCGTCACTATGGTCCTCACGCGAAAGGCCCGCGCATGCTACAAGTTCGACTAGAGATGAAGCTTCGCCAACCTGTCCCACTACCCGCATATCCGAGCCTACTCCTATCAATAAATAAAGTGTGTTGTGAAACTGGTGAATTCAGCTTTTAAAGTAGCCTTTCGAAGGAAACAGCGAAATTATAACCATATAAAGCAGGTTTAGTGAACAATGGTGATATCTTGGAAGATATGAGGTATTCAAAAGTCAAGCGGACTAATGGCAAATATCAAGATGAGTAGAACTTCATTTTAACCGGTTCTGTGAGCAACTGTTGGACGAAATACCATAACCACCATTCCAGAAATAAAGGAAAAAGTATCGGAGAGAAATATATCTCAAAGATGGTGTCCTTGACGGGCCCAACACTGCACAGATCCACTTAACGATATCGAAATTCTCTAAAACAATCAAGATGAAACATCAAATTTTTTTTAGAAATCAGGCTCCAGCCAAATTCCAGCTCTAACCTCATAATATAATTTCCATAGACTTGGCAGAGATTTGCATAGATGGCGCTCATAAAAACTCGGAATTCAGGTTTTTTGGCCATAACTTTTCTACGGACGGGAGTATCTAAATGAAACTTTCAGGGATGCTTAATTATACTGTTATCGATTAATTAGCAGTTTATTGGTTCCATTGATCCACTATTGATCGAGAAAAAATCAATAACTTTGAATCTTCCGGATTTCACATTTAGGCGTGCTGGACAAAATAATATATTTCTTCTATCTTCGGCTAGTTTTTATTTGGTTGATCGTTTAGCTGTATTCCTCTGCAACAATTTTTTGATCTAACCTATATTTAATCGCATGCGGCTACATGCTGCCTGCCTCCAGTTCGCGATTCATGCACTCGGCCTTTGATGCAGAAGGTTCAGCAGGGCAAAATCGGGTGCTATCCCTGTTGGGGGGTCATGATTTTTTCCAAGTTTCTAAGGAATGTTTATTTGCACAGAAATGTTAGCATAAGTAGCTTAATTGACGTTTTCGATGTCATATTCGCGTTCAGCTCGAAAAATAAGCACACACAGAGAAGAAAGTCTTGTGGGACAAGACATTCAGGCTAGACATTATGTCCGCGATTGGCTCTGAGACATGAATGTCCAGTCCCACTAGACAGCAAATGTCTAGCCGCGTATGTCCAAACGTACGAGACATGCCGGCCTATACTGAATGTCTTGTCCCATTGGACTGAATGTCTAGCCAATCGATATCGCGCGCCCCCTCCCGTTCTTGTTTCTTCTTGCTTTGCTTTGCTTCGTCATTTCACAGATATCCAGTGTATTATATGTTAAAGAAGGTATACAGGAAATTGTTTTTTTAATCATTCACATATTCAACAGACATGGAGAAGCAAAACAAACGAGCAAGGAGAACAACCAGCGCCTTTGGCGAGCACAAACAAAACAACATAGTAAAAATATCTCCTATTGACATCCTAATAATCTTTCTTATCGCTCTTCTTTCTATGGATAAAGTGTTAACACACAAAAAAGTTAGGAATATTCAACTGTCGTGAAGAAAGTAAGAGAAAGAACAAAGAATATAACTTTCGCATTTGGCAAACGGAAACATAACAGTCTAGTAAAAATACTTTCTATTGATATCCTAATAATATTTCTTATTGCTATTCTTTCTATGGAATAAAGTGTTAATAAGCAAAAAGGAACCTAAAACGTACATCTAAAGCATGTGTTGAGTCTGAGAAATGGAGGGGAGTGGCAAAAAAAGTAATTGAAAAAATGACATCAAATTACAGTGCCTGTAATTTCCCTGAACAGGCGGCTTGCGTCGCCCCCTAAGGATGGATCTGGGGTTCCAACGAGTCGAGCCAGCAACGCGACTTCCTGGCGGACGGGAGCGGGCAGGTCAAGGTTGAACAACCAGAAGGAGGCGACATACGCAAGCAGTGCATCAGCAAAACAGCCCGTAACCTGGGACAAACCTTCAATAACCAACTTTATAGAAAAATGATCAAGCATTTCTTAATTTCATAAGAATCCTGTACTGGTAATTACGTAGTTGTCATAACATTAGTCAAGCTGCAACGAAATATTTTAGAAAAAAATCTACATTAATATTCTCTATCAGTTCAGTTAATGTTTTCGCTTTGCATTACGGTAATTTAAAAATGCAGAATGCCCCTTCTCCCTTCGGAAAAATAGCAAGCATAATCAGCACTAAATATAAGGTAAAAAGCAAATTTGGACATTTACGATTAATATCTTACCTTAAAAAAATGAAATCTTTAGTCCCAATTTGCCATTAAAAAATAAAACTGTTAATTTCTTCGAGAACTTCTATGAAATGCTAGTCGTACGACTTACAATTAGAATGAAACATGAAATAAAAGAAAGTTTGAAACCTGCAATCGTCGCTGCGACACGCCCGTGAGGATCGAGCGAAGCAACCACGTGGCGGCAATGCAACGCAGTCCTCCTGCCAGCAGTTACAACGAAGATGACATGAAATTAAATGCAAAATAATATCATCCTACACTTCTATAACAACTGCTGGATGCTATGAAACAAGAATCGGACAAGTTATTTAGCATTCAATGAGTATAAAATCCGCTCATGGTCAGTAAACTGTCTAGCAATAATGAAACTTCTAACCTTGAAATACAGCGAAGCCCATTGGAGAAACTCGCCGAGTGTAGCAGCTTAAAACACAAGCGCGCCCGTGCCAGCTTGCGCTTAAGAAGACAAACTTAAAAATTACCACTTAAAAAAAATAATATATTGTCCCAATTAGCAAATATCCCACTTTGTTGATAACTTATTCGGCATTCAAAGTGAATATAATCAGCACTGCATACTAAGTAATAACACAGAAACCTCTAACCTTGTTGCTTGCAGCGAAAAATTCGGCAGGAACAACTCGAGCGCGGTAGTCGATAATAGCGGCCGGTGCGTTAGCGCGCCAAACAGAGCTTAAATAGCAAAATTAATAACAGTAACAATAGCAAGGTAAACAACATTATAATCGAGAGCGTTTTTCCGCGTTTTGTTCTGCTTTTGCAGTATAATTTCGAATTTGGCCATCAGGACTAAAAAAAATGAATGTTGCTGAGAATCTAGACCGAAAGAAAAGGTCAACTATCGAACAGTTCATTAAAATCAATTAAATACTTGTTGGCTTTTAAACTTAAATATGAAATGGAATGGATTTAACGTTGAAACCTGTTCAGTCGCCGCGATGAAGCCGTGAGAATCCGCCGCCGCGTCCACCTGACGGCAACGTGCGACGCAGTCTACCTGAAATTCAATGCTAAGAATAAAATCATACACTCAAAAGTGTACTAAAACAAGAAGTGAATAAGCTTTAAGGTACACAAAAGGAATATATTCATCACAGCATGCTAACTAGCAAATGAAAGCTCCAAACCTTGCTTGCCGCGAAGTTCCCGGAAGTTCTCGCTTAAGGCAGCCGTCAACGGACGCGTTGGCCGCGCGCCGAACTGGGAAGGAAAAATAAAACATAATAACAGCAAAAGTAATATGGAAAACAACATTATAATCGTGTACATTTTTCAGCTTTCTTTCTGAATTTTACAGTCCGTGTGTAGCATACGCTTTCGATTATTTCTGTAACGACCAAAAAATCCTAGACATATAAGACATTCACGTTCGGCGAAATTTCTAGACATTGAAGTCTTGTGGGATTAGACTTTACTGAGCTAGACATGCGATGTCTTAGACATTTCTCTGGACATTCGGGGCTAGACATTTGATATCTAAGACATTCTTTTCAGTGTGCACTAATAGACAGCTTTCTACCGAAAGTAGATGGGGAAAAACATTCCTCAGAAGATTGGAAAAAATCATGCCCCCCCCAACAGGGATAGCACCCAAAATCGATCATTTGCTGCCATGGCTATAGTAATTATGATTATGCTCTCATCTCCTTTGTCGTTTCGAGCATAACCTACGTTTCAAACTCTACACTCTCCCGCCTCCGTGTTCCTTCCTTCTCTTTCTCTCTTCCTTTCTCTCTCTCTCTCTCTCTCTCTCTCTCTCTCTCTCTCTCTCTCTTTCCCTTCCTTCTGCTGTTATCTTGTTACCCTTTCAGTACAGATACGGTTTATTGAGTGTGTGCCTCACACTAAAGGTCCGTAGACCTTGTCGACCAAGCTCCATGCCTCTTCTCCAGTGGCTGCTGCCTCCGCATCCTCCAGCAGTTTCATCACTCCTTCATTAAAGCTGACCTGCGCCTCGTACGCTTTCTTCTTCAGTAGCGTACGAGGGCGTATCGCTTCTGGTCGTTGCGGAGGGGGAGGAGGGCCAATCGCCGCTCTGAGCTGATCCATCCACTCCGCCGGCATCGTTGCTGGCAAGACGGGTGCCTGAGGCACTCTCTCCTCTCCTCCTCTCGGTGCTTCCGGGTCTTCCGCACTTCCATTTCTTCCTCCTCCTGCCCCTCCATTTTCCTCGTCCATTTTCCTGTAACTCCTTAACATGAACTCGGTTAAACAGTAATTATTATACCATCTTACTTCCTCCTAAAAATCTTCTTTAACAATAAACAAACTCAAACTTCTGGCAGTAAAACTTCCGTAGAATGCCCTTTCTATGTCTTTCCCGCTCTCTTGTCTTTTCTTCTTACCGTACTTTTCTCGCTAAGACCCTTCGGCGGGAGAGTTTATCGTTTGAAACTCCATTTTTATTATCTTTGCAGATTACCATTGAACCTATTCATATGGTTAGTTAAGCTGTGAAAATTACATGCTAATTATTTCAGCACTCTAAGGGCACCGCGGCCTATTTTGGTCCTCAGTCAAGATGTACTTAAAGTGATGCTGTTCAGGGGTCCGAATTTCAAGGACGGTTTTATAGTCTTTCTGAAGAGAACTGTGAACACAATAAAAAGTTGCTTAATTTCAAAGGCGACATGGGTGAGAAAGCGATTTCTCCTTGATATTTTTATATGTTTTGACTAATACAAGTTGGCAGGACAAATGTCTTGATTCTTAGATTGATTACACGTGGCGAAATCAGCTTCTGGGGGTGATAAAAAGAGGTGTTTCTCAGTGTGATCAGCGCCCAAGATAGCGATCTTTTGAAAATATTTTTCCTTTTAAATTTTTATCGACATCAAAATATGTAAATACTCATGGCGACACTCGGAAATGAAACTTCAGTCAGTATTGAAAGTCCTGCGTCGATAAAAAATAGGATATAAAAAAAGGGAGATTTTGAAATGTATAACTTTGTAAGGGAAGAAAACCAGAAAATGAGAGGGGGAATGGAAGAGTAGCCACTGCGCTTGCCTGGCAAGCGAGGAGAGAGGCAATTCCATGAATCATATATATTTCTAATATCTTTAAGGGCCCGCTTCCGCTCTTACCTCTGCCCTTGAAGCGCCGGTTTTGAAGTTTCCAAATAAGACCGAAGGATCGTTTGAATTAAGTTTTTTTTTCAATATTCTTGGATGCATCACTGCTCTGCATACCGCAAAGACAACTGGTATTCGTAGAAAAGTGCTTTTATTGCATTTACTCAAGACAGCCTGTTCATACGACTCGACTATCAAAATAGACTCATCTGTACAATTCGACGTAATTCCAAAATGTTTTCCTTCGAGAAACAGTACAATAAAATATTATGAACCATAGCTCGGTTAAATTTTCGAAATTGACGAACAATAGCTCGTTGAAAGTTCTTTATTTTTCAACGAGGATATATTTTCTAAATATAACATTTCGGCCCAAACCTGTCCCTGAATTTTGGCAAAACAGCCTGCAGCTTTTTGATGTGTTGTAGCGAACCAAATTCTTTACTAAAGAAAAAACTGTAAATGGGAACTCTTTATCACAGCAAAAATTGTGGACTGGAAAGGGCTGTGCTCGCCACGAATTAACCAGACCGAAAGGACGGCAGTGTAGAAATGGAGAAGGCGAAATCTCTGAAAATAGACATTAAAATAAAGTAAAACAAACTTTGGTCACTAATAAATTCCGCTTTACTATTGGGCGAGATTTTCTGGGAATCACGTATTAATTCTTCAAGTCCCAGTTTGTGGTTGGTTGAAGAGAAATCGCTCGGATCTCTATGACCTGGCTTTCGAAGAACCTTTGGCCTCCTCCTGCTCTTCTCTCCTCCTTGATCTTGTTCTACTTCGCCGCCGGGTTCGGCTTCCCCTTCGACGTCGCTGCTCCTCCCTTTGGCTTCTGGACTCTTTCGCGACTCGTCCGTTTCCGTACGGTCGGTGGCTTCTGCTGCTTGGCCGCTGTTGGCTGAATCGATTGGCTATTTTGTAAAGTCGATTTCTAAATGCTTCCAGCAGCCAATACGAGCCTATGTATATCGTGAAGATAGTTCAATTTGTGATGCCTTGAAAAAAGAACGAAAAGAACATGATACCTTCTTGCATGCCTTGGGGTCGGCGACCATCTTCGAAGTGATCCGGGCGGGGGCCTCCTTGGGCGCCTTCGCCAGGGGAACGAGCTTCAGCTACAAAAGATTAGATATTAATTTAGATAACTGTACTTCTATTTTGTACGGTAACTTAAAGGAAGACAATTTAATATTCGATTTAATAAAAAAAATATTCTTTGGAAAGTGAGCCAATAATCTTACTTTAATAATTACTCCTTAGTTTGAAATAAATTTTTTTAGCAGTTAATGTTTACATGAAGAAATATTTATTTCTTATCAGAGAACTCACTGACAGAACTCACTGACGTCTGGGCTATGGTTGTCTGGCACAGTGTCGGTTTCGGTGCCCGTTCCGGTGCCGGTGCCGGTTCCGGTCTCGGTTTCAGCTCCGTTTTCCACAGACCCCAGCTTCGACTGCTTCATGCAGATTCCGTCGCAGATTCCCGCAATCTCGCCCATTGTTGCGCGCAAATTTGGCGATCCGGCCCACATCCTGGTCTGCAAAAATACACCTTTCCTTTTTTAATTATTTTTCATATCCCGTTCGTACGCTGACGAGTCGATCGAACTCTTTGCTGAGCCCGGGCACATCGTTAAAGACCATTCGGTAGCCGTCACGGACCTGAAAATATTTTCATTTATTTTTTCAATTCAATTGATTATTAAAAACATCTTCTAAACCAAGAAGAAATAGACTCACTTTGGTCGCAACTTCGCCGACGCTCATATTCGGGTAGGGCTGCGCGCCGTTGTGGAGCAGCTCCCAGCACAAGATGCCTGAATCAGGGTGGGCGGCAGGATTAGTAGTCTACTGTAAATGGGATTATTAATTGGGCATCGGGTATTGTAAGGAGGAAAATGGCCTTGCCGAAGCTGAAGACATCCGACTTGCGTGTGAAGATCATGGTGGTCAGAGTCTCGGGCGATAGCCACCGAATTGGCATCTGATATAGCAAGCTGTGCTCTCAAATTATTATTTCTTTTAACTGTAAAAGCTAACCTTCCTGTTCGCGACCATTTTGTACTTATCGCCGACTCTCGTGAGGCCGAAATCGCTGAGCTTCACCTGAAATGGCAATTTTCGTTACCTTTTCGCTCCTTTCAACCTAAGAACATTTCAAAATTAATAGAAAACATTTAGAATAGTGAAATTCTTTGTACCGTCGATTCATGGTAGAGAATATTCCGAAGGGCGACGTCGCGGTGAATGTGGTTCATCATGTGCACGTAGGCGAGCCCGCGTGCAGCCTGAATAGGAACGACGCGTCATGGCATGGCTCATTGGTTAATCTACCGCAACAACAACCCAAATGTTCAGGGCTCAATTCCACGTCCAACCTGGCGGATCATATCCATCTTGTTCTCGACGGTCACCTTGTTGAGTCGGAGGTAGGTATCGAGGGAGCCGTGGTTAGCCTGCAATACTATTCATAAACTCGTGTCGCACGCTCTCCACCTCATGGTCCTGTTTCCTCTCTTTGAATTGTTCTAACTGTTTCATACAATTTCCTTCCAATTGTCTGCTACTTTCAATTGTCCCCTACCCACAATTTCCCCGCTCCCCCTGACCGACCAGCTCCATTGTGATCATAAGGGGCTCTTGCTTGACGGCCACGCCGTACATCTTCACAATGTTCTCGTGCTGGATGATGCGCATAATGCGCGCCTGAAACGAAGGGAACAAATAAAAAAAATTTCAAAAAATTTCTATATGTCAATATTGCAGTATTTAGCAAGGGCCGTTTTTAAAGTGGCTTTTGACCTCTCGCATAAATTCCCTGATCTGCTCCGTCGTGAGGTTGGCGAGTTTGGCCAGCTTAACCGCGACGAATACCTGAAAAGAAAAATATTAGTATCAAGTAACTAAAAATTTATAAATAAATTAGAAAGATGATTTCACCTTTTTGCCAGACTTGGTTCGCATCTCGCCCATGTGCACCTGCAAGAAAGTCCGCATTTATGCTTGTTCTTATTTCGTCATCCCTGCAACCACTGTAAGAGCAAGTGTCCAAGACTTCATGATCCTTTCCACTCACTTCTCCAAACGCGCCTTGGCCCAGCTTTCTCTTCAGCTCAATCGAATCGTGATCGAGCTCCCAATCGGCGTTGCCGATGGGTTTGAGAAGGAAAGTGTCGGCGGGAGGAACCTGAACATTCAAGTGCTTGTAGATATTTGATATTTAATATAATCCATATTGTATCGATACAATATCAATATATAAAGCAGGATGCTTCTGACGCTGGTAATGGAAGCCTTGTTCTGGACGTAGTGGTCAACCAATTCGGTCACGCTCGCGAACTCGTGGCCAACGTCAACGGAGAACTTGCCATCTTTCATGACGATCACAAAGTGGCGCGGCTGAAAACAGCCATTTAACAATTATTTGAATTTCCCGCCATCTTTCGAACTTCGCCATTGTGATGCACGGAGATGATGTGCTCGCGCTTCGACGGCTCGGCGGGTTCTGACGTGCGGACGAGGAAGTCGCCCTCTTTAGCCTAAGGAAAAACTGTCTCTTGTAGTACTGTAGATTTGAACTTCTAGTAACATCCTTAGCATCGCATTGTGACATAGTCATAGGGTTGGATTCGACTGTGTTACTGTACCTGTTTCTAAAACGTGAGGAGTGATAAAGTATGTGAATGTTGATTAGGTCACGCTTCTTGTTTACGACAGCAAAGGATTTACGATAGGTATCGGTGCGTATAATTATTATGCTCCATTTACAGTTGTTCATGGATTGCATTTCGGTGGTTTCCTCACTTTGGCCTCATCGCGGATGAGCAGCCCGTGAAAGTATAGCGCGTTCGTCAATGACGGATCCGCAAGGCGGCCAGCCATCTAACGATTTAGCTTTTCCATTCTTTTATTAATTTTTTACTTTATGTTTAGACTGTGGCATGAAAACAACTCCTTTAATCGTTTCATTTGAAATCATCCTTTTTGAAAAAAAACGAAGCTATTTGCTTTGTTGAAATATTTATAGTTAATATATGACGAACTAGAGAGTGGAGAGTCCTCTGAAGAAGCAGAGAGCGGGAGAGAGACAGGAGAGCAGACCGACTGCCAGCGGCTTCGATTGTATGAATGAGCGCCCATCCCGCGAGTCCTACCACTTTTCCTTTTTCTTCGCCTAATTGTACTATGGCACTTGATGTTCTTAGCTAATCAAATGTTTCAAGTGTAGAAAGGAATTATTTCTTCTTCAAAATTCTGAATTTTGAATATTTCGAATAAGTTCGTGAAAATAATATAAAATTGGCTTCAGTGCGACCATTCGAGCCACTGACGCTGTTTGGCGTTCGGCTTGTGCACTTACAATTAGTATTGGCTTTCCCTGGATTACCTAAAAGTCAACCCCCAGGGTACCGTAGTGGACCCTATGCTCCGTGTACCCTAATTTGCACTCTAGGGGTCTTCTTTCACCGCACGGCGTGCTGAGTACAAGACCTATCGATTTGGTCTGTACGATCTATTTCTTTCAGGACCCGAACTCAGTCTATGTTTGTTTGTATGTAGTAGATGTCTGCACTCATTCTCGTCTCTGCCCTTAAAACGCCAATTTTGAAGTTTCCAAATAGGCGGAGATTATTTGAATAAACTTTTTTAAAGTTAATTTCTTCTGATACATCATTGCATTTTACTTTCAACAATGAAAATTCTTGTTTAGTAAATTTTTTTATAACTTTTGTCCTCCTCCTCCTCTCTTGTCCTCTTTGGCCTTCTCCTACTTCACCATCACCGACGTTTTCGGCTTCCCCTTCGTCTTCGCTCCCTTTGAAATCTTCTCTTTCTCGCGATTCGCCGTTTTCCGAACGGCCGGCGGCTTAGGCACTTTGGCCACTGTTTCCTGCATTTTGTAAAAGCGATTTCGAAAGAGAAAAGTATCATGCCATTTTGGATGCTATGGGGTCGTCGCCCATCTTGGAAGTGAATCGGGCGGTGTCCACCCTGGACACTTGCATCGTCGAGTCGGTGGACGCGCGCGTCCTCTTCTTGACGGGAACGTGCTTCAGCTACCAAGAAAAATTGAAATCACATTAGATTACTGTACTTCCATTTTGTACTGTTACTTTAAGGAAAACAATATATTTCAGCATCTTTGCCGCGAAATCGCTGACATAGCGTGTGTTGGTGTTGGCATCGGCTCCGGCAACGGTTTCTTCTCAGATTCGACTGCTTCATGCAGATTCCGTCGCATTTCTCCGCGACCTCGCCCATTGTTCCGCGCAAATTCGGCGATTCTCCCCACATCCTGGTCTGCAAAAATACACCTTTCCTTTTTTTTTAATTATTTTTCATATCCCGTTCGTACGCTGACGAGTCGAACTCTTTGCTGAGCCCGGGCACATCGTTGAAGACCATTCGGTAGCCGTTGCGCACCTGTAAATACATCCATTTATTTTGATTTAACTGTTCGTTTGGAACTAGGATGTTTGTGTGAGAGAGGGAGTGCAAGAGCAGGGTAGAGAGAAAGAATTTGAAGGTCATAGATACAAAGAGAGAGAGAGAGAGAGAGAGAGAGAGAGCGAGCAGATAAGGTCTTCTGAACCTCTGGACCGCGAAGTGCATTCACTAGCCTTCCCTAAATGGAAATGAGATTGCAGACATGGAAAAGCGTACACTGCAGACTGGGGATGTGGAAGTTTAAAAGACCCACGCAGCAAGCGGGACGCAGATCACGATCATTCCTTTCTAATGTAAACTGCTTCGGAAGGCGCGATAGAAAACTCTCTACATCTTTTAAGCCTCTCACCACAGCAGAAGCAAGGCACCTCCATTTCCACTTTGGCAGGTTGAGCAAGTGGAAGATTTGCATTGTGAGATCCTCTCTGGTGAGCAGTTAGCACAAGAGATACAAATATGAATTTTAAGGCTTGACTAATCCACGCTAATGGCCAAGGTACGCAGTGTTGTAGGAAGGTAAGACATCGTATTGCCTTAAAAAAATAAAATTCAGTATTCATATAGCATTATGGAACTGACACCAATAGTCAACGTGTAGAATAAGCATCTATTACATTTTTCACAAGCGATTGACGAATTCACCTCTGAGGATCGCAAAGAAATGAAATAGGCTAATAAGCGTTTTCGTTAACTGCCGACTAAGATTGAGACGCGAATTTATAGCTGAACATCATTAACGAGAGAGAAGACAATCTGCCTGTGAGATTTTTCGCTGACCTCCGTTCATCCCGCCGTCTTCCTACCAAGGAGCGCTGCTCTTCTTGCATTGATTGAAAGAGTGTCTGTTCCTAGCATTTTAGATCCTCGAAGTTACTCTCATCTTTTACCTCTATTGGCACATTTTCGCAGATTTACCAAGAGTGCCAGAGGAAAAGGAAAAGCTTCTCATGGACAGTAAACTAAAGAGCGCGGCACCCTCAAGTCGCTCAACCTGATTTTCTTGATGATGCTGTCTTGCGTTTTCATTGCGGCAACTCGTCTACTACTCGGCCTCGTTAGAAATAGGGATATTTTCTTACTTCATTTAGGATTTTTTAAGTCAGAATTTTATTTAAGATCACAAATAATTTTTACAAAACTCTGCTAGAGCTTCAAAAAGAGCCTGAAAAGTGTGCGTGCATATTCTGATGCAATAACTAAGCCTCTGACTTTTCCAGCCTCCTGCCCCTTCTCGTTTGACAGCTTTGGAAAAAAAAATGTCTATAAAAATGGAAATGCCTCCGAGTGATTGCCACCCTTCCAGAGCGTCTTTTAGATTTTTCAATTTTCGATTTTCGATAGCATCTTTAGCATCAGACTTCCGTTTCGACTAAAGAGCAATGTTCTGTCAAGATTATCTTTTTGTTTAAGTAATCCTGAGGCGTGAACTTGAAGATTTCAGCCCCTTCGTATCCTCTCACAGTCTGCGCGATCCCAAGAGTTATCGCGGCAATTACTTGTTTCCTCTACGACGCGACAGCTTTCAACGCCGCCAACCGGAGCGTTGCTATGGATTCTCTTCCAATAACTGTTTATCGAAAGGTTTATTTACATTTTCAATCTTGAACTTGCCCTGTATCTCATGAAGTGATCTTAAGTTCATAAATATGTACATAATTCATATGTACTTACACTCGGTCAACGTTTATCCTTTCACTTTTGTGCACACTTCTTGAAAAGTGCACTCTTTCATTTAGCTTCTAGAAAATGGGAATGAACTTGAGGTGTGCATTGCAGCGGGATGGCTTGCCCACGCAAGCGATAGCCATCGCAGCACGGTTGGCCGGTCTCCTTTCGATGCGGATCTCGGCCATCTTCGGTCGGTGTCCTTTTTTCTATTTCTCTAACCACTTATTTGTTCATTAACACTTAAATACCTATGAGGAAATTCAAACATTTGACATATGTATATCTTTTGGGGGCAAAATATTCTTATTTTTTATTCCAAGCCCAAACTCAAACTTGCGGCTAGCTTTATTTCTGCTGTTGAATAATTCGGATGGTTCGAAGGAATCTCACGCGATAGCAATCGCATCCCTGTCTGCTTCTTCCTGTCGCACTCTCTCCCCACGCCAAAACTGGAGCTATTTCTTGTCGACCGAGTTTTGATCTCTCCTTTTCTTTTTCTCCATCTCTCCCCCTCTCTATTCCATGATTTCCTCTCCCCGTCTTGTTGTCTTTTTTTCCTTTCTAGTGTGCATATTGTAACATTTGCTCGCGCCGCGAAATCTGCCGGCAGTGGAAATTAAATGCATTAAAAATATTTATGCATTCTCTTCAGTCTTCGCCTTATTTTTGTCACTCTGCGAAACCGCTCGCTTATTGAATGATTTATTTATGGTGCGAGATTGAGTAATAATCGTATTTGCAGGGGGATTAATGATGCTTTTAGCTTGAAGATCTGAAAGATGGCGCGAGCGGCTCCGCTTCTGACGTTCTTCTGCCATCGTCTTGCGTTGCTTGTCATCGGTGCAACTGTTATACGCGTTGCCCTCGCGCTCACGTGGCCCAAGGAAATCGAAACGGAAATAGTGAGCACTTATTTTCATTTTACTATTTTTCTCATCTTATGCAGAAGAATAACTCATAATTTCTGGATATTTTCTTATGTTAAAAAGACATATCAGTATTAATTAAATAATGCAGGCCAGTTGATTAATAAGGTTGCACAATGAAGGTGTTCTCTGGAGATTCTGCGAACGGCCGCAGCTCTCGACTCAATCCCGATCCTCCATCGCCTCTTACAACGGCTCCTCCCCTCTACGTCCACCAGCCCTTCCTGAACCAGACGTTGTCCTTCCGCTACGAGCATCTGCCGCGCGGCATCCCTGGAGACTGTCACACGCGTCTCCTCATTCTCGTTCTCTCCACGCACAACCACTTTGAGGTCACAGCCATCTAGCAATAAGCAGAAAAACCCTTCATTTCATTGAGGACGAAGAAAATTGCTTTCCATCTAACCGAGTGAATCCTCTTCTTCTCGAAATTTTATTGTTTCAATTGTTATTCCATTGTTTTTCCCTTTCAGACACGCAAAGTTATGCGCAATACGTGGGCTTCTAAAAACGAGTCCCAAGCGATTCAGGTACATTTATTGATTGCCACAATAATTAAATAATGAAACATCAACGTGCAAGCAAATTATAGCTTTTGAAGCCTTTTTAGTATGAAGCGGACATTTATTTGTAAAGTTTTCTTAAAATCTCAGAATGGCGACGCAAAGGTCTTCTTCGTCGTTGGCTACAACAAACATGAGTATATGAATGTGCTGGACGAGTCGGAGCAGTTCGGAGACATCGTTGCCATCGACACTGAGGATGTCTATCTGAACACACTCTATAAGGCTAGTCCTTCTATACAATCATCATGTTCGGACTGCTTTCTTTAGTTCGCTATTTACACATCATGAAAATTCTTTTGCTAATTTTATGTACATACATACATACCTAAATCTTGTTGTAATAAATACTAAACGAATCAAATGCATTATTGTAGTCGGTAGCTGTTCTGCACGTCAGCACCGAGCTATGCACGGCAGATCTCATAGTTAAAACAGACGACGTTGGCGCTCTTCTATCGCTTGGAATAATCCTTGTTCCTCTCTGACTCCCGCTGTTTCATTATTTCACATGATATCTCTCTGCTTACCACTCTTACTTTCTCTCTCTCTCTATCTCCTTCTCTCTCTCGCACTGCAGGACACGGTGATCCACGTGGACCGTCTGCTTGCGACGGAAGCCGCGTGGCTGGAGGCGCAAGGGGCTCCTTGCATCTACTGCCTGACAACCAACAACAGTCGAGTTTACAGGAACGAAACGGATAGATGGTATGTGGGCAGTTTACTTCATTTTTTTATTTAGTAAAAAAATGAAGCAAACATTTGGCGATCTCTTACGATTGAGCACGTAAAGTTTCTATAGAATGTAGTTGAAGTACTCTGAGCGCTTCTGCAGAGAGCGATTACCATCTGAACATGCCAGGTACGTCTCGCCCGACGTGTACGCCCCCGAGTTCTATCCCCGCTACTGCTCGGGAACTTTCTTTCTCATGACCAGAGAAGCGGCGCAACTGGCGAGCAATGGCACTGCTGACTATTCCATGACGCTCGTGAGGAGCTTAAGCTTTAACGAGAGAGAGAGAGAGAGAAAGAGAGAGAGAGAGAGAGAGAGGAAAGAGATATGAGAGAGAGAGAGAGGAAAGAGATATGAGAGAGGTTGACAAGAGAGAAAAGATAATATAACGTTTCTACAAAGATATCCTGCTGTTTCCTAGCCGGACGATGCGCTGATCACTGGGATGGCCGCAGTCTCTCGTGGCGTGCGGCTGGTTGAAGTGAGAACTGGCCGCATCCAAGAGCATCTCGGGCCGGAGAATCCGATTGACTCGGCTCTCGCGCGCGCAGTTACCGTAGTCAGCTCGGACTGCAAGGCACTCTCATTCCATCGTTCCACGTATTCCATTATCACATGGCAACATGAATTTATACATTTACTTTTGGCACAATTTCTAAAGTTGCAGAACCCAGAAGCGGTACAACGAACTTGGACGGAGATGAAAGGCGCTAGGAATGGAACCGAAAATTTTACACGTGCAAGTCGAAGGAGTTGAGATTTTTATCGTCATTTACTAACCAGGCCGATTTCGCTGTCGGCCGTCCTTTTATGTTCTGAATGTGGAAAATGTGCACTCGTCAAGTGCAGTCAATGCAATTTGCCCATGACACTGAATACGGATTTACTGTTGGATTGGCTGCTTATGATGAATGCCGGCTTTTCCACTGTTTATACTTGCCCTTTCCGTTCTCCGTGCGCCTATCAAGTAGTATTTGAAACTTTTTTCACATGCATTTAAAAGAGATTACGACATTGCTGTATTTTTTGCTAATATTATCGGGCCCAACTAGAAATATCGCTAGGCAAAGTATGAATGCATCCAGAAAGGAGCCCGAGGAGACAAATCACACTTATCTTTCGCTGTACGGTAGAATTTAAGGAGTGACGTCATCGCCCCTTGCATATTTTCTGCCCATGCACACCTTCATTCTTGCAGGAAAAAGGTGATAGCTAGGTGCGAATCGACAAGCCACGCTTGATATTCGAGAGAAGAGAAGAGAGGTAGAGAGAAAAAGACTCAAGAAGTTAAGTTTTCTGTGATGGATAGATACTGTGTTAGCTAACCGACGAAACTTTTTAAAAGATGATAAACTAGATTCCTCTGTACATTATTTTATGTTGTAAACTGGTTTTTATTTCAAGGTTAGAATCGCTGGAAGAAGTTTAGTTTCCTTGCTACTCGAATTTAAAGTCGCTTGATCAAACAAATTTTCTTTAAAGGGTGCTCCCGAAGATCAAAATAAACATTTGACAGATGAAAATTCAGCAAAATAAACTACAGTGCGGAACTGTCTCATTTTTATTTTCCAATTGGTTCTCTTCCAGACAATATTAACCACAGATCAGCAACGAACAAGGAAACTTTGGGAGTTGTCTTGTTTAACCGCAATCGAATGGAACAAAGTGCTGTCTTTCCTCGGGCCGGTAGCAAATAGACGGCATTTATATTCACACGGAGAGCGCGAAGAAAGAAGATTCCTTCTGATTCCCCCGGAAAGCAGTGGAAACAAGGGTTGCTTCTCGCTCATCTTTTGCCGCATCTCGAGGCGTTCGAACTCCTCCGACTGGGCAAAACAGCCGAGGATTTCCTCTATCATTAGGAACCAACAATTATTATCTCATATAAAATATAAAAAATTACATTGATAATTTTTTTGTTCTGAAGTGCTCCTCCGTGCATTTGCACATTTAATTCTTTGCATATCTTCAAATCAACATCAGTTTAAATTCGCGTAGTAATTTCATTCAGATTCGGCATACTTCTTTTTATGTGAAATTTAGAATATGTAATATATGAAAGTACTCACTCATCAACATATTTTATTACATATTTTGCAATAATAACTTATTCATTTCTCTTCTCTATTTGGCCACGTCAGCTTTGCTTAATAAATTTAAGTAATCAAAAAAGCATTAATTATGGCGTGTTGGATATTCTTATGAAACGTGAGAAGTGTTGTGATTCTTGAGAAAATTTACTGTAGTTTTGCCCTTTTAGTTCTTTTTGTTTAAAAAATGCAAAAAAAGTGTTGGCTGGGTCCTATAAAAGAGCTGAAAAAAAGGAATTCCCGCATTCGCGTTCCCGATTCTCATTCGCTTCCTCCACACTTCGCTGAAGATGTCTTCTGTCTACTTTGGCGCAGGCGCAGGCGGCGGCGGCCAGGCCTCGGCCTACTTCTCGCCCACCCCGGTTGCTGGAGGGAACAAGCCGGCTGGCGGATTCGCTGGTGGCGGCGGCGCAGCCCCTGGTTCGTATTAACTGATATTCCAATGGTCCAATCCTTATGTGTTAGCCAAATTATGGCATTAAACATATTAAAAAAAACTGCATAGTTAAAAAAGACATCTATTATCACAGGAGCCTCGTGCTACTTCGGTGTTGGCGGTGGCGGCGGCGGCGGCGCGCAGTCTGCGTACTTCGCGGTTGGCGGGACGCCCGCTGTCGGCGGCGCACCTGCTCCGGCCTCTCTCCCTGTCGGCGGTGCCTCTACGATGACGGCGTTGGGCGGTGCGCCCATGGGAGGCGGAGCTTCTACGATGACGGCCGTGGGCGGAGCTAACATTGGACGCGGCACTTCCACCATGACGGCTGTGTGCGGAGCCCCCATGGGAGGCGGAGCTTCCACCATGACGGCAGTGGGCGGACCCCCCATGGGAGGCGGAGCTTCCACGATGACGGCAGTGGGCGGAGCCCCCATGGGAGGCGGAGCTTCCACCATGACGGCTGTGGGCGGAGCACCCATGGGCAGCGGAGGTAAAAAAAAAAACAGAAACCGATTACCAAATGTTATAAAAATGGTGTTTCAGCATCGACGATGACCGCGGTGGGCGGAGCTCCAATGGGAGGCGGAGCTTCTACGATGACGGCCGTGGGCGGAGCTCCCATTGGACGCGGGGCTTCCACGATGACTGCAGTGGGCGGAGCCCCCATGGGAGGCGGAGCTTCCACGATGACGGCAGTGGGCGGAGCCCCCATGGGAGGCGGAGCTTCCACCATGACGGCAGTGGGCGGAGCCCCCATGGGAGGCGGAGCTTCCACCATGACGGCAGTGGGCGGAGCCCCCATGGGAGGCGGAGCTTCCACCATGACAGCAGTGGGCGGTGCCCCTCTTGGCGGCGGAGGTGACGGGCATTTCGTTTTGTTTCACTCTTTGTATTGAAGGTAATAAACATGTAATCTTTGCAGCCTCCACTATGACGGCCGTTGGCGGTGCTCCCCTTGGTGGCGGTGCTTCGACCATGACCGCAGTCGGCGGCGCTCCCAAGGGAGCCTCGACGATGACGGCTGTCGGCGGCGCAGCCAGCTTTGGCGGAGCTGCTCCTCTCCCGCCTGCTCCCTCTGGCGGCGGCGCGACCTCGGCCTACTTCGGCGTCGGCGGTGGTGCGTAATCCAATACTCTTCGCCTCCATTCTTGTCATCTCTTCTCCTTGAGGCGGTGGCGGCGGCGCCCAGTCTGCCTACTTCGGCGTGGGCGGCGGCGGCGCGAGCGGAGGTGGCGGCGGCGGCGGAGCCAAGGCGATCCCCGGCCAGTCCGCCTACTTCGCTGCCGGCAGCGCCGGCGGAGGCGGCGCTCCCGGATGCACCTCGGCCTACTTCGCACCGAAATAAGTCCCTTTCTCTCGTCTCGTGTCTTCCTTCCTCTCCCCATCTCTCCGCTTCTCTCGCATCCTCCTCTCTCTTGCTTGATAAATGTTCTCTGACTGACAATGAGCATTTCATATAAACTGGTTTCCTAACAACATGAAATGTATGTATACATGAAAATAAAATGTCTCCTCTCGCTATCTACGACTGCACCGTTTTTAGTTCAACGTTCAAAGTTTTAGTTCAAGAAAATTTGCTGCCTATAGAAAATTTGTCTAAAAAAAGAAAAGAAGAAAGAAAATTATGCCCTATGCCTAAAAAGATTAAATTTTGCTGCTTGTGGAATTTGTTATTTATTTGCCGCTTATGGTTCCGTCATACTTCGTTTGATGGTTTTCGCAATCCTCATCGGCATTGTATTGCCACGAAAAGATCGCTTCTTTTTCATGACTTCTTTTTCATGAATGCCACGTGTTAATTCAGCGGAAGATGATCACGCTGATTCGGCAGAATCTGTCGACCGATAAAATAAATGTGGTTCAGTAAAAAATTTTGTTTTTTTTGTGGATGTAGTCCGGAATTTGTGAAATATAGATAGTGTTAGCGTAGTTTAAGTGGTGCAACCTGGATGAGCGGATTGAAATAATGATGATACAATTGCATAAAATAAACTACATTTTCTATTTAATTGTCCGTGACTGTAAAAAAAAGATATTAAAAAAATGCGTCCTTAATTATTCAAACTGCAAGCCGCTGGCGTGCTTTGTCACAATACTCACAGGTGTAAGTGTAGGGAGCATCTTACGTATGTAATATGTATGTAAGTACATACATACATATTGCTATGTATGTAGTATGTATGTACATACATATGTTAAATTGCTTCCGCCACTCGACACTTTCCTTGTTAGTGGTGTTATAACTGATTGCTTCTTGCAGGGCGAGTCCCAGCCAGAGATCGCGCCCCTCTCCGCTCCGCCGTCCCTCCCCGCGGCATTCCAGGAGGTCGTGGCTGAGAGGGATTAGAAGGCCAAGGAGGAGAAGGAAAAGGCAGGCACTAGTGCGGCTGCGGGTAACTAGCGTCAAGAACTGTTTTTATTAACATATGAAATCAAATCCGTGTATTTAACAGTTCTTCATAGACATTTATTCATGAATTGCCAGTTAGTAAAAAACGACAATTATTTTCAATTTGTTCGTCATCAATATAACCAGGATTTCTTATTTTTGAGCCGTGTTCTTGTAACACATCACAAAAACACTTTATATATTCAAAAGAATGGGAGAGTCAAGAAATGGGGCCACTAGACATTGGGCGTGGCCTGGGCAGGGGCATTGGCAGGCTCGGCAGGCTTGGTCAGATCGATGGGTAGAGCAGTGACCGAAGTGATGGGAAGAGTGCCATCTGCGGGAGTGGGCGGGGCGAGAGTCGGAATATGCAGGGCGAAAGTCGGAGTGGGCGGGGCGAGAGTCGGAGTGGGCGGGGCGACTGGAGGAACCGCCGCGAAGCCGGGGCTCGTCGCAGATGTATCAATTGCCGAGACTGAAAGTTTATTTGAAAACATTCCGGATCAGGGGGCAAAGAATTCGACACAAACTCGAAGGAAGCATCGAGCCCGAAAGAGCAGAGCCCCCAGCTGTGGGGACGCTCGAGGCAGCGGTCACTGAATATTGAAGAACTGCTTAATTAACTTATTAATGATTAATTTAATATGGTTAATTCTTCAAATTAGAAAATGCACGCACTTTCGATCACTGAGCCGGAAAGAGAGGAAGTCGTGGTGGAAATGGGCTTCTCTGCGGAGCTCGGATTGATGATCGGAGCAGGCTCGGGTGCCTGGAAGTCGAGGGAAGGCTGCTTGGCCTCCGCAGGGGGCGGGGCAAGGCCAGATGGAGCGGCAGAGTGGAAGGCGGGCGACGCGTGAGGAGCAGCTGAAGAAATAAGGATGATTAGATAGAAGAATCTCCAGCTACCGTACCATTCTTCGTTGGCAGAGAAGCAACTTTCTCAGCCGGCTTCTGCTGCGATTCGCTCTTCGTCTCTTTCGAGTTGTCCTGTAATTTCATTACTTTGATGTAAAATTTGAATAAAATGTCTTCAATGGCGTTCTTTACAAATGAATAACATGCTTTCGGGAGGTCTCCAGAAGTGTTCTTGAGAAGGATCTTGATTTCCTTTTTGCGGGAGGGAAGAGTGCGACTGTCCTTTCGGCAGCTTCTCTCCTTTTCCTTTGCACTCTTCTCTCCTTTCTCTCCGCCTGCCTTTCCCTTCTCCTTTCCACTCATCGCTGCCATGGTGGATCGGTTGGACTTGCTTCCACCACTCTTTCCACTAACGACGACTCCGATCGGTGGTGAAGCTCTCTGAAAGAATAATAATTAAGCTCTTCATAATCACTATTTCGCAATCGTCGTTTTTAAACTGCGGACCTTGCTGGCGTTCTTAAGATAAGCGCATTCCAAAGCGAAGCGGACGATCTGGAGAACGACGTAGAGAGAAACGCAGAAACCTTGCCGCGAGAATCAGGCTCAGGCAGTTCAGGGAGTCCAGGTACTCCTTCGAGAGCACCAATTTTTGCTTCCTAAGGAAATAGCTTTATTATTATAATTTTTATAAACACATTAGTAAAGATGTGGAGGAATTGTTCACAAGAAAGCGAAAGAATAAGACGAACTCAGGAGGAGTCGGGTCTGCCATCTCTTCGTTTCGGAGAGAGGAAGCAACTGCCAGCCACTCGCGGTGATTGTAGATTGGAAGAATGAGTAGAGTCTAGTGGAAATCAGCTTCTCATTTACATTGCACTTTCAAAATATTATTGACTTCAGTTAATTTCAGCTCCTTAAATACAGTTGTAAAAATAAATTTGTTTTCCAAAAATTTTATTTTGAAAAGTTTGAATATTGAAACTATCTAATTCAAGCAAAAAAATGCGATAATATTATATGCATATGCACTGTATGGCTGCATTTCGTTCAGTGGTCAAGTCTCTTAGATTTCTCTTAGATTTTACTCTCGCATTTGTAAAATGAGAACAAAGACCGCGCCCTTTATTGTGATTTTGAGGACTAAATCCCAAATTTTTGCATTTTAAATGTAAATCCACCCGTTGACCTTTCCTTTAGTAACCAAATTTGCAATCTCAGAATCGTATAAAAGCAGCCGGTTCGTTCAGTTCCTCACACTTCTCGAGTGCTCGCCTCTCCAACCTTTCCTTCTTCTTCAACTGCTTCTTCTCTGCAATGCCGAATTCAGCTCCGAAGGAAGACACCTGGGCCTTCCAGGTCCGTTTTGCCAACCCCTCCTCTACAACTGGCCTTCCCCTCTGCTTTCCCCTTCTTATATTCCATGCTGGCTATATCTCTTGCAAATATATCCTCACTTCTTTTACTTCCCTATAGTTCCCTGATCTCCCTTAATTCTCCAGTCCATCTCCTTCCATTTTCAGCCAATCGGTTCGCCCTTCCCGGATAAGCCAGTGAAGGTGCTTGATGAGATGAACCAGTACGTGGCTCTCTGGTACAAGCACGGCGTGCCCATCCACGGCCGCGCCTGGAACAACTGCGGAGTCGTCGAGTGCTCCTTCCCCTACAAGAAGGCCGAGCTCACCGGCGCCAAGGATCTCGGCGGCCAGATTCAGGTCATATCAGTCAACATTTTACTGTGGTTTAGATAAGAACGGAAAACTCTTGATTTGTATTGCAAATGGAATGCTTGCAGATCCTGACTTACAACGGCGACCACACGTCGCTGGGATACTGGTACGAGTGGATCCGCTACGGAGACCGCTTCGACAAGATCAACGAGGATCGCCAGTACGTCAAGTGCGGGAACTCGCTGCCGATTCTGTGGAAGCGCAAGGAGGGAAACATCCTCGGATATCTCGACAACAAGACTGAGCTCGCGCTCTTCAGGTCAAGGCATCTTCGAACTATGGCCTATGAACTTTGAACTCTCAGCACAATTTCACAGTTAAATATCATGTCTATTTATGATCTGACTAGAAATTATTGAAAACATTCTTTTCAGCCACGACGGAAAAGCGAGTGAGTTCGCCGGAGGGCAGCTGGCCGACATGTTCATCATCGTCCGCAACCTCAAGGTATCCTCTCTCTCTCTCTCCCTCACTATCTCGCCTCTTTCCAGGGTGGTCCACCATTCTGCGAGTGCGCCCACAAACCCCAAGCCGGCCCCTCCTCCGCCGGTCCCCAAGCCGGGTCCCCCTCCTCCCCGCGTCATGCTCAACCAGTGGATGGACGTCCGCGCCGGCGACCCCTGGCCGGCACTTCAGCTCGTCAAGTGCGATATTTTGGCTTTTTTTTATTTTCAGGAACGAAAAAAATCCTGTTCAGTTAGAAACCAAGATTGTTTGATTCAGGGCTCTGGACAAGACGCTCGACACGATTCCGGGCCAGAACCCCGACCAGTACGTCGCCCTCTGGTACCAGCAGGGAGAGCCTGTCATGGGCCGCGTCTGGAACGAGGGCGGAAAGGTCCGGCTATTGATTCCTTGCTCCGATCTCTAATGTTTGATCTCTGATCTCTGATCTTTTCAGATCGCCGCGAACTTCGCGTGGTTCAACCGCGAGTACACCGGCAAGGTCGGCTCGATCCAGCTGCTCGTCCACATGTCCGAGCACGTCCGTGGCTTCGACTACCAGTGGAAGCCATTCTCGGTCTGCCTTTCTTTCCTTTCCAACCCTAGATACAGTAACCCGTCCTTTCGTTGTAGGAGGTCTTCGTGTTCGGAACGGAGCGCGAGTATGTGCCCGTCCACGTCAACCACCACAAGGGAGACGTCTCGCCCGCCGTCATCACCTTCAATGGCAAGCAGATCCTTGGCAAGGTCAGGCAGAACGATTTATCAGCATTAGTTAAAATATATAAAAATGTTTATTAGAATAAAAATGTTTTCAGTGCGACGTCCGCAACGAGAAGGCGTCCGCCGGCTTCGGCGGCAAGGAAAACATCGTCAACGGCCCTCCCGTCCACCCCGTCACTATGGTCCTCACGAGAAAGGCCCGCGCCGGCTACAAGTTCGACTAGAGATGAAGCTCCGCCCACCCGTCCACTCCCCGCATAGCCGAGCCTACTCCTATCAATAAATAAAGTGTGATTGTGAAACTGGTGAAAACAACTTTTAAAATGGCCTTTCGAAACAAACAGCGAATTATAACCATATAAATAAGAAAACCCATGAACCATACCTGAATGATAAAGAACTGAAGGATCTGAAAAAAAGGTTTTCGTCACTTGAAAATCTGCACGAGGGACTGTAGAAAAAGATTGCGAACTGGCAAAGCAAGTTTGAATAATGGAGATCTCTTGGAAGATGTGAGGTATTCAAAAGTCAGTCGAACTAATGGCAAAGATCAAGATGAGCAGAACTTTCATTTTAAACGACCTGTTAGTTTTTGAAGTTAGGCATTTTAACAACTACTGGACGAAATTTAATGGTTTACCATAACCACCATTCTAGAAATAAAGGAAAAAGTATCGGAAAGAAATGTTTCTCAAAGATGGTGCCCTTGAAGGGCCCAACACTGCTCAGATCCATTTGGAGATATCGAAGTTCTTTAAAACAATCAAGATGAAACATCACATTTTTTTAAATCAGGCCTAAGTAATAATGCCAGCTCTAACCGCATAATATAATTTGTGTATACATAATTGTATATAAAGATATTTGTTACTATTCAGCTATTCCCACCCCAGAGGTAGAAAATTTTTTCGAAAATTATTTTTCGCTAAAATTCATCCCCGAGGGGTTTCCGGTACGGGGAACACGAATATCACATTCATTTCTTATCACGACGTTGTTTGCCCGAGTTACGGTATCTGTACCGAATATGGCTTTTTTGCTCCAAATTACGTGTAAACCATGCAAGTTGAGTTATTAAAATAACACCAATGACACATAAACGTTGTTTGGAGCAAAAAGAAGCCTAAAAACCGTATGCTTACATTACTCGGGAAAATGGCATCTTGAAAAAGAATGTGATATTCGTCTTTCTCGTGCCTCAAAACCCCTTGGCAAAAAAAATTTCAGCAAAAAAAATTCAACCTCTGTGGTGGGTATAGCTGAATAGTACCAGATACTTTCACTTTTTAATATAAATAAATAAATCTATTCTTGCCTTTTAATGTATTAGATAGAGTCCTTTCACGGATTTGGATTTTCTTCCGTGGCCTTGGCAGAAATTTGCATAGACGCCATACGCCCTTTTTATTTTCCTACAGTCATCTCTTGACAAAATGGATTGCGATATCCGATCTTAGTTGTTGCATTAGACATAACTGGATATATTCTGCTAACTACATACGATTAGCCCTTACTTTTATGATTGTTTAAAATTAATAGTTGCTTTCTGAAGAGAACTGTGAACATAATGAAAAGTTGCTTAATTTCAAAGGCGACATGGGCATTTTCCAAACCAGCCGCGCCTTCATTCTCAAGAAAGTTCGGTGAAGGGTCCCGGAACTCAAAAAAAAATTGTCCTGAGGTGTGCGGGAACTTTCCCGGACTTTTTATATGCTATAGCATGGAACCTCGGAGGTCCGGGAAAGATATGTACCGGACTGATTTTGCTCTCAAATGTGCCTTGCGCTCCGGGAAAAATCCCGGACGTTTGAAATGACAAGAAATACGTGTAAAAGTGGAGGCGCAGACAAACCTACTCGAGATATGGTTTGTCTGGCATCTCTCATTTCGTGGTTATCTTTAGTTTTCTCTCGCAGTCAAAAAATTTCCGGGAAATAACGCTCACCGACCCTCGAACCCATGTCGCGTTTAGGTCCGGGGTATTTTTTTCTAGGCATCTTTCTTAGTTTGTTTCTTACTTAATTTCTTTCTTTCCTACTTACTTTGTTTCTTATTATTTTTCTTTCTTTTTTCCTACTATATTTCTTACTTTGTTTCATACTTATTTTCTTTCCTTCTTTCTTATTTTCTTGCTTACTTATTCTTACTTACTTTCTGTCTTTCTTTCATCCTTTCTTTCCTTATTTCTTACTTTGCTTCCTACTTTCATCCTTGCTTTCTTTCTTTCATACGTTCTTTCTTACGAACTTGGTCTTTGCAGAGCATCGAACACCGGACCTTGAGATTCCCAGTCAAACGCTGTCGCAATACACCACGCGCAGCTTGAAGACAACCGAACGTACCTTTCCTATCACATTGTCCGCAGCCTCACCAAAGAAGCGTGAAGGTTGACGATTCAAGGGGCTTGTCTGGTTAATTTTTGCAAAGCGCAGACCTCCCAACCAGGGATGTCCAAAGCGGGCCGAGCCCGGCCCGGCACGTTGCTAATTTGGCGGGCCCGGGCCCGGCCCGGGCCGAGATTTTGAAGGCAGGGCCCGGCCCGGCCTGGCCCGCTTACCCCACGGGCCCGGCCCGGCCCGGCCCGCATACCCCACGGGCCGGGCCGGGCCCAGGCCTGGTCCGGGCCGGGCCCGTTTTAACATAGGCCCGGGCCGGCCCGTTGCCAATTTCGCGGGCCCGGGCCCGGCCCGTTGCCAATTTCGCGGGCCCGGGCCTAGATTTTGAAAACAGGGCCCGGGCCTTGTTTTGGACATCCCTGCTCCCAACGCATTTCCTTTTTGCAAAGCGTAGACCGCAATGCTTTTCATTGCGAGTTGATAATCTTTGCGATCGACTTCTCTCTCTTCGCTGTCTCTCTCATTCTCTCTCTCTCTCTCGTTCATACATACTCTCTCATTCTCTCTCTCTCTCTCGTTCATACATACTCTCTCTCTCCCTCTCTCTCTCGTTCATACATACTCTCTCTCTCTCCCTCTCTCTCTCTCAATCTCTCTCCAATCTATCCCCTTACTCTCTTTCTCTGTCGTTCTTCCTCTCTCTCTCTCTCCCTCTCTCTCTCTCTCTCTCTTTCTCTTTCTCTCTCTCTCTCTCTTTCAATATATCTCTCTCAGTCACGTTTTATCTTTCTCCTTCTCTCCCTCTATCTCTCAATCTTATTTCGATCTCTTTTCATTCTAGGCGATAACTGCATTTTTGTTTCATTTTTGGTCGGGTCCAGTCAGGATAGAAAAGGCGCATTCCACCGTTTTCAAGCTGCGCGTGGGGTATTGCGACAGCGTTTTACTGAGAATCTCAATATCCGATGTTCGATGCTCTGTAAGAGCGAATTTTTGCTGACAACAGAAAATCTTATTTTATATTTTCCTTATCATTTATACCCAAATATGATAAGAATCTCAACCAAAACAAAGGAAGAAACTTATTAAACAAAACAAGAAGCGCTCAGAAATTTTCACTCTAATTTGTTGTTTGTAGTTTGGCTGCTGGATTCAGCCAGCTCGTTTCTCAGCCTAACACCTCGCAAAAAATTCCGCTAAACAGCGTAGCTTCGTCAAATTATCAGATGTTTGTCATTTCGGCATATTTTGGAAAACATTTTTTCCAGGGATATGCGCAATGAAAAAAGACATAAAACCCTCCGAGGAAATCGCACGGCATGCCCTCAGCACTTCGCAATTCCAGTTTGAATTATTTAAATTAATTTAATTAATCCTATTAATCGGATAAATCTGATTAATTTCGGACCCAACAATGTTGGACGGGACTGTATGTATGTATATACATACATACATATGTAGCAATGGAATTGTGAAGTGCAGTACAATAGAAGACAAATAGCAAATGTGCTTATCATAATAGCCATTTTGAACTCTTGCAATCTTGAGGTCCTCAAAAGTCAAAAACCCAAGAAAAATAGAATTCTTGAAGCACAATGGGTGATCCAGCACGAGGGAGGTAAACTCGGAGATATGAAAAACAGCAAGTGACATCTTTTATGTATACTACAGGAAAAAATGAGCTGTCGTCTATTTTTCTTACACAACATTTTACACACGGCTTAATAAACCGTTTATCAGGATAGTCGAGAAACCGGAGTTACATTACTGAAAAGAATGATAGGTTCCTATTGGTTTTTGAGGAGTTCTTTCTGGGCTGCGTCTGGTTGCAAGGAAACAGAGTAGGGATATCTCCTAGGGGTAGAACAAAGTGGGGATCGATTCTTTTCACTTCTCTCTCTTTCTATTTCTATTGAATAAGTCGATGAGATCTCTACAATGATCTCTGGCATTCGTGCAACGGCCTCCTGAACACTGATTTGACTTATAGCTTCTCTCTTCTTGAAGAGACATTATAAGATGAAGTGGTCAATATTGAAGAGATATGAATCTCGGTATGCAGCGAAGCGGAAAATCGACCCTTTTCTTTCGCTTCCAACGGAGAAAACGCAAAGATGAAGAATTGGGTTATCTTGAACTCAATGTTAGGAAATGACTATTCGAATGAATCATATTTTTATTGTCTATGAATGACACTTACGTACATACATATTTATGTACATACATAGATAAAGAAAGAGAGAGAGAGAGAGAGAGAGAGAGAGAGAGAGAAGGAATGAGAAATGAATGAAGAAGCAAAGTAAAGAGAGAGTGGAGCGCCAATTCTTTAATCAAGTTGATTGAATGGGAAATAATTTTTAAAAAATTAAATAATAGATCGATTTTTTAACTTTGCTTTGAGGCGAGCTTTATTTATATATTCATTCTGTGTTATTTTTATTTCACATTCCATATTTTCATCTCTGTTCTGATCTTAATTTACCTACATAATTTTCACTCTAATTTGTTGTTTGTAGTTTGGCTGCTGGATTCAGCCAGCTCGTTTCTCAGCCTAACACCTCGCAAAAAATTCCGCTAAACAGCGTAGCTTCGTCAAATTATCAGATGTTTGTCATTTCGGCATATTTTGGAAAACATTTTTTCCAGGGATATGCGCAATGAAAAAAGACATAAAACCCTCCGAGGAAATCGCACGGCATGCCCTCAGCACTTCGCAATTCCAGTTTGAATTATTTAAATTAATTTAATTAATCCTATTAATCGGATAAATCTGATTAATTTCGGACCCAACAATGTTGGACGGGACTGTATGTATGTATATACATACATACATATGTAGCAATGGAATTGTGAAGTGCAGTACAATAGAAGACAAATAGCAAATGTGCTTATCATAATAGCCATTTTGAACTCTTGCAATCTTGAGGTCCTCAAAAGTCAAAAACCCAAGAAAAATAGAATTCTTGAAGCACAATGGGTGATCCAGCACGAGGGAGGTAAACTCGGAGATATGAAAAACAGCAAGTGACATCTTTTATGTATACTACAGGAAAAAATGAGCTGTCGTCTATTTTTCTTACACAACATTTTACACACGGCTTAATAAACCGTTTATCAGGATAGTCGAGAAACCGGAGTTACATTACTGAAAAGAATGATAGGTTCCTATTGGTTTTTGAGGAGTTCTTTCTGGGCTGCGTCTGGTTGCAAGGAAACAGAGTAGGGATATCTCCTAGGGGTAGGACAAAGTGGGGATCGATTCTTTTCACTTCTCTCTCTTTCTATTTCTATTGAATAAGTCGATGAGATCTCTACAATGATCTCTGGCATTCGTGCAACGGCCTCCTGAACACTGATTTGACTTATAGCTTCTCTCTTCTTGAAGAGACATTATAAGATGAAGTGGTCAATATTGAAGAGATATGAATCTCGGTATGCAGAGAAGCGGAAAATCGACCCTTTTCTTTCGCTTCCAACGGAGAAAACGCAAAGATGAAGAATTGGGTTATCTTGAACTCAATGTTAGGAAATGACTATTCGAATGAATCATATTTTTATTGTCTATGAATGACACTTACGTACATACATATTTATGTACATACATAGATAAAGAAAGAGAGAGAGAGAGAGAGAGAGAGAGAGAGAGAGAAGGAATGAGAAATGAATGAAGAAGCAAAGTAAAGAGAGAGTGGAGCGCCAATTCTTTAATCAAGTTGATTGAATGGGAAATAATTTTTAAAAAATTAAATAATAGATCGATTTTTTAACTTTGCTTTGAGGCGAGCTTTATTTATATATTCATTCTGTGTTATTTTTATTTCACATTCCATATTTTCATCTCTGTTCTGATCTTAATTTACCTACATATTGTCTCAGATTCCCCTGATTGTATGTATTATATAAGGAGGATGACTTGGTCGATATGGCTTGCAGAGAGTCCGCTTTTTGAAAACTCTAGATCCGAACGGGGATATCGATAGTTTCTAAGAATTTTCCGGACTAGAATTTGCTGACTAAAAAGAGAGAATTATGCTCACTCACCCTTTCCACTTTCGGTATCCGGTCTGAGTGGTCCTATACTTTAGTGGAGAGCGAAGGATCCTGTTTTTGATAAGTGAACGGAAGGGCAGCCATATAGAAATTTTCGTGTGAGCCCGCCCACTAAGAAAGGAGACGTTCTAAATTGTGGCCCTGTCCGGATGACTAACCATAAGAATTATTTATTGTGGAAAAGGCAACAACGGACTTGTGTAGGAATGATGGCTCAGGTCAAAGAGAATTAAATGTATCGCGATTCATTTTCGAAATTGCTTTCTAACGAAATACAACAACATTTGTTAAAAACGGAAAATTTTGACTAATCGCTGGCTTATTTTTGCCGGATTTTAGCTGAATCATTTTCATATTGATCGTTATCATATTATTTCACTTATATCTCTCACGATATAGCAAAAAGTGGATAAGCCACTTTTACTCCTTTGTACTTTCATTTATTTTCGATTGGAGGCATAGAGATTTGTGCGGAGATATGAGAGCGGCATCATCTTTCCATTTCCTGACCTGGCTCGTGTACAGTCCCGCTCAACATTGTTGGGTCCGGTATTAATAGTATTAATAGTATTAATATAAATAATACAAACTGGAATAGCTCGCTGAATACGCATTTTCGTGCCATTTCGCGAATTAGTTTACCTATGCATTTTTATCTTGCATTATTCTTTCCTTACCCACTTGTTTATTGTGCCAATAAAGGACGCAGTAATGCAACAATAAGTGTAAGAATTACAAGAAAAGGGGATGTGTACGGTTAGACATTCTAGTAGTGGAGAAATCAGAAAAGTGAAGAAAAAAAATAGAGCCAGATTATGATGAACGACACCAAATGAAATGATCCTTAAATTATCCTTATATGATCGCAAACAAAAAAAGTCTCCTGATGTAAAAAAAAAAGAAAATATAATGCAAGGAAAAGCTCCAATTAGTGGACGAAACCTGTTACAGTGTCCACAAATGAGGATAAGAGAATGGAAGTTAGTCTGAAACTAGCGTGTTTGAAGTTAATGCGTTTATCCTTGGGGATGTAGTTCTCCTTTCTTTTTAAAATTAAAATGATACACTTAATATTATTAAAATAATTTGGTTAAAAAAATTAAGTTGATATTATCAGAATACAGTGCGTTTTAAAGGAGACCATAAGGGAAAAACTCCTACCACGAAGCCCCTGTCAAATTGGTTAAAAGTACGGTGTGAAAAATCCGCAGAAATGGTGCCACTGCCCCTTGCCTCTCTCCACAGAAACGGGTGGCTTGAAGAAGTAGCTGGTGTTCGCACGTGTTAAACCAAATCCGGCCAATGTTGGTTGTGCGCCCCATATATATATATATATATATATATATATATATATATATATATAAATTTTAAGTGCAGGATTCGAATGGCCGCATCGGTCACAGTGTTGCTCTGCCAAAAGTTTTTGAAAATGGCGGGAAAATAAAATATTCCCGAATTCAAAGCAGAGAATGCTGTTAATTTCCTCAGAGCAGAGGGGTTTTGTGACTTCGGGACACTTGCAATTAAAGTTTCTAGCTCAACCTGACCAAATAATGCGAAAAAAACTATACACTTTTTATTCGCCTCGGACCTCCTTTAAGATGACATTGAAATAGTTCCCAAGCTATTTTCTTCTCGCACGGAGTAAAAACGAACGTATGGTGCAATGGATTACAGCAGATCAGGGCATGAGAGGGGGCTAGTGTGGGAGCTGAGAGGGCAGGCGAGTGTGCGCCCGAGGGAACGAGGGAGAGGCCCTATTGTGTGGAAAAGATGAAGTCGAGGGATCGCAGCACCATGCACACTCCGGTGTAGATGCGATTGAGATCATCCGTCGCAATCGCGCTTTTAACCTCTTGCGTGTCCATCGAAGAGGGCGGAGATGTGAAAAGGGTCGGTGGATTCTTCAGCAGATATTGTAGCAGGACCTTCAACAATTATTTGAAACTAATAGAAAGAAACATTGTAAACAAGTGAAGTGGTTATTTAATGAAGCAACTAGAGAGAGTGTACCGCTTTCGGCTGAGATATTTCCGCTCCGTGAAAACGAATGACTACATTGTGAAGTGCGGTCCATTCGTTGAAATAGCGACGTTTGCAAATAGCTATCTCGCGAAGTTGCTGTGATGAAACAAGTATTTGGATAGACTCTCCTTTCTTAACATCTGGAAGGTAAATAAGTTTTCCTTTTCTAAAAAGATTTTCTTTTTTATTCTTCTACTATTATGCGATTTCAAGGATCATTGCAGATGAACTGGCTTCACCTTCTTTCCTACAGTAATCCTGTATTGAAATCTGGACACCTGTGTGAAAATATGGATTATCTTTTATCCAAATCTTGATTCAGTTCTGTTCCGAAGCGATTTGTTCGACTGCTGAGAATGTCTAATCCAATATACCCTCTCCGTAATCCCCACTTACCATTTCAAGCGCGGCGTGTTCGTTGGCCCGCGGGCAGATATCCTTGAGATTTTCGGTGTCAATCATCCTCCCGTTCATCGCACTCTCCACCTCCACAAGAAGGAGCAGAGAGAGCACGAAGACAGAGGAGACGGCAGACGACGAAGGACGCAGCATCGGCATGGCGAAAGAGCTAATTTGAATACACTTCCCAGATATTCCAGCTTATGCTAAAAGCCCAATTCTAGCATTTCTGTTACGCTTAGACTCCCCGGCGGAAATATCCTTCAAATTAGCGTCGAGTAAGGTCATCAAATTAGGAAATGAAGAATTTGCAACGTCATGTGAGTTGTCCACCGCAAAGACTGACGCCATAAGGTAAACAACAGAGAAAGCAGTAGACCGTAATTTGTTTGTTTTCGCTGCCTATGTCGCCAAATGACAGATTGAAATTTGTATCTCTGTGCATTTGGGTTGTTCTGTCCTCAAAAGCTTGATTGCCTACCAGATTTCGGCCTGGGTTGATACAGAGAAGGTCAGCGGAAAGGAGACTAATCTGATATATGAAACCTTTTATAAACCAGGAAATCATCCCACGGCGTAACAGCTTTATGACTGAAGTTCTATCTGATAATTTGGAAATGTTTTCTTTAGACTGCTCATGTTCACCCACTCATGCTACGTGTTCACCAAAAGTGAACAGATCGCCCATTTCGCTAGTTATTTTTTTAATCGTAACAACAATTAAAAAGCTATAGGCTAAGCGCCATAACAAAAGGAAATAAAATTTTTTTTATTCATATCTAATTTATTTCGTTGTTAGCTTCATATTCTGTTCTAAAAAACGGATCATCCGGTTCCGTTCGTGGTTAGAAGAAAAGTAGTAAATTACCCTCAGTTAAAAGTTTCATGTCTTAGAATTTCATGCTAGAATACAAATAAAGTTGTCAACTGGCTTCTTGGAAGCAACCTCCATTTTGTTTAATAATGGCGCAGTAGCTTCGTATGAAAGATAAACTAGACCAACGCAAAATGTTTTCACAAGATCGCGATCACTACAATAAAATGATCACCGAAAAATTATGAGGGATTTCAAATTACGGTGGTCCTTCGCGTTCTCATAAGCTCATTCTACTTTGGCGCACCCTGATTGTGCAACCAGCAAACAAGCACACTAAAATAACCAAGTTCCAGGATAAACACAGTAATTGGAACCTGTATTAATTATTTTTCAGTGATCTTCCTCCTTTAAAGAAAAGCAGAGAATGGACACGATTGAAGAGACGATCTCTCCATTTGTCGATTTCTGATTTCTCCGAGACGTATGAGAGGACGAAGGAAGTCTTTATACGGTGGTTCTTGGCAACGCCCCCTCCGGGAAAGAAAAAGACTCTCTCCGGCACATGAAAAGGGCACTCGTCTGTTAACGCTGAAATCGCCTTAATAATGCGAATTAGCGTTGGCGGGAAAAAATATATTAAAGAACGCAACTTCTCTCGCACTTGCTGAGACGAATAAAAAGAGTAAACAATACAATACCTTGTTTCCGATATTTACACATAAATAAAATTTTATGACATCATAGCGATTTCGTAAAGCATCTTTAAACAAGGAAATAGATTTTCGGGCTCTATTCTAGTGTACGCGTCCCATCGAATTATAGGCGTCCCACGGAAAATAAAGGCGTCCTATAGAAAATCTAGGCGTCCCAAATATTTATAGGCGTCCGAAGGATTTACAGGCGTCCCATCGGAAATATAGGCGTCCCAAAAATATATAGGCGTCCTATAAATTTTAGGGCGTCAGAAAAATTTATAGGCGTCCGATAACTGACCGAACAACCTCCTCAAAGTGCATACACTACAATGAAAAAAAAAATAAATAAAAAATTTTTTTTGGGACGACTTAAATTCTATGGGACGCCTTTTCTTGCGATGGGACGCCTATAAATCGGTCGGACGCCTATAATTTCATGGGACGCCTAATTTTTTCATGGGACGCCCATAATTCGGCGGGACGCCTTTATTTTCCATGGGACGCCTATAATTCGATGGGACGCTTACACAAGAATAGAGCCGATTTTCGTGGGTGGCATTATACTCTTGCCGATTATTACTATGGAAAAAACTGAATGTTGGCAGTATGTAAATGGTACTGCTTCTATTCTTTCAAGGCGGCTTCACTTCTTTTGTTCATGAACGTTTGCGCCACACCACGTAGAAACCTAATAGTTCCAGCCAGCTGCTGGATACTTTCAGTTATTTCTACAATAATTTTAGCGCACAGTACCGTTATATCGGGGAATGCGGAAAAGTGCAACTCTGCGACGTCAGCAAAAGGGCATCCAGGAAGAGCAGATTGCTGGAAAGGGCATACAATATATTCCATTCTGAAGAAGAGTGAAACCCGGATGAAGAAGCAATTCAGATAATGAGATCTGGAATCTACGGACTAAATCATAGTACACGCACGTCTCATGTTGCTCGCCCGTGTACGCTTGCTGTTTTTCGCTTACGGACTTTATTTATTTATCTCTCCCATCTCACGCTCATTCGGTTACTTTCTAAGTACTCCTCTCTTTCCTGTCCGCCATGCCCTTTTTGGCACTCATGTTTGATGTTTCCCAGAGCTTATATCAGTACCACTTCCATTACATTAATATTTATTTGTATTTACTCATCAAGGAAATCCAGATTTAGCTTCTCACACAAGTTTCTGCTTCTTACTTATCCTAACAGTTTATCTCTTTCGCCTGTTTTCTTTCTGTTTTTTTTTATTTCCCTGGCCTTCTCTCTCGTTCTCTCTTCTAGTCACAGTCTTCCTCTACCAATCTATGGAAGTATGTATTAGATGCCTCATGAATCCTGAGAAAGACAATGTTGCATCGATAGAGGGCAGAATTCAAGAGTACGGGAGTTGTCATTGCCTATCTTAAAACTTGCTTTTAATAAATGGAACAGTAACTTAGTTAGACTGGATGACGAGAACGAGAGGGCTAAACTCGTCGACTTTGCTGATGGTGAGCATCTTCCGGCTGAACAACAACGACTCCGGCAAAAGTGTGCTACCATTTTATCGTATCTTATTCCATACTTTTTTTCTCTCCGCGCTATTGTCAACATTTCTCTATCACCTGTTCCTCTCTCGATTCTTCTTCTTTCCACTCGAAACTTCCTGTTGGTAGGAACTACGTTGGATTATAGATGATGGTGCGTGTCTCGCGGTCGTTCGGTCTCTCGATGCTCACTTTGAGCTCAGCGTACGGGTCTCTCGTATCGAAGATGCGAGAATGGAGAGATGGACCGGCACTGATTGGTTTGAATCGAGCGGGTCGGACGACAGACAAAGGTCCTCCATATTTCTCATTATATACAGAATCCGTAATAAAACACAGCCAAAGACATATTTTAAAAAAAATCAGTACACTTTCTGCGCAAAAGAAGCACACATGAACTTAGATTTTTGTCCCTCTTGTTATCTATGTTTTGCACCCAATTTTGTGCAAACAGCGAATGAGTCACTGACAACCAGATTCGAAACTTTCTCGTAATGTCTCGTGTTAACAGATTTCATTCTTGCCCCTGTCATGTGAAATTCCGCTAATACTTTGACCTCGAGGCGCAAGGTAAGAGCAAAGGTTGAATGTTGTTTTCATCTGCTTGAAATTGTTCTCTTAACTTAGCTACTCATGGGAAATTCTCCCTGTTTTTTTTCCACTTCT
Organism: Allodiplogaster sudhausi; assembly: GCA_945643635.1. Taxonomy (NCBI): domain Eukaryota; kingdom Metazoa; phylum Nematoda; class Chromadorea; order Rhabditida; family Diplogasteridae; genus Allodiplogaster; species Allodiplogaster sudhausi. The sequence goes on along the minus strand of CALZFC010000007.1, from coordinate 849,703 downwards.
TATCCGATACGTCCTGGGTACATAGATATGTACAAACAGTATGGTCTTAGAAACGCCCATCACCTTCTGTTCCTAACAATAAGAGGATAAAGCAGGATAAATAAACGAGAGCGCCTGATGGTACTATTTTCCTATCATGCATGCTTTGCTTTCTATCATTGAAAGAAAAGTCCCGCACGTATGTATGTACCCTCCGATGCTTCAAGTATTGCGGATGAATTTGCATCACCCATATGATATTTTGCCGGCCGTCTTTTGTATTCTTTATTGATATGTATTTATCTACAATTTATTTATTCTCCTAAATTTCAGCACATTGAAATATCTGGACGCTGTTATCTCTCAAGATGAGTCTGTCGATTCTGAACGATCCGACCTTCCGTGAGGATGTCTACGATCTCCTCATGTACAGCACTCTCTCGTTCCCCTCGAGCCCCTCCGCTCTTACTATCTCAGCTTCTCCCTCGACCGATGTGCAGCATCCTCTTGTTTCGACTTCTCTTCCATCGTCGTCGACTCCTTGCATGTTGAAGACAGCATGAGGAGTCGGAAGACTTGGCGCGCCGGCTAAGGATTCCATCAATATTTCAACCTCGCCTCCGCCTAATACTGCTCATAAGAGTCCATGCACATCATGTAATGGCTTGAAAATAATTGTAGCCATACTAGCATGATCCTGTATTGTCTTAGTTTAAAAAAAAACACTCGTAATTTCAGTACATTCACATTGTACAAACATATGTACATATGTACATGCCTACACATGTACAGGTATTTTTTCGTATACATACATACATATGTATGTATGTACACAAAGTGTGAGTAAGCTAGAGTGACTAAGGATAGCTAGCCTAGGGAACGTGTGAGACATTATCATCTCGTAAAATGTGAACATATGTATGTACACGTACTCATTAGGATATAAATAGTTTTAAATTTCATCTTTTACTTGTCATGCCCTACGTTTAGAATTAGCTGAGAATCCAGTACGAAACGATTATTCAGCGACAGTGAATGTGCGTTAACATCTCCCTCCCCTTCAAGCTTCCCTCTCAAAAACAACTTATATTTCGCTGCCCTCTTGCAGGACTAATACATCAGCGGTCCTTTAACGGAAACAGCCAGGATATATTATGCATTCGGAAAATCGAAAAAAAGGTTCGGTCACCATCAGGATAAGTTGAAGCTGTTGGAGTTTTGTAATGCGTTCAGATTGCTCACGATTGCCAATGCTTGAGATATCATTTCAAAGTAAGTGAGAACTGGCGAGGTGAATATGCAAACAATTCCGATCCAAGTCCTTGTTCGCAATTCAGCATCTGGTACAATCATGGGAAAGATGCAATACATTTATTTTATTTTAGTTATTATTTTATTTTGTAGCATTAACATTGCACCCTATTCCAAATATCTTGTCATTGTCAGGAGCTTTTTCAATACGCCGCAATCGGTATTCCAAAGAATTCTGAGATCTGACATATTTTCCTCGTATTCGCTTGCTGCTTGTGGCTTTCTCATGTCGCTATAAAAGCACGCAAAATATCACGCGTCCCTTCTGAAAGACTTTCCAGAGTCCGTCAGACTTTTAGTATGTTAGTTGTCTTGCATGGGAGGCGCACTGCTTGTCTGCACGTATTTATGTTGGCGAAGTTCGAATAAAAAGTACACGTCGTGTTATTGAATACAGAAGTGCATTGATGTAACAAAGTTGTCACATGACGAATGCATTGTCATTCTGTTGTTTTCTGCACTCTCTCAGGAGAACTACCAGAGGTCAGAAAAGTGCCGAATGCTGTCTCAAAAATTTGTTCAAATCTTAAGCTCGTTATCCAATGTCTCGTGCTTTCATAATAACAAATTACTTCATCATTGAATAACGTGATTGATTTGGACAAGATTCATTCTCTTCAACTTTTTATATGCAGATATGAGGGACAGGGAGGGATCGAGGAAAGAGGGAGTGAGTTGCGAGTTGCAAAGAGAAGAAGAGGATGGAGGAGAAGCAAGGAGACGCTCAGCCGCGATTCAAGACGAGCGACGAGAAGCCGGCGAGGAGAGAATTCTCTCCGACCGTTCCGGGCAGGTCGAGGCGGACAGCAGAGAGAAATTCATCTCAAATAAACATTCATCCTTAATTCGATGATATCGGCGCCTCATCCGATCCTCCGTTCTGATAATCGAACATCAAATTTCCATTCTTACTCGAGAGGGGAGAATTCCTCCGTTGTAATGAATACCAAGTAAATAATTTTAAATTTTAGTAAAAAAATTTTTTGGTGAGAAGAGTTGTAAAAAAACTAGTAGTGATGATGAGGTTCCACGATTTTCAGCGTTTTTATAGTCTCTTTCCTGCACTTTTCAATTAATTCTATTCATATTGTACTGGTTAAAAAGTGAAAAAATTGGCTATTGCAATTTATATTTTATAAGTACACAGCACTTATAGTTTGCACTTTCTGAAAGGCTATCAAATTTTCGATTCACCTCGAAACTATTGCGAAATCCATCATCCAACAACGAAGTATCAAAGGAGGACGAATGCAGATGAGTAACATGGAATAATAGAAAACCTTCGTTGAGATAGCTATAATATTTCTGATAACAGAAGGTGTCTTCCTTTAAAAAAGCAAGAGGACAAGGAATTCAAGAATTTTCTCTTTCCCTAATTCCCTTTATAGAAAAGTGATAATTATGAAGTTTCCGCAAATTTATTTTGAATTAAACTTTGAGGATATTAAACATTCTCCTCACCGTGGTACATATGTACATATATACATACATACATACATACGTCTTCATCCTTGCCTTGAAATTAGTAGCCGTCTTCGCCTACGGTATTTAAAGATTTTGAATTATACTATTTACATATTTCTTGAGATTCAGTTTTATTTATCAGTTCTCATCAGGAAGGAACTCGTATACGAGGTCCGCAACTTCGAAGTAGTCTTCCTCTTCAATTGCTCCGTCCGATTCCTGTTCGGACTCTTTGTGGAAGGGATTGGCCAGATGAAGACGCTTCGGTAGCTAGGCGTTGTATCTAGAAGAAGTCAATCCTCAAGACTTGCAAAATCGAAGATGGGAGGTGCCTTTTTTGGTTTCGAAAACTGTTTGGAATACTGAAGAAGAAGATAGCGAGAAAAAAAACAGAATGACTGAGGCAGAGACAGAAAAGAAGAGTGAGAGAGAGAGGGGAGAGAAAAAGCACGAATAGGTATAGACGAGAAGCAGGCAATAACTAAATCGTAAGTAACACCTTCTCCTTCATGTCTGCCAAATCATCCTCATTGTAGCCATCCAAACTCCTCTTGGGAAACGACTCCTGCCTCTCCTTTTTTCTTGTTCGTTCACATACCAGCTACCATGCTAACTTATATCAAGTCACAGATGGCAGATGAGAACAGAATCAACACGCTAATCTCCAAGATCAACAATCTCCGCGCTGGTATCGAAAGCGGCGACAAAGAAATAACCTAAAATGCACTCACCATCAAGGCAAAAGAGCGCAAAATCACAGAGCCGCCAAACCCAGTCAATTCCATCAGGGGACGAGAACTAAAGCTGGAAGAACGAGTTGCGGAACTCTGCATCCAACTCGAGAGGAAGAGACTTCTGACCGAACGGACGGAAAATAGTGAGTAGATTTAAGGAAACACATCTTTGAGGTTTATTGTTTTTTAGCACTATGACTATGGGGACGTTACGTGGCCGGGGAAGTGCAGTGGCCTCGCCTCCTCCTTCTGGGGGGGGGGGTGAGGCCGCTCCGCAAGCTGCTAGCAGAGTTGAGAGCAGAGCCACCAGAAAGTGGCTGGCAGCTCTCCCGACCGCGGATCTCCCCCCTTGATATGCCCCGTTTATATGTGTATGAGCAAATGTTACGGTGAGTAACTGATAAATCTATATCTAATGTAAGTAAGTAGACCAGTCGTAAGACCATTAAAGGGGAGATCCGAGGCCAGATTAGAGTAAAGTACATCAACCGAACGATTATTGTTTGTTCCGTTTAAAAACGTCTGTATTGGTACAAGTAAATTTTTCATTACAAAACTGCCTTCTCTGAACCCATGTTGGCAGTCAGGCAAGACAGAATGATGCTCACACCCAGGGATGTCCAAAACCAGGCCTGAGCCGGGCCGGGCCCGTAGGGTACGCGGGCCGGGCCGGGCCGTACCTTCAAAATCTCGGCCCGGGCCCGCCAAATTAGCAACGGGCCGGGCCGGGCCTATGTAAAAACGGGCCCGCTCGGCCCACGCCCAGGCCCTGCCCGTCCCGTAGGGTACGCGGGCCGGGCCGTCACATTAGCAACGGGCCGGGCTCGGCCCGCTTTGGACATCCCTGCTCACACCCCGTCGATAGCTTATACATCTTCATACATCTTTCAATAACTTTAGCCGAGGCAGGAGAGATGGTAATAGGGCGAAAATGATCTGGGTCTGATGGAGAGGGAACCTTATTGATTTGAATAACTACCCCTTCTAAGTAATCGGTCATTCTAAATAGAACGAGACACTTTACTGACATCTACACATATCAGATTTGCTCAGGTTGTGACCATCGGCAGTATTCTGTTCAGATTTAAATGCTTTCATTTTTACCCTCAAACTCAGCAAACTTTAACGCATAATCAAGCAAGTAGTCGTTTAAGTTTTTATCGGACATTCGAAAGCAAGCTGCCCATTGTTATCATTATTAGATTATCAGTTTCATACACAACAAATGAAGTTTTCACGCAACGAATGACAAAAACCTTAAATAAATAAAACAGAAAACAAGATCAAAGATGTTTAGAATATCTCCTAACCAACGAATAATCAAACTATGATATGCACATTTATACACGTTACACGATGTTTTCTATTCTCCCTCCATGGGAGGGGTCCATGAACTAGTTAGTCAATCAAATCAACAATGATGCATAGGTGGATAGGAGGAATGGCCAGGCACTTGGCGTTAACGATGAGCATGCTAAGTGTTCCGACATCTTACTGAAGTCCGGTCTGGCACTCCCATTTATTTATCCTGCTTTATCCTCTCACGTCCAGACGACCTTGACAATGCGCGTTTCTTAGAGTATACAATTTGTACCTTTTAGATATTGGATTAAAAGAAGTAGAGAAGTATAAGAAATATTCTCACGAGCTTCTGAGTCAATATGAGAATAACTATATACAACTTGATAGAAAACAACTCTCTCCTACTGCTCTTTTTCGATGCAGAAACGAGCAAGTTTCAGCGGTCTTTCACGTGAAAGAGTGAAGAGCAAATCCGCTGCATGCGTGAGATCCAGAAACGTGTTGCTACTGACGAGAGTTGAAAAGGTACACGACTGTCCTTTCAGCATTTTGTTATTTTTGTATTATTGTGCGTCTAACAAGTTGTAGAAGAGATACATTACAACTATATGGGTTCGCACTAGAAAAAAACCACTTCTCCACTTACCGTTATCTTCGGTGGTCGCCATTCTCAGGTGGAATTGACAAGAAAAGATGGAGATAAGCAACTGAAGGTACATAAGACACATGGATAAGCATAAATGGCAAGATTGTAACACGCAAAATACAAGATCAAGATGTCTGTATGTCCTGAGCACAATTAGACACATAGAAAACAGAAATATGTTGAAAACAACCACTTGTTTCCAAAGATTTATTAAAGATTGTTTGTGTGTGTAGAGTTCTAATCTGGCCTCAAGGTATCCACATTAAATATCCGACGGCTCAACCTCCTATCTACATATACGTTCATGTTCCATAGATATCTATTTGAATAATTTTAAATACGCATCCTTTCTTCAAGATTTTATACACATATTGTTCGGAGGAATTGTGGGAGGGGAGGGAGAGAAAGGTTGGTGGTGGTGGAACAAAGATCTAGGCAGCGGGCTCTTCGCCGCCGGCCCTGGTAATTAAATAAATAAACGTTTAAAGTGAAATAATGAAGCAAGCGAGGAAGGGTGATAGAGCCAAGAAATGAGATAGGAGAGACACGCACGGAGCAGCAGCATCGCCAGCAGGTTTGGCAGCTCCACCGGCCATAGACTTCCCTGCAGGGGCTCCCTAGAAAATTAGTTAAATTTTTAAGATAATTTTGCGGCATTTTATGAAATTGAAATGTTGGCATAGCTGATTCGCAAGGCTAAACAACTAGTGTAAATCCACAGAAACGAAATCCGGCGGGCGCGGCAGCGGGTCCCTTCTTCTTGCCGAAGCACATGATTTTCTTGTCGGTAGCGAGAGGGAGCAGAGAAGTCAGAGAGCGAAGAGAGAGCGTGCGTCGGCGAGAGAGCTCAGACGTCGATGGACGAGCCGAACGAGAGCTCCACGATTTGCAAGCGAGAATGAGATGAGGAAATGATGGCTCACGGCCAGAGGTGCAAAGTGGCCGGCCCGGCCCGGCCCGGCCCGGCCCGCAGGGACGGCCGGCCCAAAATTCCAGGGCCCGGGGCCGGGCCGGGCCGGGCCCAAGAAAAGTGTGGCCGGCCCGTAGGCCCGGTTGGGCCCGTTTTCCTCGTTGGTGTGCCAGATGGTGCACTGGTGAATGAATTATAATTGCACTAGTGGATATCTTGAAGTCAGAATTCCAAATTGGCAGCATGAAAGTGCGCGGGAATTCTTTTAATTCTGTTGTTATTTTATGTTATCTTTGTAAGTTTAATATAAAATTATTTCAGGCTTACGATGTCAGAGGCGGTTAGCGAGACTGACGAGCTACCGGAAGAAGACCAAAGGATTCTAAAGAGAATTTTCGGTATGATGTCTTCACTTTATTAAATAAGGATGATTTCATTTTCTCACATTATTTGGGCATCTTGAGTTATTCTGGTGATTTTATTTACTCTTATTATTTAGGTAAGCAATTTGGAACCGAGACTTACTCCAAAGAGCAGATTCAGCTACTCGCAAATGCGCATCATGAACGTCTTCTCAAGCGAGAGTACCTCTTCTTTCGAAAGCGGAAGAAAGGAGAAGACGACTCCATCGTGAACATTCACTACTCCTGACATGGACAAGAAGCTAGCGCTTCCGCTACACAGCTTCTGATGTGCACGCGTTGCGTGGTTGTGATGACAGGCGGCGGAAACGTTAGGTATTTTTTTTTTCGAAAACTGCTTTTGGAGCTGAAGGGAGCAGAGAGAGTGTATATCATTTTCAGTCGGCACCAAGAGAAGTGTTCTGCGAAGAAATCGAAGAAAGCGGAAAGTGCATCTGGATCGCAGAGGAGAATCGATGGATTCATGGCAAGTGTCAGCGTCCAAGGCACTCTCGAGGAACAACAGCAGATCTCGACAGTCATGGCGAAGTGGTTGGCTACGAGCTCGCGGCCATTCTCTATCGCGGAAGATAGCGACTTGAAGGAACTGATATCAGTCGCACTGCGGATTGGGTTAGGCTCGTTTGAAAATAATTTGTTCTTCTTCACGTTTTTTGAATGTTTCATCATTCAGTGCCAGACGTCGTAACGTGGACAATTTGGATGTATCGAGCATCATTCCGACTCGGCAGACGGTGACGAATCGGTTGAACACCCTTCAATCCGATCTTCTTGCGAAATCTGGAGCAGAAGTCGTAAATCATTTGGCAACAGTTGGTGGAGCATTCTCTGCTGACTACGGAAAAGAAAGGACGACTATCTGACTCTTGTCGTACACGTGGTTTACAACTGGTTAGCTTCTTCAATGTATTGCCGTGATATTAAATATCTAATGTTTATTCACTTTTAGGCGATACTACAGCATTCATGCTGCAATGTGGCGATGTGACGTAGCAAGAAAGGACAACGTGCAAGTCTGGACCGATATCGTGCAGGCGGGAAAGTCATTCGGCTTGACAGACGCGATTCTTCGTCAGATCTTCAGTGCATCCGATGAAGGCTCCAACATTACGAAAGCGCTTCGCCTAAACAATAAAAAAAGTGAGGAATATGCATCTTTTTACTATCATTTTCTTCTTTCCTTTTATTCAGATGTTAACTGCATCTACCACGTGGCCAACAATCTCTGCAAGCGGACCTTCAGTCCATACAAGGATCGAAGAGGTCTTCTCTTCGAGAACGACCTCACGGATGAAGATAAGAGTCTGGTACAGCGAGGCAGGCGGCTCCTCAGTGAATTGAAGCTGGTTGTCAATGGAATCCGGGGCAGTGAAGTCGGCCAGTCACTCCGAAGACAGCTTCCTCTTGAAGTCGAGACCAGATGGCTCTCCAAGCTCCGCTCTGCTAAGGTTGATTACTGACAATGAGGTTGATTCTTATCTGAATGCCACCTTCAATTTCCTTGATCCTTCTGGAAACCCACATGACAACCCTCTTATCGCATGGAAGGAGCGTGCACCTGACTTCCCCGTTCTGTCCCGAGTAGTACAACAGATCTATTCCATTCCTGCTTCTACAGCAACTGCAGAACGCTCATTCTCGGACTTGCGAAATCTTGTCCCCGACAAGCGTGAGTCACTCAGTGCTGAGTCTGTTTTCAAGTCCCTTATTATCCGTTCTCTTATGAAGTTCGAAGCGGCTTTGAATTCCCGTTAATAACATTTCCGTTGAATGCTTTATTTTCTGTTATTCGCTCTCTTAAAGTAACATTTCCGTTGAATGCTTTATTTTCTGTTATTCGCTCTCTTAAAGAGGCATTGCGTTTCAACGTTTTATTTTCAGTATGAAATAAACAATCTAACGACGTGCTAACGATTAAAAGAATGAAGTGTTATATGCATAGACAAATAGCTACAACTTTCAATTTTTTTTTTCGAATTTTTGAAAATCGGGCTCAAACGGGCCCACGGGCCGGGCCGGGCCGGGCCGGGCCTAAAATTCTAGGGCCCGGAAATGGATCGGGCCGGGCTGGCCGAGTCCTTGGGCCCGACGGGCCGGCCCAAAATTTTTGGGCATGTTAGCACCTCTGCTCACGGCCCCTTTTATAGGGTTCTCATATGTACTTTTGATAAGAACTTTCAGAACATTGCAAGTTCATCGTTCTGAAAAGTGTACTTTTTTAATGTGGAATAAGTAATTTCCGTTATTTGTTTTGTTTAGAATCACGTTGGGATCTACATTAGTTTTATTTTGAATATAACCAGCACCTTTCACCTTCACTGAAAAAAATGATATGTGTTTTTCATAACTGAAACTGGATGCTGGGAAAAGAAAATCTCTTCTTAGATTAAACAACGTTAAAAAATTATTTACCGGTTACGGGAAATTGCTTCCTGTGTGCAGAAGAAAAGGCCTATGATAACAAGGGAGGTCTTGTTCGAATCGATGAAGTCTTGGCTACCTTCCTAGGTGCTTTTCAGAAGATTTGGTTGGCGCCGGCGCCGGCGTCTAACAGGGGGCCGACTCGGGACACTTTGAGGTGGAATATCTCTTTTTCTAAGGCACCTACAAAAATAACAAAAATAGTTCTGAATAGCCCAGATGATGTTTAGTTAGGAGCCACAAAGCTTAAATCGATATATCGATTGGTAGATCGGTGGGAATGAAAATTAATTTTTGGGCACTTTTTCGCCTGTAGTTGATCGGCAAGTTCCGCCGGTTGATTATTCCACTTTTTAGATGCAGTTTTTCACGTTGCATCTTTCTATGTGGGTCTCATCTCCCAATTATTACGGGTATTCAAACTATGATCGATTAAAGAGGCAAATTTTAATGTTAGGAGCGACCTTTGGAGAATCGCTGACCGAATACAGGACTTGCTATCGAGAAACGGATTGCATATATGGAATCCCCAAGATGAGAAGTATTTTTGGTAATTTTGTCGTACTTTAAAACATTCGATAAGTAACTTAAAGGAGCCGGTTTCCGAAATACCGCGATATCTCCGAGGGTAGATAAGCCATGTCATCAAATTATGGTTTGAAAGAACCGTCTCGTAAAGACGAACAACTTTCTCATACATTGCATTGTCATTAGAATTCATCTTAAGCTTATAAAGGGTCGCTGAATGGTTTGGATGGCTGTTTAATTGGTCTAGGAGAGCTTTGGGGCAGGGGGCTGCTCTCTAGCCGTCTGCACTCTCTCCCCTCTCTATGCTGTCTCGCACCCAGCGAGCGAGCCGGTGCGTAGTCAAAAACGCGACAGATATAGATTGCTGCAACATTTGACTACCCTCGGCTTTTTTCACTCATTCGGTTTAATTACCCAAGTTTAAGGTGATTTTTTTTGTGGTTTTCGCCCGTGGTCGTACCCGTGGTGTCCGCGCGTGGTCGCACCCATGTTGTTTTTAATTGTTTTGCATTAATCCGTCTATTTATTCGGTTTAATTACCGAATATTCGGTTTAATTACCCAAGTTTAAGGTGATTTTTTTTGCGGTTTCCGCCCGTAGTGTCCGCGCGTGGTCGCACCCATATTGTTTTTAATTGTTTTGCATTAATCCGTCTATTTATTCGGTTTAATTACCGAATATTCGGTTTAATTACCCAAGTTTAAGGTGATTTTTTTGTGGTTTCCGTCCGTAGTCGTACCCGTGGTGTCCGCGCATGGTCGCACCCATGTTGTTTTTAATTGTTTTGCATTAATCCGTCTATTTATTCGGTTTAATTACCGAATATTCGGTTTAATTACCCAAGTTTAAGGTGATTTTTTTGTGGTTTCCGTCCGTAGTCGTACCCGTGGTGTCCGCGCATGGTCGCACCCATGTTGTTTTTAATTGTTTTTCATTAATCCGTCTATTTATTCGGTTTAATTACCGAATATTCGGTTTAATTACCCAAGTTTGAGGTAGCCTCTTGGGTGCGCCCTCGGATGCACGCTTGCGATCCGGATGCTCGCTGGCGTCCGGATGCTCGCTGGCGTCCGATTTCTTTTTTGGATTTTTTTTTATTTGCTAGAGAAAAGAAAATGAATCGGCCAGAACATCGAATGAAATTTTTTTTTCTTAAATCGGGAAATGACAATGATCATTGACCGGGCCGAAGGTACGCTAGTGACTGAAATCAATAATATTTTGAAGGTGCAATGTCAATGAGCAGCCATTTTCCGCTAGAATCTACTCATTCTTCCAATCTACAATCACCGCGAGCGGCTGGCAGTTGCTTCCTCTCTCCGAAACGAAGAGATGGCAGACCCGACTCCTCCTGAGTTCTTATTCTTTCGCTTTACTGTGAACAATTCCTCCATATACTTACTGGTTTCTTTATAAAAATTAAACTATATAAAAGTAAAACCAATTACTTTAGGAAGCAAGAATTGTTGCTCTCGAAGGAGTACCTGGACTCCCTGAACTGCCTGAGCCTGATTCTCTCGGCAATCGCCGGCTGCGTTTCTCTCTACGTCGTTCTCCAGATCGTCCGCTTCGCTTTGGAATGCGCTTATCGGAAGAATGCCAGCAAGGTCCGCAGTTTAAAATCGTCGATTGCGAAATTGTGATTATGAAGAGCTTAATTATTATTCTTTCAGAGAGCTCCACCACCGATCGGAGTCGTCGTTAGTGGAAAGAGTGATGGAAGCAAGTCCAACCGATCCACCAAGGCAGCGATGAGTGGAAAGGAGAAGGGAAAGGTAGGCGGAGAGAAAGGAGAGAAGAGTACAAAGGAAAAGGAGAGAAGCTGCCGAAAGGACAGTCGCACCCTTCCCTCCCGCAAAAAGGAAATCAAGATCCTTCTCAAGAACACTTCTGAAGACCTCCCGAAGGCATGTTATTCATTTGTAAAGAACGCTGTTGAAGATATTTTATTCAAATTTTGACAACAAGTGATACTCAGCATAAAATTTTTACACCAAAGTAATGAAATTACAGGACAACTCGAAAGAGACGAAGAGCGAATCGCAGCAGAAGCCGGCTGAGAAAGTTGCTTCTCTGCCAACGAAGAATGGTACGTTAGCTGGAGATTCTTCTATCTAATCATCCTTATTTCTTCAGCAGCTCCTCACGCGTTGCCCGCCTTCCCCTCTGCCGCTCCCTCTGGCCCGGCCCCGCCCCCTGCGGAGGCCAAGCAGCCTTCCCTCGACTTCCAGGCACCCGAGGCTGCTCCGATCATTAATCCGAGCTCCGCCGAGAAGCCCATTTCCACCCCGACTTCCTCTCCTTCCGGCTCAGTGATCGAAAGTGCGTGCATTTTCTAATTTGAAGAATTAACCATATTAAATTAATCATTGATAAGTTAATTAAGCAGTTCTCCAATATTCAGTGACCGCTGCCTCGAGCTTCTCCACAGCTGGGAGCTCTGCTCTTTCGGGCTTCGGTAGCTCGATGCTTCCTTCAAGTTTGTCTCAAATTCTTTGCCTCCTGATTCGGAATGTTTTAAAATAAACTTTCAGTCTCGGCAATTGAAACATCTGCGGCGAGCCATGGCCCCTCCACTCGCCCCGCCCACTCCGACTCTCGTCCCGCCCACTCCCGCAGATGGCACTCTTCCCATCACGTCGGTCACTGCTGTACCCATCGATCTGGCCAAGCCTGCCGAGCCTGCCAACGCACCTGCCCAAGCCACGCCCAATGCCCAGTGACCCCAATCCTCGGCTCCCCAGCTTTTTTTTTTATATGTATGTATAAAGCGTTGTTTGTGATTTGATGGTTCAAGGACGCAATTGAAAAGGAGTGTCTATTAACCATACTAAGATGATCATGTATTAACTTATCGTGCGAGTATGCTAATGGAAAGCACTAGGATCAATGGCATATGAACAAGTGGATTTGGGCGATCGCAGGGCACCCGTGATTTTGCCAAATTAGTCTACAGTGATTTGGCAAAACATAGTATCCCGACCAGCCTAACGCTTTCAACGGATTTATTGAGAACGAACAAGTTTAACAAAAAGGCGTTCATTACTGACATCTAATAAAAACAGTTAAGTATACAGCTTTCAAATGTGAATTATAAAGACTTCAAAGGGTACTATAAAAAATATATTTCTTGGGATCGCAAGCCTTATGGTTAATGGTGTGAAATACTCTTCCTGGATTAGTTGCCCGCAGCCGCACTTGTGCCTGCCTTCTCCTTCTCCTCCCTGGCCTTCTTCTCCCTCTATGCCACGACCTCCTGGAATGCTACGGGGAGGGGCGGCGTAGAGACGCGAGCTCAGGCTTGGACTCGTCCTCCAAGGGAACAATCAAAGGTAATACTATTCCGATATTAAATGTTGTGCCATTCTAAGTAGAAGAAATTAAGAGCATACTGGGAGAGCAACGAGACATTGACATTCTCGAGGTTGAAGCCAGCGTACGCAAACGTAACAAGATCGTTCAGTTGAAAGATAATTAGTTGAAATATTAGTGAATAAAAATCCGACCTTCTCCCACTTTGCATCGTTTTGGAGAGCCTCGAACATCTTTGTGCGAACGAAATGCGCTTCAGTCAGGCCAACCTCTATAAATGATTCAGAGTTTATCCAGTAAATAAAGATAAAATTTTTAATGTTTAGTAACCGCGGGAAGCAAAGGCTGCAGTTCGGAGCGCATTTCACTAATGGGAGTCGTATCGAGTGTCTCGTAGAAGACGTGCTTCTTCGTCCAGACGATCTTGATCGTCTTATTTTTTTTAAAGACTAACGAATGTCATAAACAACTAAACATCTGACAATTACGAAACAGGAGAGCTCGGTTACTGATGGCGGGAGCAGCGGAAGCAGCCATTCTCAAGTCGAATTACAGCGACGGAGAAGAGATGCTGAAGGAAGCCATAACCATCTATGAGAGAAAGCGCATAATCATTGATGGCTAGCGAGATGATTAATTAGACAATCTATTCTGATACAAACGGATAATGTTAGGAAAAAGATGAACAATGAACAGACCAAACAGCTCTTAGCGAGATCTGAAGTGTGTACTGAAAATGCGCTTATGACTGCCATGCCTCTTGCGAGTTCACTCGACCTTATTTCGAATTTAAACAATTTAGCACATATTAATACAAAATTTCGCTGTTTAGTTTATGTGGCACCTACTTTTCGCCATAATTCTACTCGCCCGAATCTAATTCATCGTTGAAATTGCAACTAACATGAGCACCATCTGCTGATCTTACAAGTGCAAGCTATTTTCGTGATCTTCCCGTGCAAAAGGGTGAACCGAATGGCCACAAAGCGGGTCCAATTCAAGTTATCAGTTCTTTCCATTGCTCTGCTCGGCGAAAAGACACTCAGCTCTGTAACCAAGAGGCGGATTCACTATGAGATCAGTTCGAAGTGTATGTAGTTCACTCTTGGGTTGACTGACAATTGTGATCCAGGATTGCTCGGATCCTTTTTTTGCAAAGAGTATTTATGTATCTATGCTAGCATTCATTAGCCTTATATCAGAATTTTTCGTCTCGAGATACATATATTTCTTTAAAAAAAGTGTAAACGACTGTACATTTTCCTTTCCGCCAGAAACCTTCGTCATACATTTTCAACATTCTTTTGGTCTTAGTATTTTCAACCTGCAAGATTGTGAAATATAGTAAATGCATGCTAGCTTGGATATGTGTGAGGCTAACAAGGCTGTGAATAGGAAAGTGCACACCAAACTGCGAGCAGCCAGTGGGGGAGTTTCGGCCGTTCTCGCGCAAAGGTAGCTTGATCGCAGACGAGATAATGCAGGAGAGCTCCATCCCCATCCGCGTCCCGCGCACTTCAATTTACAGGACTCTCTGGAACTGAATGAAATTAATTTGTACTTTAGCCACCTGTCTCTTTCGATAAGATTGATACGACATGTTGAAGAAGGGCGTGGTAAGTAATGAAAGTCACGAGCGAGAAAGTGATTGGGAGAGAGTTGGGTATTTTGATCCTAAAGTTCAGTGATGTAGCTGATTGTTCATAACGATTAGATCAGGAGTGTTACTGAGTCTTGCAGAGAGAAAGTGGGAAAACAAAGAACATTCCCTATTCTGGACTCTCCGGGTCAATGTGCAGAATGTGCATTCACTCGCCCGAGGTATTTCTTGCGTTGCCTCGGGCGATCTGGCGGAAAGATAGAAGTAGCTAGAAGTTGAAGAGACTTTCTCAGGCCAATTTGTCCAACTAAACAACCGGAAGAAAATACTTCCTTCACTTTTCGCTTGTCTCAGTGATTTACATTAGCCGATTCTGCTAAATTTGTGAAATCTTGACTAACAACTTACAAGTTTTTATCTTCTATCAACCGTATGATATTATTTATACAGATCACGCAAGCTTCCGTTGAACCGGCGTCGTTTGCGCACTTCTCTGAAGACATGGTAAGCGTTTCGTATACAATTGTCTTATAGAATATAATCATTTCAAATCTAATTTAAATATTGAATAGCAACACGCTTGTCTGGTATGCGGCAGAAGATGCATGGGCAAGAACTACGGAACGACTACTTGTCGAGCGTGTGCCACTTTCTTTCGGTTAACATTTGTAAAAGTTACCTTTAAAGGCTAAGGAACCTTTTGAATATTAAAGCTAGACGCTAATGAATATATGTGCAACGTAGAATAAAAGCAAGAATTACTCCCATTTTCAGCCGCGCAATCCGCATGCATCGATCGTATCAATGCGTTCAAGAACAGGATTGCAACATCACGAGCGGTGAGAGAAGCTGTAGATCATAGAGATTATGAATTGGCAGTTAGAATGACAAGTATAGACAACCTCCGGCCGTGCTGCAGCTGCCGGCTGCGCAAGTGCTTCGAGGCTGGCATGCTCCCGGAACGTCAGCTTTTCTTTTCTCTTCTATTTTAGCTTTTTTTTATATTGCAAGCATCAAATCACGTCATGTTAGCTGTTCATTTCTTCAGGAGCTCTTCGCCGTGCTCCGAGCCTCGACTGTTCTTTGTCAGGATCGGACGATGTATGAAAACTAATTTCAAAAAAATTATCAATAAAAAGGGAACAAAACAAATCAGCAATGAAATCTTTGAAGGAGGCATCACCTTCAACTAGCGAATCGATGCTTCTCTCGGATGCCTCACTCTTCAACTCACAAGCAAAGCAACCTACCATCGAATGTGCCGCTCTCAGGACGGCCAAGCGTCTGGAAGCAAATTATAGGTTTTAAATTATTTATATACATAGATATTAATTTTATAGTTAACATTTTTAATGCAATGCTGTGGTATTTATTAAAAATATTCAAGCATGAGCAATTTTTTTCTTCGAACATTAAGAGAACTTCGCGACAGGCGCCTCGAGGTCGAGCAAAGCGAAATTGAGAAGTGCGATTGGCCGGTACGCGCTTTTCTTTGCTTCCTCTCGTTTTCTTTTCTTTTGTGATTTACAGTTTTTGTTTGTTTTTCTAAATATATGGCAAATCGCCGTTTCTGCATTAATTCACATTGATTTATAATGACCGTAAGAAAACTGTGTTATAATTACTTACAGTCCGCAACCGGAGAGCTGCTCTTTCGCATTTACAACGCGACTCTTCCGCATCTCCACTGGTTCTGCCTCTCCACCTTCGATGAGTTTGGCTTTCTCTCCTCCGATGATCAGGTCTACTAACTTATCATTAAATATCAAAAATTGAAGTAATAATCAATAATCGTCCACTCCAGATGACTCTTCTGCGCCAGGCTTCACTGAATGGCGCGCTTCTCGAGAGCCTCAATCGCATGATGCGCGAGTTTCCCGAGCTGGCTAACGAACGGTACAATTCCACTCGTGTATTTGTTTGAAAAAACATCCAAACATTAAATTGTCATTGAAATACATATAAGACACATACTATTAATTTCGTTCTAATTCAGCATCTTCGCCTCCTACTGTGTGCAGCTGCAGATTGATCGACTAGACGAATATTTTGGCTGCGGCAACTGCAACGAAATTGCAAGGTTTGCGTCGACAAATTTAATTGATTAAGAGACTCATTCTGAGAGACTCGATCACGGGCATGTCAGTAGCAAAATAATTTTTAGATTTTTATTTCTTCGAAAGGCTTATGTATACAGTTCCCAAAAAAGTTTCCAAAATTTTTTCTGTCATTTAACCATGGATAAGCACCGAAAACCCGAGGAAAATTAAAATGACAATGACATTATTCGTTGTTAACATGTATTAGTCTTGAACTGTTTATTTGATTCCGAGTTGAAAGGCGCACAAAAATGGACCTAATGACTTTTTTTTTACCAATTATCTTCATTTTGGTATGTGAACATTTGGAGTATTGCTTTTGTGGCATAAAACCAATATATTTAAAAAAACTGAAGACACAACATTAAAGAGCGACCTTTTTACCCCTAGTTAGACGTCATTCATTCAGAAATCCGGTCCCCATTTTACTATATTTTAACATGAAGTTTGTCATTCATGATAGGTCATAGGTAATAAAATGACCAAACCTCGTTTTAGAGCTAACATTTTTGGATGATTATTGCACTGTTCAATTCGTCTAAACATTTTATAATAGGAAGGTCACAACCATATTTCTCCTATTGTGAGCTGCTTTGCGACGTTTTCGACAAAAACTGTTTGGAGCTCTCGGCAAGATGAAAACCCATCTGCTTTTCATGAAAACGATTATGCAGAGAACGCGAAGAAGAGTGAAGTGTGTGAGGGGGAGAAAACCAATTGCATGCCGAGTAAAAGCGTCGGGGATTGAAATGTTGAACGATTGATTTTAATCTTACGTACTTGCGTCCAAACACTTGTACTGAGCAAAAAAGTTTCCTTGGAAAAAAGTTTCTAGTACTTGAACAGTTATCAGGTATAGAAGGATGAAGACAATAGATGAACATGATAAGAAATGAAGATATACAATGTTTTTCTGCTCAGACCACCAAACATATAAAAACTGTAAAAAAAATTCAAATTGTAGATACTCTTGATTTTGACAACCTTGGTTTTATTTCCGTTTTAAATGATTATGGAACAACTTATTCCAAGCGTTGTCAAAAATCTTCACAATTAGGTAACACTCAAGTACCCTTCTCGATGGCTTAGCGCTTCATAACCAATAGTAAAAATATAGCCTAAAAGTGATTTGTTTTGCACTTCTAGGAGATTTTTTATTCGACTGACCATGAGAATTTTTTTTCAATTTAGCACACAACATGATTTACGCTTATGAAATGTTAAACTGATGTGAAAATTAGGATGTAAAATAACTGTTTTTGGAAATTTCCTGGGATCTTTATAGGGTGCTTAGCTACATAAGCCATTAGAAGGAATAAAAAAAAATATAATTTTATTACCGACGTGCCTGCTCGAACCGCTCTGATTGGCTATTTTAAATATTTCAAAAATTAAAGGATTGCTTCAGCGAAAAAGCAGATCAGAGGGGATTAGTCTGTTTTCTAGAGCAAATGAAAAAAAATTTTATATGCTGCTTTTTATGTTACCTATTTTTAAGCACCGCTTGCCGCGTCCGCGACGTCTGCCTGCCGCTTGTAAACCGGATTGGAGCAGCTGAGGACGCGGAGACTGCCGCCATCTTCGCGCTTCTTCTTTGGTCGCCAAGTATGTGATGGAGATTGCGTGAGAAAGAGGGAAATATCCCGGAGTAATCTCCACTCTTCAGATTCGAATGTCGCTCTTCGTAGTGAATCCGTGCGTTCTCTGGCAGCTAATGAAGCCTCTTCCATTGTTTGTGCCCTTGACGCACTCTACCGTACCCAAGAACAGTCGTGTCAGGACCCGACGCGTCTTGGACACGCGCTCAATCTTGTTGCTGCTATTGAGGTAAGCAATCATAATAATAAGAAAAGGATAAATAATTTTAAAACATTATTAAAATGTTATGTACATTCGAGCTCTACAACGTTCATTTAAAAAAATAATAATAAGAAATAAGAATTCGTTCAGATGACTGGCGCTTGGTTCCGCTCGAGTCTTGCGGCGGCGGGTGTTTTAGCCGGAGAAGAGCTGGAAAATTCACAGCCCATTTTTTCTGGCCTATCGATTCAGACAGCCGGTAACATTCATTTCACGTCATAAGCTGTTTTCTTGATCATAGATATGCATATTATAAAATTTAATGAATATGAGCATGTGCATACAATTGTAGAATATTGTACAAATTGTTGTCAAGAAATTTGTTTCATGTTTTATTTGAGTAAAGGCACAGCAAAATGGAATACATCAAAGAGAATTTTTCGAGTGAGAATAAGAGCATGAAGGAGATTTTATGCAACATTGCAGCAAGAAATGATCTGCATCCGAGATTACGATCTCTTCAGAGTGGAAGATTTCACTCCGGTGAGTGACCCGCCGGCTGTGCAGGAACACGCAGCATTTCTGTTTTCACAAATTTTTTCTTGCACCCATCAAAATACTATTGCTTGGTATAACATTGATGGTATACCTCTTCATTCCCTGTCCAATTCTATGCCTTAGACACAAGCGTGGCTATCACTTTGGTAAATATGGCTCTTATTTAGTTGTTCAAAAAATAAAATGGAATTTGCCTTCTTTTCATCGAAACACGGGTTATGTATGTACATTTATAACGCTCATTTATATAGTATATCTATTCAAACAATTGGAATAACATAAACGGAAATGCAACCCAGCAATTTTAATGAAAAGAAATTTTTCCCGATTTGAAAGCTAATTTCTACGCATGTATCCGCAGCAAACCCGTAGTCATAAGTTACTCATAACTCATTCCATTCTGTGAGTCAAATAAACTTCAGAAAAAGAATCTCTTCTCCTTCTTGCTTCTTCGGTCCTTTCTGCGAGATGGCGGCGCAGCCTTCCGTTTTGGTCTGCCCTCTGTTATTCTTCCAGAGACGGGGTTATGGCTAAACAGTAAAAGTCTTCACACATATGGTTAATGATGGAAAAGGGTTTGATTGCCTCAGAGATATCCATGTTGGCGGGAAGTAGTCGACGGGATCGAGACCCGGATTCTCAGCTCCGTCCTGTATAGTAACAATTTGGATGAAAGAAAGAAATAGATAGTTAAATTTAAAGTAACGATTGCTATATATATATATATATATAATATGTAAATTACCATAAATGACTAAATTGAGCGATGACTGACTCGCCAGGGTTGACTGTGATAGTAAACGCGCTGTCCACGCGACTGATAGGCCGTCCACCAGATAAACGTAGACGCGGACGCTATTCAGAAGATTGCCATAACTCTTGTTCATTATTCGTATTTTTGTGTTTGAACCACTTGTCTTGTTATTAATACATATGCATGTATGTTCATACATACATATATATATATATACATATATTTTACGAATATTATTAAAATATTAAAAAAAACTTTTTCCTCGTTACCTGTCATAATAATAGTGTCACAGAATTCGCGCGAGAAGGACCATTTGACGGTTGGATGAATGCCAAACAAACGACGGCCCACGAAGACAGGCAATCCGAGTGTATGCTTTGCCCTCTCGCCTGTTTAAAAGGGAAAGGTCTCCAACAATATCACGAATTATAAGTCAGAAAAAAAGAGACCTGAAACTTCAATTGAAGAGGGAATTTGAGTGAATTAGTTAAAAGGAACTCATCGATCAAAAGTTCGGTAAAAAACATGTTTCCAATCATTTTAAGAGGCCAACAAGTTCATACGTCTGCGCTTTGTCGAGAAGGTTCCGTTGGAGAGAAAGGGTTCGAACACCATCTCAGCCCATTCGGGGTCGTCGCCCAACACGATAACGGTCGGCGTCTCGCGGCTCTCGGCTATTACTTAAAGAAACTTATGCAAATCAATTATTGTAATGTTTTATATAGAACTTGCACAAGGATAAGACATTGTTCTGAGAAGAATAATGAATGAGAGCGGGAAAGAAAGAAATGGAGAAGAAATAGCAGACAATAGCGTGGAAGCGACTGATGTCTGACCTTTCTTGGCGACGTGCTGAGTGGCTGCGAAAGTGAATGCCCTGTCTGACTGGCGATGCGGAGTGTGCGCCCCGCCAAAGTCACCGCGGCGCACGTGCACGCAGATTCTGGGCAGATAAACATACGTTTTCCTTTATTTTTTCTCGTTTTTTTTTATTTTTATTTTTAATAATTAATTTTGGTATAATAAGTAAACAAGTTAACCTGTGCTTCGCGCTACGCACTTTCGTCATGTTCGGCATGAGCTTCGGGAAGAGTTCGTGAACACGAGAGCGCGGGGTGACGCGTGCCATCACGTCGTGGCGAGACATCACATTCTTCCAGTACTTGAAGCTCTCAAAACGTAATCAAGACACGTTAGATGTCTCAGCTTTTATACTTGTCTACTTCAGACAAGGTTAAACAATAACAATGTTTTAGATTGAATTGCACGTAAATTCGACGTATAGAAAATAACCTGAACAAATTCGAGGTTGACATGAATGGCCTGCTCCTTGTCATGCTTTCGAAGTGCTCTATAAATCGCTGGATCGTAGGCGCAACAAGCGTGTGGCGGAGTCAGCTCGAGGATCGTTTCATCCTCAAGAAAAATTACGAAGTCATGTAGAATCACTTTCTTTATGTGAGTTCAATTTTTCTTATTGGCATCTAAACATTCGCATTCTATTTATAGCTCTAATACATAGAGGACACAAACGGTGTTAATGATGGAGAATCCTTGCAATAGATCAGGTAATTCCTGTTTCAACTTCAGCAGATGCACGGCAAGACCCGGAAAGCGCTTGAAGTTTATTGCTGGAGTCCTGGTGGGAGAGAATCGTTTACAAACGTCCACGCCTATATTTATTCTAGAGTTATCGGAAATAGAGCTAAAATACAGGTTTATTTTTCTGCCCCAAGTATATCCATACATACATATGTATTTGCATACAGACAGACAAGAAAAGTGCATATGCGACAAATCAAAGAGATTATGGACTGACTGACCTATTCGTAGCGCGAGCGATGGAGATGTGAGAGAGGACCTAAACAGCGCTCGCTATTATCTTTTTTGCATTGGCATATTATTTCGTTGTTCTCTGAAACCTTCAAGAGACTGTAAGAAATGGCTTGAAAATAAAATAAAACTGTCGTTGAACCTCAAAGACAATGTTGCCTGGTCCGGCGTTGCCATCTGATGCACAGAGCTTAGCGAAGAGTACTCGACGATCACCAATTGTATCCTCGGAAGCTGCAATTGCAAGTTAAATATTGTTTTAAAAAAAGACAACGCAAACATGATGAACAGATATGTATGTACATAGCTGAAATATTCTTGACATACACATTGCTTCATCGTATTCCCCTGCCGCAGTTCCGAGTGACATACGAAAGGCGATGTAGAAGAGGAGACGAAGAACGCATAAGGAGCCGACGAGAACGATTGCAGTTGCTGCAAGAAAGCATTCATCAATGCATGTCTGAACAAACTCTTCCCGTTAGATGTTCGCCGAAAGCGAGCGAATTGAGAGTTCTTTGTTTTTCAAATACACAATATTTTGTCACCGTAACTGCAATCGTTCAAAATAGGCCTTCAAAACATGTTAAACAAAACAAAAATAAATTTAATGGAATAACTTAAAAGAAAGTGACCAATCGCATGCCGCTGATTCGTGGCGAGCCTAAACTTTAGCGACCTTAGTATGCGCATTTGCGTTGAAGGTCACCTGAAACAGAAACGGCTTGAAAAACAGGGAGCGACGAAGAGAGTTCACAGAGACAGACATATATGTATATGTATACACATAAACACTTTCTTTAATACATATGTATGTATGGAAGTAATAATTCTAAGGAGAAGAAAATGCTGTTAGTTGGATGAACGCCCGAGAAAATGGAATGAGGGCTGATCCAATATTCATTGACTAAAAGGAGGCTCTGCATTGAACAATGATACTCATTCATTAGCTCAAAGTTTCTTCAGGCAGAAGATTTGGGGTCTCGGTGGCCCGATTGGGACCTGGTGCTAGTTGAATTGAAAGACAAGCCTGGTTTAGGAGAGCAACTCATTTGTTCTCACTTCAGGTTGCTCCCTTCGTATTTCGCGGGCTATCTCTTCAGAGCATCATGCACGACTCTAATGAACCGAAAAGGGCGACGAATTTAAGATCTCCGACGGCTTCGCTCCGTATCCACCTACACCCTTACTGCTTCCGTCTCTCTCTCTCTCTCTCTCTCTCTCTCCGTCTCTCTCTCTATCTCTATCTCTCTTTTTCCGCGTTGTTTCTCACAATTCCCTTCCTCTCCCGTCTTATTCATTCTCTCGCTGTTTACCACTGCTTTTTCGTTTCAATGTTCCAGGCTCAAAATTCTCTCTTTTCAGGTTTCGTTTCCACCCCGCCATCCCACTCGTTCTCTTGTCTAGTGCATACACGCTCACTGGCAAATGGCATCATAATTGGGATCAAAAAGCGTCTTATAAGAGTTCAAGATGGATTTTTTGACCTGCGTCATAGTCTTATTCCATTTATCCATAGCCAAATGTTTCAATCAAATGGGCAATGAGGTCGCTCTTTCTTCTTTCGTAGCTTTCTTCCTCACCTCTTCCATTTTTGAGACAAGCGAGCTATAAATGTTTGGGATATTCAGCAATCCGGTATTTTCTATAGTAAAGGTTAAAAAAATTACTTGAAATAAGATAATTGCGTCCTGAACATCGAATAGATTTATGGCGCGCATTCAATTAGCCTTAACGGAATTATCAATCGAGTTTAGAAGCAGCTTGTGAACGTTTGAATTCCCGCATGATAATGTGAAAAGTTTTGGCTGTATGCTCACAAGAAACTAGACTGTGTGAGTCTTTTTCTCTCTGTCTCTCTTCTCTTTCTCGAATCTCAAACATGGCTTGCCGCTTCGCATATAGTCCAGCCGAATGGAGGATCACCTTCTTTCTGATAGAACGAGAGTGGCATGGGAAGAAAATAGGCAAAGGGGATGACGTCACTCCCTAAATTCTACAGTACAACGTGAAGAAAATATGGTTTTTTTTCTCCTAAGGGCCCATGCGGGACGCATTTTTAGTTTCCCAAATCTAAGCCTATTCATGCCTCAAATAGGATAGAATCCTTATCAAAAATACCGGGCCATGCGGGTAGTCGAACCAAACACTAACAGGGCCATCGTGACCTAATAGTGCTAACAAACACTTGATAAATATATTAGCTGAACCACTCGAATTTGCTCGGATCTCAACAGCGTACGAATAAAGTTCGTTCACATTTATTTATTAGAGTTGTCAGTTCCTACTCGAAAAGCATTGTCTACTGGAGGACTCCTACACTTCTTCAGCCGATGGGCTCCCTTCACACTTTTGAACATCTGCACGACACGATGTAAAGCTTTATTTATCACAGCGAGAATCCAGCAATTTTGATGAAGAAATGCTGCATTCTTAATAAACCAGTTTTGCCGCAAAAATGCATTTACTGTATTGACCTTGCATAATAGAATATTGAAACAGCTAGGATATACAAATATATGTCATTTACAAATAATTTAATTTTTTGAAATTGAAAATGGTGAAAGGAATCATAGGACTGCATGTTCATATGTATGTACATAAGTATGTAGGTACATATCTACATACATATGTACATACGTACATATATATACATGTGCGTAAACAACTTAAATTTTTGTAATCTATGAACTTAACAATGTTAAGTCTGTAGACTCTGCAAACTGCTACTTTTCTTTAATGGTCTCTTCATAGTCTCTTTCTCTTTCTCCGCCTTCTTCTTCTTCCTCCATCTTTATCGACGCGCTCTTCATTGCGTTCCATGTGCGTCGAACTTCGTACGGCGTCTGTGTGAAATTTTTCATAATGATAATCTACATATGTATCTTTTCTTGAAGTGATGCCATTCTTTACAATATAAATGTTTCATATTCAGTATTAAAAACCACAGCAGACCCCACGTTCTTTTAAAGATTATGTTTTCCAGACGGGCAAACCTTGTGGTCCGAGCTGGCAATGGCCATGCGAGCCTCTCGCTCGTCGATTTGGTAGTCGACGGTGTAGGGATGGAGCGCGAAGCGGCCTCGCGGCTCATGCAGCCGCACGTCGCGCGCGAGGGCCACCACCCCGGTCAGCAACGCGTCTTCCGGCTACAATCGCACAGAACCATTGCATCATTCATTAACGCTAACATCCACTCGTTCCTAACAAACACATAATTTCAGAGAACCCTCTGACAAGGCGCAAGGCGACTTCAGCCGTGCCTTCTAGGATTCGGGTGGCGGCCAACTTAGTCAGCACATAAGCAGGCCCGTAGCAGTACGGAGGGAAGATCGGGTGCTCAAAGTCGGAGGGAGAGACAAACCTGAGGGAATTTATTGATTCCTGGAAGCAATCTCAGCGATTTTTGAAAAAGCTAGGAATTGCTCACATACGAAATCATTGATGTTCATTTTTAATAAAATACTTTTGAAGAGCAATAAAATCAATTGTACAGTACCGCCCAACATTTTTGGTACATATATTAATTATATTAACATAAATAATTTCAATTGATATTTCACCGCTCATGGCGCATTTCAACGTAGTTTTCTGTTCAAACTAGACTAATTCGATGCAGATAAATACGTTGGTAACATTAGTTTCTCAAAGAAAATAGACGCTGACGAGAAAATTCACGTTTTAGCCCGAAATTATTTGAAATATGCAGCGCAATTATATACGTGCTGCCCTCTCTGATACGTGCTGCCCTCTCTGATACGTGCTGCCCTCTCTCATACGTGCTGCCCTCTCTCATACGTGCTGCCCTCTCTCATACGTGCTGCCCTCTCTCATACGTGCTGCCCTCTCGCATACGTGCTGCCCTCTCTGATATGTGCTGCCCTCTCTCATACGTGCTGCCCTCTCTCATACGTGCTGCCCTCTCTCATACGTGCTGCCCTCTCTCATACGTGCTGCCCTCTCGCATACGTGCTGCCCTCTCTGATACGTGCTGCCCTCTCTCATACGTGCTGCCCTCTCAGACGTGCTGCCCTCTCTCATACGTGCTGCCCTCTCTTGCTCATACGTGCTGCCCTCTCTTGCTGTGCGGCCGCTTACTTTTTCGCTCCGTACCGGTCCGCCCAGCAGCAGCTCATGCTTTCGCCTGTGTGCCTCAGGCCCTATCCCGTCTAAGGCACCATCTAAGGTTATTTCCATCAGTAAAGGAGCTACTTTCCCTTCTCATCGGTTCTTCTCTCTGCTCATTCCCTTGGGCCTGGGGAATTGCGATCTACTTAGGCCCTGTCTAAGTTATGTCTGGTCTGGAAAATGCTTCTCCTCCCACCAAGCCTATCTCTCCTCTGGCCTCGCTTGCCGATCGTTTCCAGAACCGCCGCAAGCGAATTCGCGAGGCTGGCGGCTCCATAACCGAGGCGAGCGAAGACGAACTCATTCACCTGATGGCCCAGAAGCTGGACGCCCTGGTCGTCGCCCTTTCGTCCAAGGATGACGACATCAACAAGCTCTCCACTCTCGTGGCCGACAAGGAGAAGAGAATTTCCTCCCTGGAGGCAGCCCATTTTGAACTTGTTGCGCGTTTTGACGCATTTATCGCTTCCTCTCATACCATTAATGATGTTATTATGTCTGTTCCCCCCGTTTCGCCCTCTTGTGCGGCTGCCTCCGCCGCCCCTCTTGCCCCTCCTTCCAACCCACCCCCTCCTCCCCCCACCACCACTCTCGCCCCTGAGGCCGCTCTGGACCCCTCCTTCGAGACGGAGGAGGAAAAGGCTGATAGAACGGAGCGCCGTCGTTCTGTTGTTGTAGCTGGAGTTGATTATGCATACGGTTCCTCCACTCAACGTGTCCTCTATTACTACGATGTTATTACACGAATGCTTGATTTCCTCGATATCTCTGTCATCCCCATTGCGGTCTACGCACTCCCTTCTCGCGGCTCCCGCACCGCTTTATTGAAAGTTGTTCTCCCCAACTCCGCCGCCCAGGAGGAGATGATCAAGAAGGCCCCCCCCCGCCTCTCTCACTCGGATCACTTCTTCCTCATCTCTGTCTGCCCTTCCCTCACTCTGGCCCAAAGAGGCATCAAGCCCTCCCCTCCCCGTCCCCGCTTGGATATTTCCAAGTTCTTCCGTTCCCCTCGCCCTCACCCTCAGTCCGATCGCGGCCGCCCTTCCAATCCTGCCCCCAACCACCCTCCCTCTCATCCGAGGCCTCCGGCCACTTCCCGTTACCGCAAACCGTCAATTAATATCCCACCTCTCTCTTCTCTCCCACATCGTCTCTCTCACGTATTTAACCCCGCTGCCCCCATGTCACCATCTTTCAATCAATGGCTCCGCAACGCCGTCCCCCCTCCTTCTCCCTCGCCATATAATCACTGGCAACGCAACGCCACCCTCCCTCCTCAACACCCTTTCAACCAGTGGCCCCCCTTTACCGCCACTGAGTAATATCATTCGTAGGCCAAATTCTTTGACACCTCTTAAAGCCCCCACAGAAGTCTGTAAGATCACACTGTTCAATGCTCGTTCTATCATTAATAAGACCGCGGAACTCCTTAACGTTTTAAATGCATCTTTAGGCATTATCGCAATTGTTGAATCGTGGCTATCCTCCTAGTACCCCGACTCATTTGTTCTAGCTGGCAGCTCTAATTATAATGTTTTCCGCGCGGATCGCCCTCGTCGCAAAGGGGGTGGTGTCGCTTTATTAGTGCACTCTGCCATCTCTTGCAAGAATGTCTTATCCCATTCTAGTCCAGGCTCTTTTGAGCTACTTGCCCTTGATTGTAGTTTTAATGGTTGTCTTGTTCGATTTATCACCGTCTACCGCGCTCCTTCCTCATCTGCTGAAGGTAATTCTGTCCTTATTAATTATCTACGGGATCTCTCTACCTGTGCCCATCCAGCTGTCATTTTGGGGGACTTTAATTTCCCCGACCTTTACTGGTCTCTACCCTCTCCTCTTTCGGTCGGCAGTGTCCCCCCTCAGTCGAAGCTTTTCCTCGATTTTACTTCCTCCGCTTTCTTCGCCCAGCTCACTCCTGCTTTTACGTGTAATTCCCATATTCTGGACCTTATTCTTTGTAACACTCCCAATCTTCTCTCTAATGTTTCGGTTGGTTCTCCCTTCGCATCATCAGATCATAACTCCGTTTGAGCTGATCTTTCACTCTCCTTTCCTTGTCCCAACTTCACTTATGTCAAAGATTATACTAAATGCGATTACGCTGCAGCTAATTCTTTCCTATTATCCTTTGATTTTCCTGCTGCCCACACTACACACACCTCTATAGACGCTATGTACTCTCAACTTATTTCTGCTCTCCAGGCAAGTGAATCTCTCTTTGTTCCTTACAAACGAGTTAGTCTCAACGGTCAGAAACTCCCTGACCATATCCTTCGCTTACAACGTACACGATATTCCCTCTGGCTCCAATCTCTTGCTAGCAAGTCCCCTGCCTCAGATCATAAATTTAGAATAGCTAATGACCGCTACAATAAGTCAGTTGATAAGTACTCGCGTAATGTTGAGAAACATATTGTTGAATCTAAGAACACATCACTATTCTTTCGTTATATTAGAAATAAGACCTCCTCTAGGCCGAAAGGCGTTGATATTCTTTCCGATCCTCTTGGCAATGACTGCTTCTCTGATTTAGACAAAGCAGAACTTCTCTCGCTTACTTTCTCTAGTTCCTTCACAGCTGACAATGGCACCCTTCCCCCTCTTCCTCCATCTAGTACCCGCTCACCTTTCCATTTTATCTTTGCTAGACATGAAATATGCCGGGCGATCGAAATCTGGTCCAATAGTTCTTGTATTACTCCCGATCATTTCAACATTAAGTTTATAAAAAAAACCTTGCTATACCGATTAGCGAATCTATAGAATACATTTTTAACTTCTCACTTGCCTCCTCAACCGTGCCTAGTATTTGGAAGCATTCCATTGTTGTCCCCATAAAGAAAAAGCCACCTTTCTCTGATCCCACTAATTACAGACCAGTCTCTATCACTTGTATTTTCTCTAGACTTTTTGAGAAGCTTATTTGCCGTAAATTATCTTTGTGGTGTGACGTTAATTCTATTTTGCCAGACGAACAATACGGGTTCCGTCGCAAACGTTCGATTGAATTTCAATTGCTCGATTGTCTTGAACACTGGTCTTATTCCTTACATCGAGGCCATTGTACAGACGTTGTTTACTTTGACCACGCTAAAGCCTTTGATAGGGTTAGCCATCCCAAGTTAATCCATAAGCTCGTATCTCTCTCTTTCCCCCCATTATTGTTGATTGGATATCCAATTTTCTAGCTAATCGTACTTTTTCAGTTCGTGTTGGTAAGCCACTTTCTCCCTGTATTAAGCGGTATCCCTCAAGGCACCGTTATTGGCCCCCTCCTCTTCATCCTCTACACTGCCGACCTCCCCGCGCTTGTATCCGCTCAGGGCGCTATTTCTCGTTGCTTTGCTGACGATATTAAAATATTTCAATCTTTTCCCCGCTCTACCACAAATCCGTCTCTCCAATCAGCTATTGATGTAGTCTCTCTTTGGGCCGATACATGGCAGCTTCCCCTCGCCTCTAATAAGTGTTCTGTCTTACACATCGGTAACAGTAACCCGCGCATTTCTTACATGCTCAACGGTATTCCTCTCTCTTCCGTCGATTCTATCCGCGATTTAGGAATCATTATCGATTCTCGTTTGACCTTTTCTCTCCACTGCAATTAAATAGCTAATTCTGCCCTCTATAAAGCTTATCTTATCCTTCGTTCCCTTCGTACTCGTAATAAGAGCGTCCTCATATCGGCCTACACCATTTACGTTCGTTCTATACTTGAAAACTGCACAACTGTCTACTCTCCATCCCCGTTGAAAGATATCCGCGTTTTAGAGAAAGCTCAGAATTATTTTACACGTATAATTTTCCGTCGTTGCTTCGGTTGTACAGCGCTTACCGTCCCATCTAGTGAGGAAAGAAACCGCATCCTTTCCATCCCTTCTCTTAGAAAACGCCGTGAGGATTACGACTTTACTTTGGCTCGTCGCTTTATATTTGGTCATAGAAAATTGTCTCTTAAGTATCCTCATCACTTTCACTTCCGCCATTCTAGAACGCGTGGCCTTTCGTTCAAACTTACCCATCCAACTAGTCGATCGAAAATCCGTGCTCATTCCTTCTTTATTCGCTCCGCCAAGTTATTTAACTCGATTGCCAATAGCATGTCATCGGTTATATCGTCTTAATATTATTCTCTGTGATATTCATATTCATAGTTTCATTTTCACTGCTAATTTTCACTTCCACGTCTCACTTCGGTGTGCGTAAATAAAGTAAAGTAAAAGTAAAGCAATTGCGTTGAACAGAAAGCTACGTTGAACGCGCCATGAGCGCTAAAAAATCATTTGAAATTATTTATATTTATATAATTAATATATGTACCTGAAATGTTGGGCTATGCTGTATATGCTTAATAACATTTGAAAAAGAAAAGCCACAGAGTATTAGTTAAATTTGAGAATATTTCTTGCCATTTATTGGTCTCGAGACGCTCAACACGCGTATTGACATGAATGGCACAGTAAGCGACGGCTTCATCTGTCTTCATCCAAGTGCCAGATGCAGCGACGATGCGATCAACGTGGAGTACCGTGTCCTGCAGTGTCATTTTCATTTTTAATTTCAATCAGAGTTATTTATGCCGTTGAGTCTCTTCCTACATCGTCAGCCTTGACGAGCAACTTGGAGGTGCAAAGAGCCGTGCCAACGTGGAGCGCTGCGATTGACTGAAGTTTAGTCATTAAATACATCATTTTTGATTTAGCGCTTTTATTTCTGATGACTTTTTTGTCTCACATAAGTTTTAAAAGTGAAAACATAAAAAATTTATATATTAAAATCAAAACGTTGAAGTTACTAAATGAATAATTTTCCAAATTTATTTTAAAACGTAGAAAGTTATAAAACTCTCTTTATCCAAATTCGTATCAACCTTATAAACTAAGGAAGCGTATGTGTCCAGCATGTCTATCAAGATAAGATCTCCATGTCGATCTGCCTCGTGATCAACTTTCTGCCGAACAGCCTCATCGTGGCCAATAATGAAGAACAGCTTGGCGTCTCCTCGCTAAATAAGTTATCAATCTATTATTCTAAAAGAGTTATTATCAGGGGAAGCTAATAATTCGTCAGTGAACATGTATAAAACACGAACGAACACACACCACATTTTATTGAGGAACCCTCAAATCCATAGTTCTCACCTGAATTGCGACAGAATCGGCGGCCGATGCCCACGTTGCGCGAATCGACGCTCGTTGCTAAAGTCAGAATTTACGATGATCAAAATTAAAAAAATTAAGATATTGACTGATTGAAAGGGTCTGTTGAATATCGCATATAAAAAAATAGAATTTCGCTTTCCTCAAAGTTCTCCGCAGCCGATAGAACGAGGACAATGACGCGCGCGTTGCAACGCGGCGAAAGCGTGCGCGGCAGTCGCGTGAAGCGGACGGCGAGCTCCTCGTCACGGAAAGAAACGCGCACCTCACGTGACGCCGCCTTCCACGACGCCATCTTCGACTAGAAAATGAATTTCAATTTATTTTTTTTTGATAAACCATGAATTGTTGTTCAGACATTCATATTCTTCACTCTAACCGCGCTTTTGCTTACTGTGAGTGCTGCCTTCTCCGTATCGGTGATCATGGCATGGCGGTCCCGTAGATATTCCTTTGAGATGTTCAAAATTCTATGGGTAATCAATTCGAAAACGACGATAAAAATGGCAAAAATTAATTCTAGGGAATGAAATTCCAGTGAATAAAAAACTGTTAAAAAAACCAAAATATTTTGTAAAATATCAAAAATAAAAGTTCTTGTACCTGAAGTCGCTCGCCGTACTGGGCGACGTTGTCCTCGTTCGGCAAGCGTTGAAAATGAGTCAGCGCAATTCTGCACAAGATGACGAAGGCGACCGACTTGGCAGAGAACGAGAAGCGCCCTGTTGAGAGCGAGAAGGACTTGGTTTTTCTGAGGCCGTTGTAACGCTCCAGCCTCATCGTAATCAAGAAGCAAGCAATGTCCTCTGGCTAGCGTCGCCGCTGCCGCATACTTTCCGTTCTTCCAGCAAAGACTTGTCGAAAAACGGAAGCGCTTGCAACTTGAAGCGGAAAAAGCGCGCGCATATCTCGCTGCGCCATCTTTGACTGGGAGTACAGTGGAACACGCGTCCGCCAGAGAAGCAGCCGGAAGGCTAACGAGCCAAAGTTGGGAGAAAGATGGAGAGAAAGCGGAACCAGAAGAGAGAGAAGAAAGAAAAGAGAAAGGAAAGAGAAAGGAGAGAGAAGGGAAGGAAAGAAGAGAGGGAAAAAATACATAGAGATAACGAAAGCGAGCACTACAGAGAAGCAGAGCAGTATGCGGCCTGACTATCAAGGCTACTGCCTGGTGTAACATACGATCTATGCATTTGGTAACAAACGCCCTTAATAGGACTAGCCGAACAAGGAAGAAAACATCCTGATTTTTTTCTCCTTCCAGCCTTCACCTGTCGCTGTCTGCTTATGGTGATAGAAGTTGTCTTGTGCAATATTCTACCTATTTAACATCAGACAAACACACGGTATGATGATGAGAGGGCGGAGAGCATTCGAGAGTCAAAGCATTCTCTATGGAAAGGGTAAGGAGAACAAAATTATACCTCAATAGACTACAGGCCAACTTTTGGCCTGTAGTCTATTGATATCGTAATCTTTGTCCAAGTGCAGATAAACTGATAAAGGATACTTGGACTATTCAAATAAAACCACCTCGTCTCCCAATTAATTTTCAATTAGGTCGGATCTTTGATGTCGCTTTCCCTCTTCCAGAGAGCATCCGTCCTTTCTGCTCTTTTGTATCCATGGCCCTAATTTCATTCCTCGTTGTTTCAAGACATTTTCTACATGCGCGCACAGCGTGTATTGATCAGACATGCAACACCATTCTTTAAGATCTTTTACATGTTTGTAATAGAGTATTAGGGGTCATTCCGATGGGCAAATGTGTAATTTGATTAATACTTCCTTCGGTGCAATTAAGTGCCATAATTCGATTTCTTCTGACTTTTCCGCCGCATTTGCCAACTGACCGCCAGAAATGTATGCAATGTGAAAGGATCCAATCATGCGAAACTAATTTTCAAAAAAAGAAGAAATAATTAATTAAATGGCTGAAATGTTTAGAATCTTTGCTATTGACAACCATCTTACCAAATTCATAAATCACGATAAAAAAATTGATTATTTTATTTCCAGCAGTTGAACTTGGAAGTTTCCGGACTATGGATATATTTTTTCAAAACATTCTTCAATCTAGAATCGGGTTGAGAAATTAAGAGGTGTTCTTAATCCGCTCGCTGGTGTTTTCAAACCGCTTTTTCTAGGCTTGCGCGTTCGATTGGCAGTTCCGCTGGCCCGCAAATGGCAAGACTCAGGAATGAAGAGCAAGTCTGTCTGATAATAATCTCGCGCTCTTCACCTTTCTTGTCGAGCGCATGCGCTCTTCTCTCTCAAAAGTGCATGCTTCTCTCACTTTCTACTTCTTACACTCAAACCTTCTTTTCTCACTCTATTTTGCTCAATTCTCTCGCAAATTTCCAAAACGTACGAGTCCGCCGGATGTGGCAACATATGAAGAAAAAATCCGGTTGTACGAATGCCTGAAGCTTCTCCCTTCCCTCTCTCCAACTCTCTCTCGCTCTCTCTCTCTCATTCCAATTCTCTCCCCCTTTCTCTCTCGCAGTCAATCCTCTCTCTCTTCTTCTTTCTTTCTTTGCCTGCATGAAATGTTGAACCTTCGACGCGGCAGGCATGTCAGTGACCTTTCTCCCCCTCGGCTGCCAGACCGAGCTCTCCTTTTGCAGAGATGGCTGACTAGATCCATCGGCCACCTCAGGCCGGCCTCATCTCTGGCAGCCGCCCGCTCAGTCTGCCTCGCGCCAACCAAAGCAAAGGTCGCGGACGCCATGACGAAACAAGAAGGCAGCCTCTATTTCATTGCCACGTTTGCCACGCCGCTTCTCTACAAAAAGTTAGCAGACTATCTCATTCTTTTTTTTCTGTTGCAAAGCTTTGTTATATTCGCAGTTTTTTTTAATTATTTGTTTATTTATGTTTTGTTTAAGAAGAAGTGCTATGCTTAGAGTGGCCCCGATCCTTCTGCTCGCCCTAGCCTGCCGCTTATTCGTCGCCCCGCTCTGGATGAAAGAGCGAGAAGTCGAGCCCTACAGCGAACAGCTACAGGTTATTGTTCATGATATATACTATGTATATATGTGCATACATACATAGCGTTGCTTCATAAGACAGCTCAACATCAACTGAAACTATTATGAATTCGAGAATTGTTGCAGACCTACCTCCGCACGCGATACTCGACCATCACTGAAGAAGAGCGAGCACCTCTCCATGCCATCTCAAAGGCACATATTAGAAGCTTCCTAACCGAAGATTTTTAATCACCCGTTTGCTATCGTAACACATAGTATGCCAATACTTAGCAAAATATACAAACATTCATCAACACGTGTTTGAGCATACATAAATATATAGAAAAGCGCATTTAATTAGCATACGTAGAAATCTTTCGCAGCGTTCCGTGCGAGCCGCGTCTACCGCGTGGCACGCGGCTGCTCAGGGATTGAAAGTCTCGTTCCGAAATGAGCAGATGGCCTTCAACTTCATCCGCCTGCCGATGGATGTCCACCGCGGCTGCTCTTTGCACGCTATCGTCGCCGTCATCTCTGGCGCCGAACACTTTGAGGCTATTTAACGGCCCATTTTCCTTATTTATTTTATACATTTCAGTATGTTACTTTTAACTTTAAAAATTTAGTCACATAGTCAATTAACGACCAATAAATCTATTAGTTTTAAGCAATGTCAGAAAGATTTAACTAAAGTCAGAGCAGCCAAATCAAGAACTGCTTGAGACTTTGTGAACTGGAGTCACTTTGCAGCACCGCACAACGATCCGCGCGACATGGGCGTCGCCCGATCAGTCGGCAGCTATTCGGGTGCGTGGCTGCAATTAGGAACACCTCAAACAGAGAAGAATAAACATTCTCTGAATAATGTGAATGTTCAAAAAAAAAATTTTAAATTCATTTAAAGAAAGATAGACATTTGTGACGTAGTAAGAAATTGGAAATAAACGATAAATAGTTTACAAAGTTGCAGCGTGGCCACGCCAAGGTTTTCTTCGTAATTGGCCATTCGAAGGAGCACCAGGAGAAGCTTCTAGGAGAGGCTGATTCCTATGGCGACCTCGTGCTCATCAGCGAGCAGGACCTCTATGAGAATCTCATTCATAAGGTCCATTCTTTTTTTTAGGCTGGAAGTAGGTACCATTTTCTAACATGCTGGATTTCACAGGCTAATGGAAAAAATAGCTCGCGCGAATCAGAATGTGACGGGCCGAGACAAATTATTTTAGCACATTACTTTTCGGTGATCCCCTCTCTGAAAATATGAATTAAGTGAGTAAAAAAACAAAGAATAACAGCACCGATTCAGACGATCGCTGCCCTCTACGTCAGTACCCGCCTCTGCCCAGCCGAGATTATTGTCAAGGCTGATGATGTTTGTTATCACAATAGCTTCTCACCTTAATTTTTTTATATGAGAAAAAAATAGGATAAATCAAGGATGCCGCTGTTCACATTGACCGACTTCTCAGCGCT
This sequence comes from Allodiplogaster sudhausi, assembly GCA_945643635.1. Classification (NCBI taxonomy): domain Eukaryota; kingdom Metazoa; phylum Nematoda; class Chromadorea; order Rhabditida; family Diplogasteridae; genus Allodiplogaster; species Allodiplogaster sudhausi. The sequence continues at coordinate 814,301 of CALZFC010000007.1, read as the reverse complement.
GAAGGGACGTGGCTGAAGACGGAGGATCCGACCATCTACGGCACGTTCACCATCAACAGTCCGATCTTCCGCGAGAAGGACAGCAGATGGTTGGCCAATAGCAAAGAGTTGTTAAAGATGTTTTTTTTTATAAATCAACAAATTTTCAATTTAATATTGTCTTTATTCGTTCTGAGCATATGCAAATATGCATAAGCGTGAAGAAAATATAGACACAATATGAAGAAGAGGAAAGAACTGCAAGAATAAATTGAGGTACGTCTCGCACGACGACGTTCCTTCGCCCGTGTACCCGCCCTATCTCGCGGGCACATTCTACATTCTCACTGGCACGGCGGCCGCTCGCATTGTCAACAACGGAACCGCGGGACTTCCCATGAGACTGGTCTGCGAAATGGAACATTCCCGTTTATTTTAGCATGCGTTTATTATTATTCTTCTTTTCTTTTCTCCTAAAACCGCAATTGACCGTTGAATATTATATTCATTTACTCTTTTCTAAATAATTTTTCAAAATCTTTGACGGGAATTTGAAAAAAGTGCATGCCCTTTCAGCCGGAAGATGCGCTGGTGACAGGCTTCGCTTCCCTCTCGCGCGACATTCAGCTGCGCGAGCCCCCGCGCGCCGCCATCTTGCAGCATATCAAAGTGCCTCTGCTCAAACGGGCAGCCGCGCGCCGCGCCATTGCGTGCTCGGACGTCAAGGCGCGAAATTCAAATTGATTTTATCTTTTTAAAGTATAAACAAACTTTACATAGAATAATCTATGTAATTCGAGATAAAAGGAGTAGTTAAATATTTCTTGATGTATTGATTTGTGTTGTTAAGACGCCTCAGGAGATCCTCGTGACTTGGCTGGCAATGCAAAGCGGAGTCAATAAACGGACTCTGATCACGAGGCCTGCCGTTACCGATCTCACTTTGTGGCAATCGCATTAGCATTTGTAGATGACTAGACGGAGTGAGAGTCTTACTTTCGTAGCTTGATATCTTTTATTTTCCTCTTTTTGCATATTTGAAGTCAGTGATCTTTGCTCAAGAACATGCATTCTTCTGTGTTTGTGTCACGTTGAGAAATGCCGTCGAACGGGTAAGACGTCGAATCCTTTGGTGCTACTGCCGAATTGACTTTCTATGTTTATTGTTTTTCCTCACCCCATATTCATCTTTCATAAAATGTTACCTTGTGTTTATGTTGCGTATTTTTTATTTTTCTACATTCTTTTCTTGTCAAATTTGCTCACACTATACAGCTAGCTACTTTTATTTATACATTAGAGCCTCTTGACAGTCGTGCCTTTTCAGCGAGATTACATGCCAGGGATGTCGGCGATTTCTGATAACTGGTATTTCATGAATTGATGCTTGATAAAACAGATTAATTCTTATTTACTTTCGCTTTCACTTTTTCATCCATGAATTAAAGCTGCAGCGCAAAATTGTGTACAGATATTGAAAAGCTGAGAGTGAACGATCGTGCGGGGCAATGAACCAGAATCTAATTATTGATGACGAAGATCGACCAGCCACTTCAAATACTCGATGAGGGTGAATAAATATGACACTATTTAATTTAGAAAATTGTAATTGATTTTATTTCAGAGAATATGGGAGAAAAGTGATGCCTTGAGACATTTGAACCTTGTATGGAAGCCCAAAGTACATATGCCATCGGCCATTGCCATCTTCCTGACGATACGAAAGGTGAGAGGGTCATGCAGCGAAAAGAGATCTCAGTCCACGATTAATGCCTGGCACACCTCGTTCTTTCACTCTCAGGAAGATCTTTGGCACATCGTTTTCCCTTATAATTCTTTTTCCCTAGCTCTCTCCCTCATGCGCTATCCCTCTGTAAATCTTGACCGAAACGTCAATAGAGCAAACATCCACCACCTTAATCCCATTAGCATTAGCTCAACCCTTTCGGAATACACCTATCGCAGCGGCATTAGCGTAGTAAACTTAAATTAACCAGCAATTAAAATGCCACCTTTGAAGGCATCGCTACTGAGAGAAAAGCAGCCGATGTCTTCTTCAATTTTGATGTTCCGTGATATTTACCGACAGATGCGACTGTTACTGCGTAAACAAAGAAGGTATGCTTTTATTTCGATTGAAGATATGCCATAACACTGGAATTTATTTCCTCTACGTATGTACATGCTATATCTAAACTCGATTCAGGATGATACTTGAAATTTTGGATGTGATACAAAAGAAGAAGAAAAGACCGCCAGCCCGTCTCGTTCTGCTCATCTTCTTTGTCCTGGCTTGCTATTTTATTGCATCCTCGCTTTCTCCGACCGCTGGCTACGTGCCTTATATGGAAAGGCTTCAGGTTATTTTTTTTTCCTTTCTCAGTCCAATTTTAAGGCTTTGAATAAATAAATAAATTTTGTTTGTCACGGTGCATAAGATTGGTATATGTGAAAAAGGAATAGTGAAATACGTAATTATATGTAATTACATATTTATGTTCATACTTTGTGAAGGGGAACAGAGCATTGAAGTGCATGGTAAAAGAAGAGAATAAAATGCAAACTAGAAGTAATAACGACGTGTGCAACATGTGGTTAGGGCATTATACTAATATCAGCCATTGTTTACTAATATAGAAGTGATCATGATGTGATATGTAACTGCATACTCACAGATTTGTTAATTCAGTTGTTTTAACAAATACAGGCCTACCTGAGGAAGCGTCATTCAACGATCACGGATATTGAGAGAGAGAAGCCGTTGCACGTCATTTACAAGGTGTTTTGTGTCTTCCATAACCAGCACGCACTTACTACATGCATAGATGCCCTCAATTCACATGCATGTATCTTGAAAACATGTTTGAGATTTAAATTATTGTAAACGTGGTTCAGATATATATATATATATATATATATATATATATATACAAACTAAAAAATACGGTCGTTTTTACGTTTTCGACCCATTATGCACATTTGCGCCCAAATGTACGCGTACTTTTTGACCAATTTGGCATATTCGGGTGGAATATTCCAAAAAAGTGTGCATAACTGGTCGAAAACGTAAAAAAAAACCGTTTTTTTAGTCTGCACCGTCATATATGTATATATATTTATGTACTGTATGTATATAAATATACATATATATGTAATCTAAATTATTTCACACTTTTCACTTTTTTTAAATTATAGAACTAGATAGCTCTAGCATAATGCCCGTGATTTGCGCTGAGATAACGCGAGAGGCACTTTTATTCTGCCTTTCTCAGCGCTCCGTCGCGTTGAGTCCGTCTGCATGGAACGCGTCAGCGCGCGGCGTGCGTCTTCCGTTCCGCAACAAGGAGATGGCATTCAAGTTCGACCGCCTTCCTACCGCCATCCAGTCTGGCTGCACGGCGCAGGCGATTGTCGCCGTCATTTCGAACGCCAACCACTCTGATGTATTTGCCTTTTTAAAGCCTTTTCATACTAATTTTTAATTTTGACGCGTATATTTCAGAAGCAAGTCCATTTTCAGCAGCGCACTGTTATCCGTGCGACATGGGCTTCACCGGCCGAGTCGGAAGCAATTCGGGTCTAGCTCAGTTTCTTATCTCGTTTCAATCGCTCGATGAAAGAGCCATATATGTATGTATGTATGTATGTATGTATGTGTATGTATGTATGTATGTATGTATGTATGTATGTATGTCTGTATGTATGTATGTACATACATATGTATGCATGTATGTATGTTCATATGTACATGTGAAGATTCATATAATTATTTTATGGTTTATTATAAAAACGTATCATTATTTTTATATTGCAGCATGGCCAAGCGAAGCTCTTCTTCGTGGTCGGGAAGTCGAAGAAGCACAAGAGAAGCTTAGAGAGCGAAGCCGATGCTCACGGGGATCTCCTGATCCTCGACGCGCCCGAGCTGTACGAGAATCTCATTCATAAGGTTAGAAAAAACAACCCCGTGTGTATGTATGTACCAAATTAAAGTTTACAAGTGCTCTTCATCTGACATATTCTATGTTTAACAAGTTGTTTTTAGTACAATAGTTAATCTTAAATGCCACCACAGACGATTGCTCTAATGCATGTCGGAACGCATCTCTGCCAAGCAAAGATGATCGTCAAAGCTGATGATGTTCGTTTATTCATTAACATACATATGTACATACATATATGTACATTTGTAATAGCGATGATTACAAGCAGTTGTTTTATTTTTGCCATTTGAATTATGAATTAATAATGTGATAAATAATGCTTCTAGGGCATTATTATAAATAAAGAATACATAAAATAACAGGTATGTCTTTTTTCTAGGACGCAGTGGTGCACGTCGATCGGATGCTCGAGGCAGAGAAGACTTGGCTGGACATGAGAGACGCAGTCATCTACGGCCTCCTTCGGCCCCACAGTCCTGTATTACGAGAAGCGAACAGCAAGTGGTGCGCGAGTTACTTACTGTCCTAACAATCACACCACTTTTGTTCCAGAGTGCAAAATAACATATTGCTAATATAAAATACAAATACAGAACGTCTCTTTACAGAGAATTCAAGTCGTAATATTAAAATGCAGGTACGTCCCGTACTCCTACGTCGCTTCTCCAGTGTACCCTCCTTACCTCTCTGGCACTTTCTACATCATGTCACCCTCAGCTGCATGGCGCATTCTCAGCAATGGCACCGCGGATTTACCAATGCAACTGGTTTAACTTTTTCCTAAGTTAAATTTTTGTATTAATAATTCTCATGATGACTTTAAATCCAACGGCAACGGCAAATGCATTGCTCATAAAGTAACACCTTGTAAGATAGTACATATGTAATAATATATCCAAACTTGCAGCCGGAGGATACTCTGATAACTGGCTTCGCTGCCCTCTCGCGCGATATCGACCTGCGCGAGCCCCCGCGCCCGATCTTCCACGAACACATCGAGGTCTACCCCATCACGGCCGCTCTCTCTCGTTCTGCCATCTCCTGCGCTGATGTCAAGGTACAGGATTTCAAGCTGAACTTTCATCTACATCTTACAACTCCTCAAATGTTTCTTTATTTAAATTTTAAAGCATATGCTCATAGTATCTACTACAAGCACATGACACTTTCTTCAACAGACGCCGCTGGATATTCTTCGAGCGTGGTTGGCGATGGAACGCGAGACAACAACGGAGCGATGGCTGAGAATGCGAAAGCACGTTGCTGACTTAATCAACCTTGAGCCAGACTATTTGTACTAGCAGCAAAGGGTGCACAGAGGAACATCTTAATGTGCATTTTATTACGGACGACGTGGATCAAGCTCAGTGATCACAGCTCACATCTATTTTATTTTTACTATTTTAGTTTCGTTATTGATTTCGCGTATTCAAATCATCAGTACGAGTGGGATATTTCTGAATACATCCTCGTATTCTCTATCACCATGTCACTGGAAGAAGGCTACATAACATGATTGTCTTATCATTTACCAGTTTTAGAACTTGGTTATTCTAGGGTAGCTAGCGGGTTGCAGCTTGGAAAAAACTCATTTTCGTTTTCCTAGTGCCTCAATTGTCTTCTAATTTTACCTCTGCTGTTGACTTTGCGTATGTAAATAAAATATTTGTAAGTGAGTGAAGATGCGTATCCTGCAGATCTGCCTGCACTTCATACCAGTCACGGTACACACGCAATCGTTTATGCTGGCTCATTCAGTTTAGCCGAAGTGCTCATTGAGAGTGTTGAGGAGTTGCACTTTCACTTTCCCTTTCTGTCTCCATCTCACTCTCTCTCTCTATCTCACACTCTTTCTCTTTCTTGCTCGTCCTCTCACATGCGACAGTTCTCGCCTCTGCTTTCTCCATTTCTTCAACTTTTTTCCCTTTCTCTGATTGTGATGTACAATCTTTTTCTTTCTTTCTCTCTATCTCTTACTTTTTATCTCCCAAATAGCCATGCTATTTCACGCAAGGGCCCATGCTTCCTGCCCTCAGTAACACCTTTACGTCCTATTTTCTTCTCTGCCCTCTCCATCTCCCTTCTTATCTCTGTAGACCCTTTCTCTCTTCTTTTCCTAATTCTTCTCCCACCTTTTCTCCTGTGCCCTTAGGCTCCACCCTTCGGCCTGTTTAAACCGCCATCATAGTCGAGTTCCTTTTCGACTGCCGTAGAATGAAGGAAACGCCGGGTGACAACACTTGCAGCAGGTGAACACGCAAGGGAAAATGAGGGGAAGGGAAGAGCAAAGAAGAGAATCAGGGATGAGGAGGGCGTGAGAGAGGAGAGAACTGAGAGAACGAGAAAAAGAGAGAGAGGGTGGGATCAAAATGGAAGGGGAGATAGAGATAGAGAGAAAAAAGAATGAAAGATGAGAGAGAATGTCTAACAGTGAGCGGAAGTCATGACGAATAATGAAATATCTGCAGAGAGAGTAAAGTGAGAGAAGAAAGGCTTTTATGAGTGGGCGGAGGAAAGAAGATTGTATGGATGTACAAACTCTTCGTCACCCTCCTTCCGCGAATAGTGCACATCTTCAAGTTGTGTATCGTAATCGCCTTGCAGCCATTTTCTTTGCTTCTACTGCAGTCACCGCTACTTCTCATGTTGCAATGATTGTTGTCTTCCTTCACTGCTTATCAAATGTGTTCCAATCAGCTGCCGTTTTTGATCAAAGGCGTTCGCAAGGAGATTAAGGGCGGGAACCGGCTTGCGCTTGCCTTGAGCCGCGCAGCGTTACGCCACTGCCGCCGGCCGCATTTTGTTTGAGAATGAGGACCCCTGCAGAGCAGCACACGCAAAGGCACTAAATAGGCGTTCGGAAGATGCCTTGATCTGCCTCTCTTTCTAGTCTTCACTCCAATCGCCTCCGGGCACAAACTGATCCGGCTGATCTTCCTTCTCAAGTGCCTCTTTAGAACCTTGTGCCGCCAATGGCTAGTAGCCCTTAGCCTGCCCCCTTCTCTCACCATCTCCCTCATCGCTTTATCCACCTTCCCTTTTGACATTCCAAGTATGCTCTGGCGCTGTGCTGCCGTTGCCGATGTCCATACTTTCCCTTTGTCTGACACTCGCGCAGCAATCGACCACTTAACCTCCGCTTGGGTCTCTCTTCTTTCTGTCTCTCTTTCTCTCTCCCTCTCTTTCTTTCTCCCTTTCTCTCTCTCTCTCTCGCTTTCTCATTCTCTCCAAACCAAAAAGGCAAGTTCCGGAGCAAACGACAGGATGAAGAGGAATGGCTGATAATTTGGCAGCATGTGCTTTCTCTCCCTTTTTCTTTTTACCCACTAGGTCAAGGCGGGCCAATGTGCTCTGCTACATAATTCACTTGCTCGTTCATCAAAACAACCAGGCCGAAATTCATAGTTGCTATCGAAGACCTTACTATGAATGTGTGAATTCCGCGATATTAACACGATCTCAATGTCCGTCTGTGTGCCATTAATAACTCAGTATTCTGATATTATATTCATATTTACTTGAAATGACGTAATCAGAAATGATTTCCAACATTCGATAATTTATTACCATCATTTTACGAATTCTATTTCGTTTCCTTCCCAATAATTTTAATCAATTCTGCAAATGTGCCAGTGTGTTCGTCTGAAGCAATCAGTGGGAGTAAAACGAGATTGCTTACACAGCCCGCGCGACCTCGCCATTGAAAGAGCTTCAGCCCACCCTCTCCCTCTACTAATTAATGAGAACTTCATAAGAGTTTGTGCAAGGTTATTCCCACTCCTTCTTCCACAATCTTCCCATGCAACCCGAGATAACTCATCACAATATCGATCATGACGTGATTTTCTTGTGTTTATTCTCTTTGCTTTATGCTCATACAATATTCTACAGTTGAAATATCATTTGCTTTAAAACATCGCATTAGCGATCTCGTAAAGTGTTTCCGAATAAGAAATTCGAAATTCATCGCACCTTCGCTATTAAAAGGACACGAAACGAAACAGTTATCTATTATAATTTTTCTGACCGTTGTAGTCGCGTCTCTCTAAATCACCTGCTTTCTCGTATTTCTATTCAAGTTTGAGCTTCTTGAACATTGAGACTTATATAAGAGTTTTAAAGACAAGGCTGGCGGAAGATCATGGCTGCTGAGTCGATTACTTTCAGTCGCCTCTGACTCGCGTTGGCAGTCCCTTCGTCTGCAACATCAGATGCATCTCCACCAACATCAGCAGTGGCCTTTTCCGTCTGCATGCACTCCTTGCACCAGCCAAGAGAAATTGAGGTACGTATTTATCTCAAATAATTTTAATCTACATGTGTATGTTATAAAAAAGTATTATTATTATCTATAATGTATCCTTTTCGCACTATGTCATAATATTTCACTTGACCAGGCATCGATCGTGCTCTCCATCACCGAAAGCGCGTCAGCAGCTTCTTCATCTTCATGAGTCGCAACGGCCGACACAACTCTTCAGTGTTCGCTGTCGCACACTAACGCGCTTCTGCGTGCTGACGACGTTCGTGTGCTGCGTCCTTGCGCTCCTCGAGTGCTTAGTCGAAGACGTGGAAGTCACCGAGTGGGAGGACCTCACGGAATTGTATATTGACCTTAACAAGGTATCCATCTCTCTCACTCTCCTTCCTTATCGCTTTTGCAACATGTACCGTTATTACAGAAATCTAAAAAAAAAACTCATATGTTTCAAATTGATATCAGGCACGATTAGCGTTGTAACACATACTACAGTTCTTTAAACGGACTCGTTCGAAAACAAAACGTTAAAAGATGTTTTAATATGCCAATGCAATGTTTTAATATGCCTGAATCTCGTGATTGCAGGAGCATAACATAACAGTGAAGAAGCTCGGCGTCAAAACGGTCCTGGAAGCGCAGTATAACGAGAGTCATATTCTTCACAAGAGCCTTCTCGCAAAGCCCAGACGCCATCTCGACATCAACTTCGGTGTTAACGCAGGCATCTATACACAGTGCGAGGTTGGAAAACTGATTTTCTTTAACAGTTGAGATTCTTGTCTTTTAGCTACATACAACATGTATGTATGTATGTATATACTATATGTATTTTTATTAAAAATTATCTTCAATTTATAATTTATAAATTAGCTCAGTTTATTTACAATATGTCATAATTCTAAGCATAAGCAGCGTAGTATACGTTCTATACTTTTGTATATTTCGTGAAAGTGGATCTTCGTCAAAAGTTCTACGCTCACCGCAGATTGTAGCGCCTGGCCCGGACACTCTGCCCTCGCTGCTCCGGTTGCTCGACTTCCACGCAAATGCACAGGTCGACCAAATCGAATATTCATTAGCACATAATTACTCTATAAATTTATTTCTTTAGTTTCATAATATTCGTACAGTTATTCTAAAATCCCAATGGTGAAAGAAAATAAGGATTTTAGGTCCTGATTCGGACGGTGTTTCTGGCTGCATTCCTAGTGCGGCCTCTGATTACGCGTGCCCTCTGCGAACGCGCCATTGCGGCAGCGTCCGTCGCATACAACGCAGGCAAGGTATGATTCAATCCATCTATATCCCTGTTTTGTTCAAATAGAATTTGTTATGGGTAAGTTCAGAGAGTTAGTACAACTATCTTTCTCGGTTCCATGATGCAGTGAGAAATTCTCGAATACATAAACAACTGAAATAGGGTGTATGGCTCTGTCTAGACGGAAGTGAGTGGAGTGGCGTTGCTGGTGGAGGGCGCGCAGCTGCTTGCCCCGCACGCCCACGCCGCGCATCTTCTCGCCGGCGCCTTCCTCACCATGCTTCACTTTGACTTTGACTGTACGCCTCGTGATTACTTTTCCTTTTCTTCTTTTCTATAAAATTATCTTCGTTAATTTATTTATTCGGGTCTGTAAATTTTTTAAAATTGTTTTACCATTTTTACAACAGATATTCTTTTACATTTGAAAAAGTACCATAAAGAAGATCAAAACTCAACCACAGTATATTTCTTTTCCGGCGTAGTCGCCTCTCTCTGAACAGCACGCTCTTTGTCTCTCTTCATTGTGGAGGGAAAAGGCGTGCGAGATTGTTTTTAGTTCATTTAATGTAATATTCACTTATTGAAAGCTATGTAAAAATGATGTCTTTGATTTCGCTTGTAATATGGCCGTTCTCAGCTAGATATCTCGTCTGGTTGACGGTGCACTCCTTCGCCGCACTCACCGCTGTGCATATGCTTCTCTACACGACGGCATTCGCCTTGCTCCAATCATCTGCTGCTGCTGATAAGGAAGTATGTAGGCATATCATTCCAAGAACTATGGCGTTTCAGTGCCACACACTATTATCTCTCTCTCTCTTCTTTCTTTCTTGCTGTTCACACTCTCTTGACTAGATTAGCCAAGAGAATGGGAATAGAAAGTTCTCTGATTCTTTCGCTTCTCTGTTCTCGCTCTCTCTCTCTCTCTCTGTCCCTCTCTTCTCTCTTTATTTCCGTTCACACTCTCTCCATCATCTCTCTTCTCTCTCCCCTCTCTCCTTCTATCACCTGTTTCTAGAAGTCTTCTCTCCGTCGCAGTCTGGTTCTCACGCGCTTTGCGTGCGCGTGCATCTTTGCCGGCTCAGCTGCCGTTGTCTTGCGTGCGAATCAGCGATCCGCCTATGACGTCACTCTACTCAAACCATGCCACGCCTACGGTCAGAATAGAAATATGCACATATGAATGATTGCATAGCTCGAGCACTTGACGGCAACCATAAAATATTCTCTTACTTTACATGGTGTCTTTATTATGTGACAGGTCTGTTGAGAGGAAATAATGGAGTGCTCTTGAGAGGCAACTGATGCAAACACAAATAAACAAGTATTAAAATAATACATAAGCAGAATAAGTTCCATTGCCAGTGACGCCGTCGACAGCGTTAGCAGAGTACGCGTGCGCCGCGTCTCTCGCACTCTTCTCGCTGCTCGAGTGGACAGAGACAAGGAACGTCGTCTTTGCCGTCCACGACGGCATGACATGGCGGCGGCTGAACCCGCCAACTGTAGGGCGCTATCGGCCGGCGTGCGGCGTAATATGAGTGTTCTGTGTGTATGAGTGAGAGGATGTACTTTGTGTTCTCAGTGTATTGTAAATGTGTTCGCCCAATTAAACAATCTGAAAAAGGAACTCGCATGAGAATGGGTTGCTGCAATCGGAAATCTCTTACAAGAAATTCAGATTCGATTTCAAGTGCGTACTTGTATCTAGGGTAAAGTAGATATAGATGATAGATATGTTTAACAAAAACTTAAATTTTTTTCTCCTTCAAACGTTAAATGTTCTTTGGAATAATTAATTTATTCTAGATTGAGTACTATTAAAAGCATCATAAAAAATGCAACTCATGAAGTCAATGTTTCACTTTTAAAGCGAAATATCCCTGAAAGTCTAGAAATTTATATCAATGGTTGGCCACACGTTTCATCCCTGCTGGATCTGTTATTATCTCTATGTAATTCAAAGGATTGAATGTACATATAATTCACATTGCCATTTTGATTTCTTGCTTCTTCTCGAATGCGACAAGATAACATATGTACATGCTTACTAATACATGGAATTTTCTGAGAAAATTCGCCTTAAATTGTATGTTTTTTCCGTTGCTTTTTATGCCTTTGTGTGTAGAAACACAAAGAACCAACACCACTCTCTCTCGCACCCATTCTACACCAAAGAAACAGACACAATGTTGTGCAATATGTGAACTGGTGGCATAGGGCGACGAGGGGGTTCAGGAGAGAGAGAATGAGAAAGCGAAAAGCCATAGAGAAACGATAGTATTGGGGAGAGAGTGAGAGAAATTAAGTAACGAAAGGCATAGAGAGAGAGAAAGAGAGACAGAGAGAGAGAGAGAGAGAGAGAGAGAGAGAGAGAGAGAATGGAAGAAAGCGAAAGCGGGGCCAACAAAAACGCGTCTGCCCATGAGAAGTAAGCGAGCAGATGAAGTAAGCATGAGAAGTGGAGAGGGCCAGACGACGAGAAGATGCAGTTAAGAGTAAGAAATGCGGAGCATCACGAGGACAACATCTAGACTAGGCAGAAACGAAGAGAGAGAGCGAGAGAGGGTTGGGAGGTGAAAGACAAACGAGAGGGAAAGATGGCGGAAAGAGAAGAAGAGAGATGGCTGGTCTCTTCTGCGCTTCAATACTCGTGCCTTTCGTTTCTAACAGCAATTCAACCTCTCCTTTATTTCCGTCCATTTATCTCTTGAGCATACCAAGAAACCATTTAATTTACAGACCATTCTAAGTCCAATTATCACTTCATCTTTCCAAGTTTCAGCTAACTGAGCACTTATCCCGCTTCTCAGTTGGCGCTTCTCCAAATAGTGCACATCTGTCTGCCAATGAAGACTAATTAATCTTTTCACCGTTCGTTTCGCATTGTAGCTAAATATATATATATATATATATATTTTTTTTTTTAAATGACGTATGTATGCAAGTAATTCCTCGTTTTTTTTTTACAAATTACATTTCTGTTACTTTGCAGTATGATGTAAGTTTTCTGTCATCAAATGGGTGCAAATATCCGTGCAATTTTCTGGAAGCCAATGTTCGTACAGTCGTTCTTTAGTAATTGCAGTCGCGAAGATTATTATTTTACATGCGTTGGTATGAAGATAACTTTGGCATCAAGAATGCTCTTTTGGCTGAAATGGGCGGAGCTGGGACAAAAGTTGGCCAGAAGTTCAGTGATTTTTCAGTCGTCTGGCCGAGAGAAAGAACTGTCTGGTTCTTTCAGTCTCTCCATGTAGAAACTCGCCGCGAGAGAGCATTAAAGGAGTGTTCTTTGCTTTCCTCCCTTCCCCCCCCCTCCTCCCGGTCCGGCCCACTATTGCTCACCTCCACGCTCGATCGCGATGACCTTTCCCCCCCCCCCCCAACTGAGCTATATAAGAATCGTATTCAGGTCCAAGCTGAAATGGGCCGAGGCAATCGAGCAGCCGCTATAGCAAGCACTTCGAAGACCGAAGAGAGCAGCACGACTGGGCAGCAATTCTGTCAGTTTGCTGATTCGGACAATGTTAGAGGTAGTATAGTACCTTTTAATGTACAAAATTGGAGGTGTACAACCAAATGTGCGGTGAGAAATTATTGGTAAACTTAAATGACAAATTATTGTATACTTTTTAGTTGGCAACTGCGGAGTGTGCGGCGCGGGCGGAGCCAGACCTCACTATGGAACCATCTCATGCAATGGATGCCGCAGCTTCTTCAGACGATGGTTAGTCAATCGTTTTTCCCTTGTTCTGTATCAGACAATGAGTCAGAGTCATGTAATATCTGTAATTGAGAAGGAAGGAAACGAGCGTTTGCTTTCAGCATATGGGGCAACAAGCACTACAAATGCCTACGAGATGGCAACTGCAGTGTGGCACATGGCGAGTTCATCTTTCAAGTCTTACTTTGACCAGGATTAGGACGCCCGATAATTCCGTTAACTTTGTTAAGGCACTCGCCGAGCGTGCCGCGGCTGCCGTCTCTCGCGATGTTACGCCGAAGGCATGGACGCCATGTGTACGTGCTTTTTTCATTCTTTTCCTCGTGTTTATGTTTCTGGTTGAGCATTTCTTATGCTACAAATAAAAGTAAATGTGTAGTTTGTTGTGCATACTACACATTGTTGTGCATACTACACATTCCTGATAGGCACACGTTACACCATTTTGTTTACCTCACCATCAGTCATAAAGAGCGAAGAAACATAAGCAGAGTACAGTCTATGACCTCAGACATTTAAGACGAATAAGAAGTCCATTCAGTGGTGGAGGGCGACCGAGAGAGACTCGCTCCAGCCACAACTCATGCCGTCGTGTCCGCGCGAGAGTTGATGAAGCGGCAGACGATTGAGAGAGAGGAGACAGGCCACGAGACTCCCGAGGACAATGACGAGTTGCCGCCTCTTGCCGAGTGCTCATCAGAACCCGTCGATTCTAGGGTGCTGGCAAAGGGGGAGAGCATGGTCGAGATGATTGTCGACATCAAGTCGCGTGACGGTATTCACTCTGCCATTCTTTGTGTGCTATCGATTCCAATAGGCTGCTAGCCAAGATGTTACCCTCTTTTTGGAGTCTCGATGAAGATATTTCAGTATGCCTGCCGAAGAGATTGCCGAGTCCACTTCAGCTCTTCGCTCATGCCGCCATCGTGCAATATCTTGTCGACCAAGTAAAAAAATTCTTTTACTTGAGCGGCAAGATATTGCATAACATACATAATTATGCAGATATTATTAAATCAATTTCGACTCGCCGAAATAAGCAAGACTTATGTACATGAATTCCTTCCAGGAGCATTGGGTGGAGCAGCTGGGCTCGACGGGCACTGGCTGCTACGGCTTGGACGGTGGAAGACTCTTCCGAACTGACGTCCCGATGTCTGCCGTCTGCAAGGATCCAGGCATCGCCGTCGTGAGGACGCCGGTTAGAGAGAACGAGATTGAGCAAAAGAGAGAAACGGACCTGGCGAAAATAGAAGTTGCATGTCTCACGGAGGGTACCCCCTTCCGGTTTGAGAGAATTTTGGTGCGTCGAACTGTAAATTTCTTAAATTTTCCACAATCGTATTGTGTGACACAAAAGGAACGGAACTTCAAAATCATTAGCGAAGGTGAAATTGCTGGCAAATTGCCAGTTGTCAGAATTTTCAAATTAATGACCACATATTACGGTAACTTTTGGATTCAAATTAATGACCACATATTACGGTAACTTTTGGAGGGAGTTTAAATCACTTCGATCGATGCATTTGGAGGAGAGCTATATGCTTTGCCTAGCCGCGACGCATGAAACGGGCGCAACGCGGATTTGGTGTGCTCTCAAACCGGATGAATTTGTATGACCCGTACCCTCCGTGATGTCTGGAAACATTTTTATTTCTTTTTAATTCACTTTTTCGCATTCTCTTTGTATTATTATAATTTTTTCTTTTTCCTTTTATAACAAAAAAAGGGAATGAGAGAAAAAGACTTTGCCGAAGACTTCACTGAACTCGTCAGCCTTGCTCAGATTTGCTGGGAGGGCCGCCGCTTGATCGAACCTTCCGACGTGCCTTTCATGTGGACGCGTTCCTTTGTGCTCTGCGTCGACTGGGCCAGCCTGCTCAGCGACTTCTATGTTCGATTTCATTGCTTTCTTCCTTTTCCTCAATCCTTATCTTTCTTTTATCTCTCTCTCCCTCTTTCTCTCGTCATTCCCTCTATCTTGTTCTTTATCACTTCCATCTCTTTCTCTTGAAGGCGCTTTCTGTTGCTGATCGCGAAGTTCTTCTGCGAGCGCGCATCACGGTCGTCGCTATGGTGCTTCATTTTTGCAATGCGTTAGCTTTTTACAAAAAATCATTGATAGTGAGATCTTGTGTACATTTGATCCACGTTCCCCCTATGGCCAATCCTGAACCAATAGAACACCTATCTATGAATATGCATTACCGCCCAGGCGGTCCCTGCTAAAACTCGTTTTCTAGTGAGATATTTCATGTGTCACATTTGGCTATCAAAAATCTTTTTGTGTAACATTTTTTTTATTGATCGAACGTTAGTTCATGTCTGTAATTCAGCAGATTTGGCCGCCACGGTGAAAACGTCATGCTTTTCGTGGATGGCACGTACTACCCGAACGATCCCGAGCTTCAGTCGAGCATCTCGCCGGCGTTCGTGTAACAATTTACTCTACTTCCTCTTTTGTTCCACATGAGGCCCTATTTTTTACTTCTCTATCTCAGTTCTGAAAGGCTGGCGAAGGGAACTGGAGTGGCGGTCAATTTGGGTTAAGGGTAAACATGAGAGTTTTTTAAATAGAGTGTGGCCTTGCAGGATCAATCAGTACTTCCAGCGGAATTCAGTGATTGCTTCGGATGAAGCATTCGTTTCTATGAGAGAGCTCATGATGGACGACGGAGAGATGGCCGTTGTCAGGGTCAGATCAAATAGTCAACATTATTTATTCTTTTTTTGTGTTACATTTCAGCTGTCCTATTTTTTATGTCACCGTCTGTTTGTAATCAACTCATAATAATTTTGTTTAAACTAAAATGTTAACATTTTTTGCTACATTTTTGTGAAGACAAGGTGAATATTCTCTTTTGCATTACAGGCACTCGCGTTGTTCACGAGTACGCCGAAGTTGTCACCAGCAGGAAAGCTGCACGTCGAGCAGACAAGGTACTTATTAGGAGTTGCATTGTTTACAAACAATCCTAAAGTGTGTTGAATTAAATATGTCATCAGGACGCGTTACGTGGACGCCTTATACGCGCACATTCGCCAGCGCCGCCCCGAGTTGTCGGAGCGGAGAGTCGCCATGCGCGTCGCCAAGATTCTGCTGCTTCTGCCACCGTTCACGGTTTGCGGATCAGCTAACTAATCAATACAATCAATGCATGCCTATGATGTGCAGCCTTAGATACATACTACATACATACGTACATATGCATGTAGCTTACTGACGTATTTGTATATGTAATTGTTTTCCTCAATACATTAACCTCATACGCACTATTATTCTGCCATTTATAAAGGCAAGATTGCAGCGAATGGCCTACGAAGAAGACGCGGCCATCCAAGCTCTCGCTCTCTTCAATGTCATCGACATGCGTGGCTTGCCTTACGAAGTGCACACTCCGGGTCCGTCGGCGTAGCAATGAAGTAGTTAGGCTGATCATTAATATTGTAATCTCTTTGCTTACTAATATTATTTGTTGTTCTTTGTTAGTATTATTGTTCTGTTTGCACTCTGGGAGCATTTTTTTCTTTTCAATAATATTCGAACATAATCACAATGCAGTCTTGACATGAATGAGTGTTACATATTTAGCTTGTTTCGTAGTAGGCATTTCCTTCCAATTGGCTCAATTCTAGCTGATCTTTGTTAGACGTAGGAATTTTGAGTTTTGTTTTAACGTGGAATGTGATATGTACCGATACTCTCGTGCTTTCCATATCATCCCAGGATGTAAAAATTATTTATTTGTCTTTATCTCAGGTTTTTCTATCACATTCGTTCGTCGTCTGTATTGTCGGAAAGGCTGTAAAAAACAAATTAGCCAATAAGCGTATACATAAATGTAGATAAAGTAGATATAATCAATACTTGGATTTTTTTTTCTTGTACATGCATTTAACATGAAAACAGTATGCATTTTTAGCATTCAAGACATTATTGATTTTCTTGTTATGCATTCCTGAATTCAATACAATTATGTGACGACAATCGTGCAAATTCTGAGTATTCGAAAATAACATGCAAAAACTGACCAATCTTTCAATTTTTATAAAAAGGATGCTGAAAAGTGCATCCCAATTTTCGTATGAAAAAGTTTTAATGATTTGGTAATTTATCACGTTAGATGGGTAACCGTTTATTTTAATCTACGGTTCTTTATTTTAAAACTTTTAAAAAGAAAAAAATATATAGTTCTAAGTCTTAAAGAAATAAGAAAGGATAATAATAACCGATAAGGAAATAATGAGCCTATAATGATAAGGACCGAGACCATCTTGACGAGTGGAAAATACTCTGACGTCCGTCAATTTGTACATTTTCATTAAGAAAAAAAGCGAAGTGAAAAAACAGCTTGTAAACTTTGCGCCAACCGGGAATATCGAAATGGCACTTGAGAATGAGTTGACATAATAAAGCTTTGCCTAGTCAATGATAGTCATTCTTTAAAACATTAAATTGGTGGGATAAAAAATTATCGGCATCTTTTTTCATAATTAAGATGCATAAAGTTATAATTTAAATTGGACTTTTCTTGGTTTTTAGATTGTGCGTGTTAAGCATGGGTCACACAAGATCTTCATGCAGAAGCGCCTCAGGGAACCGCACGATGAAGTCTCCACCGCGGAGCTCAAAGTCGTCATTTATTATTGAAAGAGAAAGCCTATCCTCCTTCCATCGAGGAACTAAGACTGATCAATAATCGTCAAATATCACAAATTAAACGTTTGCTATCCGATAAACATTCTGGTCTTGTAGAACGAGATGTCTACGTGCATGGTGCTTTCGAAGGCGAACCACCCGCAAACTTCAGCCGCTCCGATCCCATGAGCATCACGCTTGAGGTGAGCTCTCTCTCCCTCTCCTCTCTCTCTCTCTTCCTCCATCTCTCACTCTCTTTTTCTCTCCATCTCCCTCTCTATCAATCGCCCACACTTTCCGCCTCTCTCAATCAACGCAGTAAATTACTGCAAAATCAACCAAGTTGTGTTCAAAAGTGCTCTGAGAATTATGCTTCAGGCGGCCGGACCAGTCTTGGACACTCTCCGCTCCCTGATTCTCGACGCAGAGCTCCTCTTTGTGGAAATAGAAGCAGGACACTGGCCATACACATTCCCATAATCAACAATCCGAAATCTAATTACATATAGCGATTACCTATTCCTGAACCACCTGCACACTTCCTCTTTCTATGCCTTCGGCCACTTTGCCACATAGCGTATCGTGGATGTATGCTTCTAGATGAAGTAATAGTCTATTTTACCGTACCCGTGCGGCAAATGTTCACTTTGTGCGATTCATGCATCAACAGCATCAGTTTTAAGGTAGTATTTCCTATGAATAAGAAATAGAGATGCATAGCAATAATTGCACTCTTAAAGGTTAATTTTACGTCAAAAAAGTCGTTCCTCAGGTCGGCCTCGGCGGTGTTCGCCGCGTGGATACGAAGCTGAAGCGATCCTTCCAGCACCATCCCAAGCAGGCCTACGCTCCTCTAAGGATGCCGGACGATGTAAGGGGAACGAAAACAACTTTGTATTACTTTTGTACTATTCCCACCCAGAGGTCGAAATGTTTTTGCTCAAATTCATCCTTAGGGGATTTTCGGTATGGGGAATACGAATATCATATCTATTTCTTATCATTACGTCATTTTCACGGTAAGTCTGGTAAGTTTAGGGACGTAGAATGGCATGTTTTACACCACAGGAAGCTCTCCCACGTACTTTGCGACGGTGATTAAGTGAAGCCTGAGGATGAAATGAATGTGATATTCGTATTCCCCGTGCCGAAAACCCCCATATGGTGAATTTCAGCGAAAAAATTTTCTAATTTTTTTTTCCAAAAGTGGGGGTGGGAATAATACAGCAGTACCAAATTAGTTTTGCTTTTAAAGAACAAAAATTAAACGGAAAATTGTTTTACATTTTTAAACAGGAAATTTTTTCAGATCCCGACCGTGATGGATGACTTCCAGTTCTGGTTCGTCACCATGATCGACTTGTTCGCCCGAAAGAAGCTGTCATGGATGGCTCCTGAAAACTGCCGCCAGTGGGCTGATCAGTTTATGGTGCTGAAACTGATCAGCCCACTGGCGGCAGTTTTCAAATATTTATTATCAAAATGGAAAAGTGATTTAGCAGTTGCTATCAAAGGTAATTGCATGAGAATGTTGAACACATAATTACTTGCAGTACCCAAAAATGACGGATGAAAAGAAGAGACTCGTCAGTGATGAGGGGGTGAGCTAAGTTTGCCTGGTATTACTTGACAACTTCTTTTGTTTTATTTGCTAAATAAATAAAGAAATATAATTTTTTTACATAATAAGAAATGTAACTAATTTAGGCTGTCTCAGTTCTCTGGGACTCAACATACAAGTCTTGGAAATGGTCCTGGAAATCTTCAAGGACACCGAGGCAAGCGAATTGATGATATTCAAGAACAACCCATTTTTTAATGAGAAAATCCAACAGATTCTTGGTTTTCTTTCAAGAGCACCAACCGCTTGTCGATCTACAAGGCACTGAAAGAAATGCTCGGCAAGATTCTGGTTAATAACGGATGCGGTGGACTGTATCCTCGCTTCGATTGGGAGGAGGTTAATGCGTTCCATTCGTATTACATCATTTGTTTTCTAATTAAATTCTTCATATCAACAGATATAAATGAAAAAAGCATTTTAATAACCGCCATTCTGCATTAAAATAAGAAATAAAATGCATGTTAAATGGTAATTCTGCTTGAGTGCGGCCACGCGGCAAATATTCGGATCAACATCTTGGGAGAGAACATCGCTGCCGCAGAGCTAATCTCCTCTTGAGAAATTAGCGGGCTTGTGTCACCTTTTCTCATTGTTTTACATATGCTTAATAATAGGCAACGATTCATTTGAAGAAATACAGTTCTCTTGAAGATACATACATATGTACACATGTACATACAGTCCCGCCCAGGATCTTGGTACTAAGGAGGGATCGGATGCATCGGAGGGATCCAAATGCATCCTCGCTAATAACAATTGTCCTAAGAAAGACTAAAATATTTCAAACTGTACATTAGTTTGCTCATAGAGAACGGATGCTACTTTTAAAAAATCGATAATTTCTAATCATTTGATAAGAAGTTATCAGTTTTTGCCTATAAAAAATTACATTTTTAATATTTTTCAAAGAAATTTCTCCTGTACCATTATTTTGTCTCTACGCACATCCCCAAATAATAAAATAAGATATTTTATCATTGTTAACCGAAATCGATAAATGAGAACCTATCACACATACTCATGTTATGTGAAGATTCGCCTTACGATGCTGATGCAAAATATGAAAGCCGTTTTCAAAACAGATCATCCGTTGACGATAAATTTTTGATTGTGTTTACTTTGTAATACTTTCTTCAGGATTCGCCATTGTCTATGTCTTTCTCAAAATGTTAGTTCGGTATGATTTATTCAAATCTAGGTTGCTGCACTCGTATTGAACCTCAGAACTTTAGCGCTCGCTATTTTCGCTTCCGGTTTAATTACCCAAGTTTGAGGTAGCGAAATAGCACAGGCAGAGAAAAAAAGGGATAGGCCCCGCCCCCTCGGCCTGCGCGGCCTCCCTGCCCTGTTCTTTCTCAAGTAACTCAAGCGAAGTAAACACAATCAAAAATTTATCGTCAACGGATGATTTGTTTTGAAAACGGCTTTCATATTTTGAATCAGCATCGTAAGGCGAATCTTCACATAACATGAATAAGTGTGATAGGTTCTCATTTATCGATTTCGGTTAACAATGATAAAATATCTTATTTTATTATTTGGGGATGTGCGTAGAGACAAAATAATGGTACAGGAGAAATTTCTTTGAAAAATATTAAAAATGTAATTTTTTATAGGCAAAAACTGATAACTTCTTATCAAATGATTAGAAATTATTGATTTTTTAAAAGTAGCATCCGCTCTCTATGAGCAAACTAATGTACAGTTTAAAATATTTTAGTCTTTCCTAGGACAATTGTTATTAGCGAGGATGCATTTGGATCCCTCCGATGCATCCGATCCCTCCTTAGTACCAAGATCCTGGGCGGGACTGTACATACGTACATTATGTAAGCAAATATTTGTTTGCAGCGCCCCAACACAACGATGTGCGAGTCGCACGAGCAGGAAAGCGAAATCGACAAGCTTCGCCGGTCAGCAGGCGACGCCCATTTGTATTTTATATTTAACCTTGATTTAAAAGTCAATAATTCAGCTTGAACGTGAAGCAGTACATTATGGTTGCGTCGAAAAATAGCGCCGAATAGAATGGAGCAGTCTGCGTCTCTTCCCTTCCTCTTTCGTTCTCATTCTCCTTCATCTCAAGCTCCGCAATCGGCTGCTCTCTGGCGTTTTCTCCCTTCTTTTTAAACCATATCTCTCGTTCCGCCATTTCTTTACATTTCTCGCACTTTTCCTGATAAAGGCTATTCTTTTATCCAAGGTGTTGTGCATAGCAGAAATTAATAAGTCCAAATTATCTGTCTGATGTTCTTCTACGAATTATGAAATTTTCTAATTTATATCGGCAATTGGATGCAAGGATCATTAGGGATGAGGAGTGTCAGGGAGTTCATCAGCCGCCGTAGTAAAGTGTCGCTTTTTGAGGGGTAATCCTGAGGTTGTTACCCATGAAGGTAAAACCATTACCACTCAGTTTCGCCGGGCATTATCCTGAGGGTAATGTCAGCTCAAAGATGCTATCTTTTCCTTTCGTATATTCTTTGCTGCTGTCATCCATCCCTCAGTCATCCCTGCTCCATTCCTGCTTCATCTTCATTCTTTTGTCGCTCCTATTTGGGACCATTCCGATGCGGACTACAACTACACCTTGCTGCAGCACACTTTATATCCATCATTTTCTTATTGGAAATTCACCTACAGCAAAAACAGCTATTTGTAACAATAATGTTATCAAACAGTGAATGAGAAGCTAATGGATGGGTCTAAACAAGAGTGTACATGGAAATCAGCCTTACAAAAGAGAAAAGAAGAAAAGAGGAAGAAAAACAAAAACACAAGAGGAAAAATCTGCGTATAATACAGACTAAAATGAGCTATTTGTTTTCATTAAGTTGAACATTATCCACGCCATCACTAACTACCAAGTTACAAGGAATACCCTATAATAAAGTCGCTTTCTAGCACAAGAACTAGTAACTGTGGCAAGGAACAACAGACTCTGAGCTGCTGGCTCTTTCACTTTCAATGTGTTCCTGAATCCGCAAGCTTAACTTATACCAAAAGAAAAAATGGAGGGAGAGCAAACACACAGATCACATCCATTCCACAACACAACAGGAATTTCCAGCATAAATACGGAATCATGGTAGAATCAAGATTCGAGTATGCATTCCAGATGGCCGAGACGGTACCGAAGGGAATACAGTGGGGAATGGCGAAACAGATGTCGAATCCCTTGGCGCTGCAGTGAGAGTCGCGGCAGGATCAAGCGTCAGACCAACTGAAGAAGAATTTTGAATTACATATGAAAATCCACCGTATTCAAAGTAGAAAGGAACATTCCCAACTTACAGTATTACAGTAACCCGTAAAATGGCCCCTAAAAACGTAAAATGCGTCGAAAAATGAATAATTCAAATAAAAAGAACATTGCCGAGTTGATGAGTCTATTGATGATAGCTAACTAAAGTGTGGTCACATTCAAATAACGAATGAATTAATGATTTTAAAAAAAAGAAGAAGAAAGAACCACGAATCGTCCCGAGTCCCGAGTGCACGAGCAATGTGGAGCTGGAGAGCTGGAGAGTGGAGCTGGAGAGCGGAACTGGAGAGGCGACGAGAGCATCTCCGTCGCCTCTCCAGTTCCGTGGAGCAGCGCCGTCTTGCGCGGCTGCCGCTGAGTCCACTTCCATCTTAAGAGATAGAAAGAGGGAGAGAGAAAGAGAGATGCAACTATTAGGATTGATTACACATTCATCTAAAGATCTTCACCCGAGTTGGAAAACAAAACGACAAAAAAGAAAAAGGCCTAGATTGGTGTTAGATTGGCCTAAATTGGTGTCAGTTGTGGCGCTATTCTAAGAAAAAGACACATGACCAATCACAAACAAACTGCAAACAATCCCCCAATATGTTTAAGGTTTTCATTTACGAAATAAGCATAAGCAGAATAAGAACCTGGGCCTTCTCCTCTTCGTTCAGCTCGGGCAGATTGGCTGGCGCAGTTTCTGCTGCAGCCGCGGCGGCCTCCTTCGTCTTGTCGTCACTCACGTGATGGCATATATAAAAACAATAAAGCATAGACTTAACTGTAAACGGCAATTAAAATAACATACTCATAATGAAATTACATTACTATTACAATCCAAATGCTAATTTAGAGTGAATCTTTCATGGTTCATGACAGTACGCCGTTACTTTTACCACAAATACTATATTCGTAATTTGGAGCTGGACGATGAACGGTAAAACGGTTATGCAAATGCGCATTGGCATAACCATTTCACACATGAGGTTGATCTCGTCTCCAAGAATTGCATGCTCTCTCGGCCTGTCCTCGTTACCCAAACATTACCCCACAGCCTTTTTCATGCCATTACCCATGAGGGTAAACAATGGTGGCATGCTAGACAGTACGAGAGAGCACGCTCATGCTAGAGATTCAGACAGATTATCCTCATGGGTAACATCCTGAGGATTACCCCTCAAAAAGCGACACTTTACTACGGCGGCAGAATGCAAAGTCGAACTACATATGTCTAACAACCAGTGTAATCGTCGGGCACTTTTTATTGAATAGGACGTGCAGGAATAAACCATGACGCGGAAACTCGAGCCAAATAGTGCAAGCTCGATAAATTTCGTAACAACACGAACTTTGAAGTACATTGTTATTTGCAAGTTCCTTATTTCTCTTATTTATCAAATATTATCCAGAACTTCGCCTTATCTCGGACGGTCGGCTCTTCTCGTCTCCTCGTTCTCCCCTTCCTCTCTTTACATACCTCAATAGACCAGAAATGCCGCCTAAGGAGGAGAAGTCAAAGCAAGAATCTACGCATAAGGAGAAGCAATGTCAGCAGCAAATTTTTCTTGCGACCCGTGGAAGTTACTTAAGGAAACTTTTTTTTTCTGGAAAAATATAACTTAATAATTTCACTTCTATTTAGCCGGCGCCGCTGCGCCTTCGAAGAAGAAGGGCAAGCCCTGTGATTTCCAATTATTAATTTGAAAATAAAACCTTAATTATCGATATTACTGAAAAATGACATTTGAGCAGAATGCTTTGAAATATGCCTTTTTTATGCAAAAAATAACGATAAATAATTAAGCATTGCCAGTCGATTCACTGCTAAGCCAAGTCTCGATGGCGCAGGCTTCAGCCGATCTCAACTGCCCCGTTCGTCAGTTTATTACAAATGCTCATTTTCTTTCTAACTTTGAAGAGACAAATGAAATTCTAAAAATTAATCAAATATAAATTTAATAAAACAATTCAGTGGAAGTGCAAGAACTGAAAGAGGCGCCCTTCAATCTCAGGACTCTCATGCCAGACTACGACCCGGCCAACCCGCCGATCATCACTGTATGCGATGAAAATGACTTTTTTGGACCAAATTAAAACCGTCAGATTCATAAAATTGCTCGAAGAAATACTTATGTATATCTGGAAAATGTTTAAAAGAATGTTCATGCAAAGAGATTGAATCAATCGTATTTCTTGACAGCTAGCCGGCTGATTTAGTAGAATTTCTTTCGCAATTGAGGTCACGAGCGATATGAGTTAGAGAATCAAAAGAAACCCAAATTATGTAAGGCGAAACTGTTCAAGATCGCGTAGGATGTCTTAAGTTCTAATAAAATAAAATAAAAAAGCTGATACGAGACGGTTAATAAAGATATTCAAGCTCCTCTAATACATTATACGTTTCTTCGTCCGCTTACAGTTGGTGACCATTGCGAAGAAGAAGAAGAAGACGAAGAAGAAGAAGTCTAAGACAAAGAAGGGCAAATCGACTACTAAAAATCGTCCATGAACAAGAAGAATGAAGATGACGATGAGGATGACGACCTTAGCGATCGATAGTGAGTTCTGCGTGGCGCAGCCAGAGCTTTCACGCATTGGAGCTGGATTTGGCTCATTGTAAAGCAATGAGAATTGTTTTTGCAGCCTGGTGCCCGAGATCCCAGCGGCGCATTACCAGCCGCCCCCCAAGCGTCGTCTTCCTAGCCAGGCAGTCGTGCCTCAGGTTTCTCCATCAGAAGACTACTTCCGCAATTTCTTCTTCCACATAACAATTCTTTGCTATCTCCGAATAACTGTCTTCTATTCTCACTCTTCCTCTCTCCCTCTCTCACTGTCAATGTCTTTCTTAGGCCGTGCTAGTGAAGGGGCCCGCCGGCAGCGCCATCAACGTCCCGGTCAACAATCGCGAAAAGGATGGCAAGGTTTCAAAATGATCATTTTATAATCATATTTCCATTTATGAAAATCAATGTTTAACATAAAATTTTAAATAACCTAACAATAAATCCAATTTAGCTGGCCACTCCGACGGCTCTCCCTCCAGAGGCGCCTGTCGAAGGCGTTCTCATTCTCGGCGAAAACAACCGGCCCGTCTTCCTGCCAACCATCGCCAAAGATGGGATTACTGTAGGCCTGCAAAACAGCATTACCGTAGTCAATGAATACAAGTACGTCACTTACCAGGACGAGAATGGTGAGAAAGTGCCGATTACGTCGATCAAGTCTCTGAAGGGCCGCCTGATCAGGGGACCCAAGGGACAGGCCACCTTCGTTGCCGATGATGGTCCCAAGGTATGAAAGTGGATACTGTCGTAAGGGAGAGTACTGTAGCTGTGATTTACGGTATGATGGTGGGATTCGATTGAAACACTGGAGACATGAATTCTCACAACAAAATCCTGTAATTAAAGTTGCATCTTTTTGAGGTGGACGCGAACGGAGTGCTGGAGCAGCAGACGGTTCTGGCGGCAAAAGTCGAAGATGACGGTCCCGTCACTGGCGTCCTCGAAGCAAGCAAATTATTGACCAATATGTTAAATTAACAATTATATAATATTTAGATACTCTATCTTAATTAATATTTGGTGAAGAATATAAAGATATTCAACAGACTACGATATCCGTGTCGTGCTTCAGATGGGGCCCGATGGGATGCCGGAGCTTAGGCGAGTTGCGGACACGAAGGGCCCCGTCGACTTTGTGGCGTCTCCCGGGGAGGCGAAGGAAGTTCCAGCCGACAGCGTCGTCGACCATGTCGTCAAGGTACCTCGTTCTCTTTCTCCTCTCTCTCCCTATGCTTCTGGATCTTCACGTGAATATTCAGGAGCTGAAGGCAGCTGCTGTCGCTGAGGAGGACATTGCCGCAAATACCAAGGCTGTTCGTCTCTTTCTTAACAGTGTCATCAATTTCTCGGTGTGGGAATGTAGATTCCGGTTTCCCACCGTAGGAGCGGGCGTTGTCGTTGATGGGCCCTGCACCGGCCGTGGCGGGCGGCAGCCCTCCGCCTGTGGTGGCCATCTCCTCGCCTTCTCTCGACCCTCCTCGTCCCTCTCCGTCTGCAAACGTTCAGCAGGTGGCGAAAGACTGCATATTCCTATGTAATGATCATTTAGTTCCATTAACAGATCAATTAACGATAAAAAATTGTATATTTTCAATTTGCTTGTGCGAAAATCTATTCAATTAATTCAGGCGAACCGACCGAACTCCAAGTCCAACATTCAGGAATGCTATTCAAAGGACGAGGAATACATGGTTGGCCATTTCCATTTTCTTTCTGGCGCCGTCTCTAAATCTTGCAACGGTTGTCCGTCTTTAGCATTTAAATCGATAAGCCTTCCGATCATAGGTAATTTATAGATAATGAAAGTTAGTTATGAAATATTTGAGCGTTATCTCAGCGACCGCTCCGTTAGCGTCATGCCCTACGCCACCAAACACGAGCCATTCAAAGCGGTTCGCGGCTGGTTGACTGATTCGGCATCTAAAATCATTTTTATTTGAATCCTAATCTAGAAAAAAGAAGTACCTTTTAGGGATAACAAGATTAATACAAATGTAACTGTGCATATAAGATAATCTTTTTACTGAGAAAAAGTACATTGAGTACTAGTAAATCTGCAAGTTGTCATTTTAGTCGCCGGAGGAGCCAAATCCGAAGGACCCTGAGGAAGACGAGACGCTCTCGCAACTTCTCTGTACAGATCAAATATCTAAATTGATAAATTATCGAATATATTAATCACAAATCGAAACTCGACAATTGCAGTGAGACGCGGACGCTTTAAGCCACTCGATCTCATCAAATGCCATTCCTCTCTTCCTACACTGACAATCCATATCATATATGGCAATAAAGCAAGAGTGTCATCTCGTGTGATCCGTGGCGTGGCACCCGCACAGGAAACTTTTCTTTTTTCTGCAAGATTTTTTAATAGTAGCTGGAAATTGTTTTTTTGGCTTGGGCAGAAATGGAAAAGGTGATTCATAAGAAGAAGGTGATGGACACAGCCATGAAAGAGAAGTGAGAAAAAGAGAGAAACAAAAGGCGAAATCGAGAACGAGAATTGATTCATTGTATTTTATTTTTATTTATTTATTTTTCGTTCTAAAATGCGAGAAAAGAAAAGTGGAAGAGAGAGAGAGAGAGAGATAGAGAGAGAGAGACAAGTGAGAATCAGGGAGGTAGAGAAATGTTCATATTATGAAAAGGATTTCGCAATCGAGATAATGCAATGTGCTCACACTTTTCTTTTTCTCACCTCTCAATACCAATTAACTAATTCAATTTCGAAAGGCTTTCGTAGTTTATGTTTTTCTTATTCGATAAAATGAATTAACTCTTTCCAAATTCGCTTCTCCTTTTCTTTATGTTAGTTGAAGAAAGAATAAACAATAAGAAAGAACATCATGTTGAAGTTATTCGAAGGCAGTGTTTAACGTAGCTCAATGTCGCTAAAAGTTCACTCCTTTGTTTAGCTCAGTGCCATGGAGACAGACTTATGTACGACATACATATGTACATACACATTTAGCGCATGAATACGTACAGCCAAAAGGCTAAAAACCATTCGCATGCTCTTTTCACAACCACGAAACAGTGCAATATGTGATCTCTGAGGAAAGGAGTACGGAGGGTTGGAAATGAGGAGAACAAAGTGAGTTCAAAACATTAAGACAAAAATGCGTTTCGGAAAGATAAAGGAAATAGAGAGAGATGAAGGACGAGAGAGATAGAGAAAGAACTGAGAAAGCGTTAAAGGGAAGAAGAAGAACGAGCGACAGCCAGACAAAAAAGCGTCTGGCGACTTGTTGGTCAGCGCAAGAGAGTGTTGTGAATGAAGAGAGCAGAGACCATTAGAGACCAGCTATTAGTGAGTGGAAGAATTGTAATGCCACGAGATTACGAGAGTCTGCAAGAGTCCAAGGGGAGAGAATAAGAGAAGAGTTGGGAGGCATAGAGAAGCATACTATGACGAGGAGAAAGAGTGTGCATGAAACGGACGAGAGAGCGTGAAACGAAAAAGAGGTATCTGAATTAAGGTTCATTCGAGAACGGCCTCGACTTCACGACCTCTGGCCCACCAAGTGCCTTCTCCGTGCAAGATCCGCTGTTTATACTTTGCATTACTACACTCAGACTTCCTTTCTTCCGTCCTTGTACGCTAATGTTTGATCGTCTATGCGGGCAGCGAGAGGGAAACAGGAGAAATATAACAGTCTCGGCTGACTGCTATCGGTCTAGGAGGGCGGCAGAGAAATGGGAAATTTAGAGCGTCTGGCCGTTTGTAACCGGACAGGAGCGAGCGAGAGAGAGAGAGAGAAGAGAGAGAAGAGAGAGAAAGATAGAAAGAAAGAGAAAGAGGGGAGGGAGTAAACAGCGGATCTTGCACGGAGAAGGCACTTGGTGGGCCAGAGGAAGTCGAGGCCGTTCTCGAATGAACCTTAATTCAGATACCTCTTTTTCGTTTCACGCTCTCTCGTCCGTTTCATGCACACTCTTTCTCCTCGTCATAGTATGCTTCTCTATCTATGCCTCCCAACTCTTCTCTTATTCTCTCCCCTTGGACTCTTGCAGACTCTCGTAATCTCGTGGCATTACAATTCTTCCACTCACTAATAGCTGGTCTCTAATGGTCTCTGCTCTCTTCATTCACAACACTCTCTTGCGCTGACCAACAAGTCGCCAGACGCTTTTTTTGTCTGGCTGTCGCTCGTTCTTCTTCTTCCCTTTAACGCTTTCTCAGTTCTTTCTCTATCTCTCTCGTCCTTCATCTCTCTCTATTTCCTTTATCTTTCCGAAACACATTTTTGTCTTAATGTTTTGAAAACTCACTTTGTTCTCCTCATTTCCAACCCTCCGTACTCCTTTCCTCAGAGATCACATATTGCACTGTTTCGTGGTTGTGAAAAGAGCATGCGAATGGTTTTTGGCCTTTTGGCTGTACGTATTCATGCGCTAAATGTGTATGTACATATGTATGTCGTACATAAGTCTGTCTCCATTGCACTGAGCTAAACAAAGGAGTGAACTTTTAGCGACATTGAGCTACGTTAAACACTGCCTTCGAATAACTTCAACATGATGTTCTTTCTTATTGTTTATTCTTTATTCAACTAACATAAAGAAAAGGAGAAGCGAATTTGGAAAGAGTTAATTCATTTTATCGAATAAGAAAAACATAAACTACGAAAGCCTTTCGAAATTGAATTAGTTAATTGGTATTGAGAGGTGAGAAAAAGAAAAGTGTGAGCACATTGCATTATCTCGATTGCGAAATCCTTTTCGTAATATGAACATTTCTCTACCTCCCTGATTCTCACTTGTCTCTCTCTCTCTCTATCTCTCTCTCTCTCTTCCACTTTTCTTTTCTCGCATTTTAGAACGAAAAATAAATAAATAAAAATAAAATACAATGAATCAATTCTCGTTCTCGATTTCGCCTTTTGTTTCTCTCTTTTTCTCACTTCTCTTTCATGGCTGTGTCCATCACCTTCTTCTTATGAATCACCTTTTCCATTTCTGCCCAAGCCAAAAAACAATTTCCAGCTACTATTAAAAAACGAAAGGTGAACTGGGAGGGTCGCCGCATCATCGAGCCTTCTGACGTTCCCTTCATCATTACTCGCAGCATCGTCCTCTGCATTGACTGGGCCAATCTACTTAGCGATTTCTACGTAGGCATCTTACTCTATTCGTAATGATATAAATAAATACAAGTTTTAAGTTGAAAAATATTCTTTCCTCTCAGGCACTTTCTATGTCCGACCGAGAGGCATTGTTACGGGCACGCGGTACAATGGTCGCGCTCTTGATGCATGGAGTTAACTCGTATGTACATTCACTTCTGCATTTCTTTTTACACTCTTATATACAGTACTTTTGAAAACTATGTATATCAAATATTGGTTGATTGAGTGTGACTTTTTGCAAACATTCGAGAATGGACGAAAGTGTCATGTTTGCACTCGATGCTTTTGGCTATATTTGAATTGCTAAAATATTGTGTAATTTAGATGTGACCGGCAATGCATGTACACAGAGTTATGAAGAAATGTGTTTTAGTTATATTCGCTTCGGCGGTGACGTCATGTTGATGATCGACGGCAGCTACTTCCCGAGGAGTCAGAAAGTACAGGCACAACTTCCCTTCGCGTACGCGAGAAGATGTGCTTGTGCTTGACGAACACTTCATTGATTGCAGTGTGAATCACTTCGTGAATGAGAATATCACCGCTTCCTTCGATGAAGTCTTTGCTGCCATGCGGGAAATTGCGATCGACGATGGCGAAATCGCCGTGCTCAGGGTCTGAAATGTTGATAATTAGAGATTTTTTTTAATCTAGTGACTTTATTAAAGAAATGATATTCTTTTTTGTTGCAGGCACTAGCTCTGTTCATGAGTACGCCACTTATGTCGGCCGAGGGACGGAAGCGAGTCGAAGACACGAGGCTGGCTTCTTTTATAATATTCACTATTCAATTGCAATTGAAAATGATAAAAAGCTAATAGCATTGATATTCAGGATCCGATACGTGGACGGTCTTTATGCGCACATTCGCCAGAGGCGGCCCGAGCTATCGGAGAGAAAAGTCGCCATGCGAATCGCCAAGATTCTCTTGATTCTTCCGCTCTTCAAGGTACTGTAATTCGAATGTTTTCTTTTAACTTATGATATAAGACTGAAAGTGGTATTCTAGAAAGTAGCGTACGAGGAGGACATTGCCATCCAATCTCTCGCCGTCTGCAACGTCATGGAAGATCTCCGCGGTCTGCCATACGAGTTGCACACTCCCGATGCTTCCGCATATCAATGAATTGAATTTTTATTTATTCTTAAATTATAAACTATTCGTTTGTGCCCACTAATTCATAATAGTCGTAATTTTTAGAAGTTCGCAAAGTGCATAGATTCATAGCTATATATGCATGGAGAGCAAGGCAGAGTGGGGCAGCATATTCCTGCATCAAAGATTCATACTAGCTTTCGTGTATCTAATGTATGTATGTATGTTGTTAACGTGCTTAATGATCTGTCATCCTTTCGAATTATCTACCTCAACTTCTGTGTGCATGCAGACCTTGTAATCTCATCTCTCTACCACTGCTGATATGTACCTACGAAATTCTTAAATCTCAGGAGATCTATTTATCCTTGTCTTCCATTTATCTATACATGTGTGTATAAAAAGGAATTTAATAAGAAAACAGTATCTGCTTGTTCTATGATCTATTATGATCTATGCTTTTAAATATATTGAACAGTAGTTTGAACAGTACAGTTGAATATAAGAAATGAAAGATAGGAGGCATTGCTTCGCAAGACCAGTTCAGTGAGTAAGAGTTGAAGATATTGAATGTACATTTCTACTGCAGATTACAATAGCTGGAGCATTTAGAGTTAAAGTATGCTACTTCTATGCGCGAAGACATTCAACATTCTCAAGGAAATTGTATTTGTTATGAGTAGAATTACGCATTTTCTACCTATTTCACTGTACCTTTGTAAAGTCGATAAATTGTCATGGTAAATCACCTTTTTTATTCGAATTCTGTTTATCCGGGAAATGTGTGCATACATACATGTTCGTGACCCAACAGTATTAGTCCACGTCCACGAACCAGGAAATGGTGACGAAAATGTTACAACCATATTGTATGTATGCATATAAACTTGGTGGCAGTTCAAATTGCATCGGTTCTCTCTCTTATTTCTACATGCTATATTCATGCTATGGCTTATTCGACTTGTGAAATAACAAGAGAGGAAGAAACAAAGTTTTAAAGCGGCTGCCGTTATTTTGACAATGTCAAGATTCTTGATCTAACATAGTGCAAAAGCAAGTGCAGTTGCAACTGTTTCTAGACAGTGCATGTGGCTGTCTTCGTGACACACTCTTGGTCTTCCGGCCTGCGAGAGACGGGTGAGAGAGATAACATCTTCCATTGGCGAAGAGAACAGAGACGCGCCGTGCAAAGGGAGAGAAAGTTAAAGAAGTAAAGAGAGAGTGAGAGTGAAGAGAGAGAGAGAGAAAGAGAGAGAGAGAGAGCTTGGTCATTTGAAGTATGTCGAATGTTTTACAAATGTCCTTGCTCATCTGGACACGTACTTCCTTCACGATTACTCTCGATCTTCACTGGATAAAAAGGACGAGAAGACGTTCATAGTATTAAGGCTAACTTAGATTTTCATTCCTTGAAAACGGTTGTTCCTTTTTTTACAGCCGGCTTATCCTTCTTTTATTCTTTTGTTAGAACTCACAAAGAAGAAAAGACACATTTCCGCTCTTTTTCATGCACAGGATAGTGCATGTGTGCTCAAAAACACAGAATGGCGGAGGAAGTATTTGCATTATTGTTTCCCTGGCCACCCTCCGTCTCTTCTTCCGCTTTCTTCACTCTTGCTCCACCAAGCTGTCTCTCTCGCACACTTTTAGCTCAACGTCTGCCTTTTTCTTCTAAGTAAACACGCTTATTTTGACTACTCTCTCTCTTTACTCATTTCTCTTGTTTTTCCTTTCTGTAGATGTCAATTTTTCTGTCATTCAAATTGTCTATCCTTGCAAGAAAACAAATCGTAAAAATATCATGTGGCGGAGCTAAAATTCAACTTCAGTTAACTATTTACTAACTAAGAACTACATCTACTCTTTTGTTCTTTCTCTAGAAAAAGGCGGAGCCTTAAGAGTTGCTTTAAAGTTTGTCTGATTGCAAATCTTATCCCATACTCTTTTGCTCAAAATGTAGCCACCAAAATGGTCCCTCTGAAATGATTCTTTCCGATCATCCTTTCCAATGCAACACGTTTCAAATATGTAAGTGGACACAGGGTGAAGCTGAATGGGCCGACGAAGTCAGGTGATCGCAGGCGCGGGCGAAGCAAACACCGAAGGAAGTTCCTCGGGACAGCAGAATGGTGGTTAGTTGGCTAAAGTTTTTCATCTTAATTCTCTAATGAACTGTAATGAACAGAATAACTATTCTTGAACGTAAGTGCATGAGGGAAAGGAGACTCTCCATTCTTCTTGAGATGGCGAGTGCCGCGTGTGTGGCATGGGAGGTGCTATGCCCCACTTCGGCACGATCTCTTGCAATGGATGTCGCACATTCTTCAGAAGAAGGTTCGAATTCATATCTCATGATATTCTTCAATAATACGTACACTAATACACATGTATGTATGTATGTATGCACATATGTAAGTACACACTATCAGCATGGAGTAGCTTGAATAAGAGACCCTTGCAATTATGCTATTTTCACAAATCGCACGTTCTCAGCATCAGTGCCGAGAAGAACTACAAATGCTCGGGGAAGACAACTGTTGCGTCGCGCATGGTCAGCTATTCGTTGCTTGTGCTTAAAGAGATTACCGAAACAGCTGGAGAGAGTGAGAGTGCCTGCTCCCGTGAAGGACGGGGCAATTCGAAGTTGTATTCGCTTTTCTGTGGTCTAATTTAACATTTTGTTTATTAATTTCAGGGAATCGTCGACGATGTCGTTCGTGCCGTCTTGCGCGGTGCCGCAGCGAAGGAATGAACTCAATGCGTGCGGTTTTCACTTTCTTTAGTTTCTTATGAATAAGAAAATTGAGCTAGGAAGTAATCAAGCACAAAGTACAAAGGGATCATAATTCTAGAGAGTCTTGAAAAGAATTTTTCCCTTTTCGTATAAAATTTGCCTGCAATATTGGCAATGCTTTTCGAATTCAGTTTTTTCGATGAAATTGAGTGGTGCGCCTTGATTGAGAGTCGCATCAATCCAAGGTCGTCTCTCATGAAGTCACTAGGCTAGAAGGTCATCACAATAGCGCAAGCAGTGGTCTGGAAATTTTGTGCGTAAAAAAAATCACTACTTTTCCTGAAGCATCTTTCCCACCGAATACGGCGGCCATTGGAGCAAGGAAGGAATCGCGTTTTCTCCATTTTCGTTGCCCTTGGCAGCAGCGATTCCTTTCTCAAAACTAACAATTCTTTCTTCCTTTAAAATTGGCCATTTAAAATATATCTATCAAGTGAAGATCGCTTATCCGAAGTCCTGGTGATTTTACTTTGACAAATCTATTTGCATTTGTATTTATGTATGTATGTACATATGCATACCACACATACATATTCCCCAAGCTTCTAAAACAAACGTTTTACTATGGTGGTGGGACACAAAGTGCCTGATCGTGAGAAAGATAATATCCAGTGCTATACTTACATTAGTTGCATTTGCAGTGGTGGAGAGCGACAGAGACAAGCGCGCACTGCCAGTTACTCGTTCTGTGGTGTCCGCACGGGAGCTGATGAGAAAGCAGGTGATGGGAAATGAGGAGCTCGAAGAAGAAGAGGAGGCGCCGGAGATCGAGGATAATGGGACCGGGAGAGGTGAAATAACTGCCGAGTTCTTCAATTGGTCTTTGTTCATCTTTTCAGTTAACCTCAATATAATTAGACCACTTGTTATCATTTCATAATTGAAGAAACGAGACGGAGTCCTATGGAGCTGCGCCTCTTCCCACACGCGGCCCTCGTAGTGCACCTCCTTGACCAGGTGCACTTTATGTATGGCAATTTCACTGATTGTGAGATATCGCGAGGAATATATGTACATACATAGATGATAATAAAAGGTACAATCAATCACTACTGGTACAATCAGAGGTTTAATCTCGTTTTGCATTCGCAGCAACACTGGGTGGAACAGCTGGGCACGAGCGGGACTGGCTACAGTAGCATGGTCGACCAATGCCTCTTCCGCACCGATTTATCCTTCCAAGCTGTCCTGAGGGAACCTGGAATCGCTGTCGTCAGAACACCGGTTAGATGGAAGAAGAGTGAAGATAGAAAATATTTAAAGCGGTAATTATTATTTCGAGATTTTTCATATTCCACAGTAACATGAAGCTTTTTCTATTATTTAAGATCTGTTGGGAGAAGCGACGCATCCTCCAGCCTTCTAATCTGCCATTTCTTATAACGCGAGGTGTAGTCTTCTGCATCGATTGGGCCAATCTACTCGGCGACTTTTATGTATGGACTATTTGATCTAATTCTCTCTATATGTATGCATATATTTTTAAACCTTAATTCATTAGCACGTGAACTTTTTAATCTCCTGTGGAACCTCTCCCTAACTGCAGGCCCTCTCAATGTTCGATCGCGAGATCTTATTACGTGCACGAGGAACAATGGTTTCCTTCGTGATTCTCGTAGCCAACTCGTTCGTTTCCTTTTCACTTCTTTCTCTAATATATTGGATTTTTTCTCGCATGTTCCGTACAAATTCAAACCTAGCAATTGTAAAGTAATGTCTTAATTCATGGAACTTATCAAGTAGAACGTTTTTAGCTATTTTCGCTATGGTGGGGACGACCTTCTCTTGTTCGATGGTTCGTACTACCCGAGATGCCCTAAACTCCAGGCCGAGCTGCCGTTCGCGTAAGAAAGATGAAACACAGGAAAGTGTCACGAACCTAACTTCCTTGCAGTATCAACCATTTCCTGAAAATAAGTGCTACAACCTCCTTCGACGAGGTTTTTGTTGCAATGCGGGAAATTGGAATCGACAACGGCGAAGTCGCTGTGCTTCGGGTTAGAAAGGCAAAGAATTTTTTAAGGAGGATAACAAAAAGATTATTTATTCCCATTTTCATTCAGCGAAAAAAGATCACGAGAAAACGAGAGATTAGATAGAATGGGCGGCAATCTGAAGATGCATTAATTTTTTTGGTGACTGTCTTCTTTTAATCATGTTTTCATATCATTTGATATTCTCATTTTATAGGCCCTCGTATTATTTATGAGCACGCCGAAGCTTTCGCCTGAAGGGAGAAGCCACGTCGAGCGGACGAGGTTCATCTTTCTTCAACTTTATGATGTAATATAATGAACAACAGCTGTTGATGGTAATTATTAAATACATATGTAATTCCTTCAGGATACGTTATTTGGATGCGTTGTACTCACACATTCGCCAGAACCGCCCTGAGTTGACGGAAAGGAAAATTGCCATTCGCGTGGCCAAGATTCTGCTACTCCTGCCAGTTTTAAAAGTACTCCCATCGTTTTTCACTAATTTCGCTAATTTTACCAATAATACTGTTGAGAGATATTTAATTGCAGCATATAGCACACGATCAAGACAATTCCATCCAATCTCTCACGATCTGCAACGTCGTCGAAGGCCTCCACGGCCTGCCTTACGAAGTGCACTCTCCCGATGCCTCCGCATACATTTGATAATATTAAAATAATAAGGGAAAAGTTGGATTGCTCAGTGCCAGTGAACTTTTCGAGCATACATATATCAAGGAGGCAAAAACTATATTTGCTGTGAAATTAAATACCTCGCGATACGAATACTTTTCTACCTCAACAACCATCGCTATATCTCGATACTCATTAAAGTTTAGTGGAAGGCAATATTTAATGAATGTTTGACTTTAATAATAATATTGCAGTTCTTCATGATATTAGTGAGTTGATTGAAAAATACAATTACTAATAAAAGTTATTGCGATAAGCCATCCGCGGTTTCGCTTACTTTTATTCTCAACGAAACACGCCAGAAAATTTGCTCGGTAAGAATATCTCTTTCGAACGCACACGGTGAAAATATAAGTAACTAATTAATAAGTTAAAGAAGACAAAGAAATCGCATAAAGAGCAAAGCGATTCTCAATAAAAATATATTAATAATGATAAAATGATTGTATGTTTTCCGAAATAAATGTTTCATCGTGGAGTGAAAATGAGGGCATCTCGGTGTGCTGTTGAAAGGGGCTAGCAATCGTTTGAGTACGAGGAGAAGAAGCACAGATCGATGAATGAAAGTGAGCTGTGTTTGTAGGAGAGAGAGAGAGAGCACAAAGATAGAGAGAGAGAGACAAGGAGAGAGAGAGAAACCGAGGATCTCGAAAGAGGCACACAGCGACCAGACAGGACAATAGTGCTTGTATACATCAAGTATGTAAGATAGTGCAGCATGTGTTGAGAGAAAATGGCGACTGCAGGTTTATGATCCTTTACATAGTACACATTAGTGCGGTGGTCCCCTGTTCACTCAGTCTCATCAGTGCGGAAAGTGACAGAGAAATGCGCGCCAGCTGAATGCAGAAAGATAGTCAAGAGAAAGTGGAGAGATGAGAGACTGAATGAGAGAGAAATGAAAGGGAGAGTAAGAGAGCATTGAGGACTCCCAGAGGGAGAGAAAGACTTTGCACTTTCCATTGGTGAGAAGGATGGTGCTTACGACTGTGCTGCTAGACATATGAACTTAAGCAAAAGATCAAGCAAGAGAAAAAGAGAGAACTTAGAGATACAGAGGATGTTAGGGTGCGAGAGTGGCGAAGAGTCGTGTACAGACAGACGCAAAGTGAAGGACCGTTGGCCAAATGCCTGACTAAGACAACGTTCGCGTTCCATTTATTAAACTCTTTTCTGTTAAACTCTTTTCTGTTACATCATTAACGTTGCGATACCCAAGCGGTGCAAAAGCAAATTGAATGCCAAATTAATTTTTGTCGTTAAAATCATTTTTTATCACACATATCTGTTGAATGCAAATGTTTTTCGATTACTGCTCGAATTTTTTGGATGAATTATTTTCCTGATTTTCAAGCTACAATATTCAAATTGGATCATTAAAAATTTTATGCATGTACATTTAAAGCTAAGTGTTGCACATACATACATATGTATGCATGTGCAACATTTAGCTTTAAATAGGAGATGTTAGGTCTGTTATGTGAATTATCATCGCTATCAATAAGATTTTAGGCGGGAGATTTTTTTTACTAACTAAGCCTAAGATTACTCAACATTTTCTTCAATTGCACTTTAGTTCTCAGAGTGCACATCTTTAGGTCCGTCACAAATATATTCACGGTTGTGCACTTTTGAACATATTTGTGCTCTGGAATTAAATATTTCGATGTCATTAGTTGTACTATAGATCCCAGTAAATATATCGTATATTTTACCACCCGGAAAGATTACATTACCGGCGTGGTAGTATGTATTTAAAAGTAGACGAGACGATAGTTATTCAGTGCCGGCACCCAGGTTTCACTTTCCTCTACCGTAAGCGGAAATGGTCGGAGGACATCAAGGCTCTGCGACTGCCAGCACATCAAAGGCTGAAAATAACGCAACCGTTCGGCAAGACTGTCAGTTGTATTAACAAAGTTTTTTTGTATAACAACAAATATACTATAACTTTTGCAAAAATATGGCACTGAAATATGAAAGAAGATAATTATAACAGTTTTTCTAAGATGTCAACTGCCGCGTGTGTGGCACTAGCGGGGCGAGGCCGCACTACGGAGCGATTACATGCAATGGATGTCGCATCTTCTTCAGAAGAAGGTACCCTCACGTACTCAATCACTGTGATACCTTCTAGAAAGGCATCATCAACTTTTTTTAGTTCTTATCACAAAAATATTTTGTGTCCGTGTCCAAGCAATAGACTTGATTGTTGGAACTATCCGGATTCTTTTAGCACATCGGGCAAGAATCAGCCCAAGTGTCGGAGAGGCGGAGATTGCAGCCTTGCACAGGGTCAGTTAAACTGAGCCTTCAGTGGTACAGCTTGACCCCGCCAGCCCACTTGGCGGCCAAGAATAAGTCTGCATCACGCATCATCCGCTAATGGATCGTTGTTGACTTAAAGAATGGCTATGAAAAATTTCTATTCAAACATATTTTGCACAACAACTTTTTCATTCAATAATGCAATATTTGATTATTCAAAATCCTATGTGATTCATAAAAAATAGACAGAATTAGTTGCTTTTGCTGACGTGTTATATTAATCTGCTAAATTTCTTCAGGAACTCAACGATCCTGCCGTGGTTGTCGCCTAGCACGATGCCTTGGAGAAGGAATGGACCCAATGTGTGCGTTTTACATCACAATGAACGAGGCATTTTCACTGTTAGTCCTTGCAGTGGTTGTGGGCGATAGGGAAGTCCAAACACAGAAAAACGCTTCTTCCATCGTCTCTGCGCGTGCTTTGATGATGCAACAAGCAATAAAGCAAGTGGAGAAAGGAGACGAAGAAGGGAGCGACATTGAACTGCCTCCACTAGGTGAAATATTCTCTCAGATCAGCTACATTTATTTCTTACTTAGAGTAATTTTTATCACTGTATTTTAGCAGACGACATCCATGAGACACCGAATCCTCTACAGCTGCGCCTCCTCGCCCACGCGGCAGTCGTGCAGCATCTCATCGACCAGGTTCGCTTTCTAATTTGTACTATAGATAAGGTGGGAATAAGCAAGAAGGGCAGAACGTTTCCAAAGCGAATAGAAACTATACCAACTGACCTCTAAGGAACACTGGGCGGAACAGTTGGGCTCAAACGGGACGGGCTATCGTGGTCTGGACGATGGAAGGCTCTTCCGCACAGACTTGTCCTTCAAAGCTGTCTTCAGGGACCCTGGAATCGCCGTCGTCAGGACTCCGGTCAGACTGAGAAAAGCTAGAGAAAGAGTTATGCATAAATACATACAGTACCGCTCAGCGGTCAGGGGTCAATGCTATAGCGGCTATAGCGGCTATAGCCAAAAGAGGCCAAGCGAAATTAAGGCCTGTAACATTTTTGTTTTCAGAATTCATTGTTATTTATGTCTTCAGGGCAATGTTCTGCATCCATTAAGCTCAAAAACTCTACAAAACAATGCATTTTCACCAAAATGGAAAATCTTGTAAATCTTTGGTGCAGGAACAACACAATTAGTAGTGTGTGAATGTGTGATCGTTTCAGTGAAATTTATAAAGGCACTTGCTCGAACCGTATAACAACTTTAAATTACAGTTTCAAGCTCTAGTTTGCATCCTTTTGTCTTAAGAAGATACTTTTAATGCTACAAGTGAAAAACGTATGGCAAAAAATCTTGCAAAAAAAATTGGAAGAAATAAGCTCAAAAGAGGAACCGAACACCGGCTCTTCCGTTCATGGACATGCTAAGCATACCAATGCTCCATCCAGCCATAATGTTAGCCAACTCGAAACAATTTTAGGAAACATTTTGACGGCTTTTAAGAGTTGTTAGAGTCCATGCCATAAAAATTCATTGCTTTCAGTAGTGTTTTGTAAGTTGCCACATTTCAATTTCGAAAACAAAGTTTCGGGTTGTCTCCTCTCCTCTCATCGGAATATTTTTTTTACGAACGAACTTTCCAGATTTGAATTCCCAACGCTCACAATCAGAAAAAAACGTTTGCTACGATAGGGGTTAGAACCTGTGACATGGAAAATCTCAGACTAGCGCTTAACCCAACTGCGCTACACCAATCATGTCTGTTCGACCAAGCCGAACCTTGAAAGTGGGTCTCTGTGTTACGTCTTGATTTGCCCTCTCTTTGCTTCGCTTTGAACTATCCTCCACTTTGAGCTCCGATCTTGACTCTCCTTAATTTTTCCTAGGCAAATTTTCGCCCCCGTAGGGATTCGAACCTGCGACGCTCAAAAGTTCAAGCTGGAGTGCAACTTACTGCGTTCCGCAGGCCACATCAGAGGCCTAAAGCCAGGCGTTGACTGGTCTCCCTTTGTTTCCGCTTTGAGCAATCCCCTTTGAGCTCTAATTGGCGTCAGTGCGATTGCAGCGACGCTATCTGGATTTCGGCCTGGACACTTTGTACTGACTTTCAATGGTTTACTTATAAGTAATACCCAAGGGTAACGTAACTTTTTGCTCTGTGGACTCGAAGTTGCTCTATATTCGTGCCACTTGAAGCGAAGCAAAGAGAGGACAAAACAATACGTACCGAGAGAGCGAAAGAGAGAGAGAGAGAGAGAGAGAGAGAGAGAGAGCGAGAGAGAGAGTGAGAGAAAGAAATTGAATGGCGACGTAAATGGCTGATCTGCCATTATATTTATCGGGCTTGAGGGCCCGTACATGGCCTGCGTAGCGCAGTAGGCTGCGCTGCGTGTTGCGTGTTGTTTTGAGCGTCGCAGGTACGAATCCCAACCGGGGCGAATGTTTTGACTAGGAAAAATAAGGAGAATCAAAATAAGAGCTCAAAGAGGAGGCGAAGCAATTCAAAGCGAAGAAAAGGGAGAATAAATCGAGAGAGAGAGAGTAAATTTTCGAAGTAGGTGGCTCACCCACTGCTAAAGTTAGGCTGGCGAGGCGAACGGATATGATAGGTGTGGAGCAGTGGGTTAAGCGCTGGCCTGCGATTTTGCATGTCACAGGTTCTAACCCCAATCGCAGCAAACGTTGTTCTGAGCTTTTGGAATTCAAATCTGGAAAGTTCGTTCGTAAAAAGAAATATTCCGATGAGAGGAGAGGAGACAACCCGAAACTTTGTTTTCGAAATTGAAATGTGGCAACTTACAGAACACTACTGAAAGGAATGAATTTTTATGGCATGGACTCTAACAACTCTTTAAAGCCGTCAAAATGTTTCCTAAAATTGTTTCGAGTTGGCTAACATTATGGCTGGATGGAGCATTGGTATGCTTAGCATGTGCATGAACGG
Source organism: Allodiplogaster sudhausi (assembly GCA_945643635.1). NCBI lineage: Eukaryota > Metazoa > Nematoda > Chromadorea > Rhabditida > Diplogasteridae > Allodiplogaster > Allodiplogaster sudhausi. The sequence continues at coordinate 772,134 of CALZFC010000007.1, read as the reverse complement.
GAGAGCCGGGGTTCGGTTCCTCTTTTGAGCTTATTTCTTCCAATTTTTTTTGCAAGATTTTTTGTCATACCTTTTTCACTTGTAGCATTAAAAGTATCTTCTTAAGACAAAAGGATGCAAAATATAGCTTGAAACTGTAATTTAAAGTTGTTATACGGTTCGAGCAAGTGCCTTTATAAATTTCACTGAAACGATCACACATTCACACACTACTAATTGTGTTGTTCCTGCACCAAAGATTTACAAGATTTTCCATTTTGGTGAAAATGCGTTGTTTTGTAGAGTTTTTGAGCTTAATGGATGCAGAACATTGCCCTGAAGACAGAAATAACAATGAATTCTGAAAACAAAAATGTTACAGGCCTTAATTTCGCTTGGCCTCTTTTGGCTATAGCCGCTATAGCCGCTATAGCATTGACCCCTGGCCGCTGAGCGGTACTGTATGTACATACATACATACATATGTACATATGTATGTACAACAAATTGACCAGTAAATGGAAGGAAGCTCTTTTCGATGGAGAACTAGATTTTTTTGATCTCTGGCATTTTTATTTTGCTATCTTAAGATTTGCTGGGAGAAGCGGCGTATTCTCCAGCCTTCTAATCTGCCATTTCTCATTACTCGCGGTGTTGCCTTCTGCATCGATTGGGCCAATCTACTCAGCGACTTTTATGTATTGACTATTAGACCTACTTCTCTATCTAGTTGTACCCTTATTTATTAGCTTCAGGCCTTTTGAATCTCCTCTCTAAACTCTCCCCAACTGCAGGCCCTCTCAATGTTCGATCGCGAGATCTTATTACGTGCACGAGGAACAATGGTTTCCTTCGTGATTCTCGTAGCCAACTCGTTCGTTTCCTTTTCACTTCTTTCTCTAATATATTGGATTTTTTCTCGCATGTTCCGTACAAATTCAAACCTAGCAATTGTAAAGTAATGTCTTAATTCATGGCACTTATCAAGTAAACGGTTTTTAGCTATTTTCGCTATGGTGGGGACGATCTTCTCTTGTTCGATGGTTCATTCTACCCGAGATGCCCTAAACTCCAGGCCGAGCTGCCATTCGCGTAAGAAAGATGAAGCACAGGAAAGTGCCACGAACTGAACTTCTTTGCAGCATCAACCATTTCTTGAAAATGAGTGCTACAACCTCCTTCGACGAAGTTTTTGTTGCTATGCGGGAAATTTGTATCGACAACGGGGAAGTCGCTGTTCTCCGGGTTAGAATGGATAAAAAAAGGGTCTTTGATCTTGCTTTCACGATTATTGATTAACTGTTGACATTCCTGTTTTGTAGGCCCTCGTATTATTTATGAGCACCCCGAAGCTGTCATCTGAAGGGAGAAGCCACGTCGAGCGAACGAGGTTCATCTCTATTCAAATTTACTTGAAAGTTTATTAAGTGCTTCTTCAGGATACGTTATTTGGATGCGCTGTACGCGTACATTCGCCAGAGGCGCCCTGAGTTGACGGAGAGGAAAATTGCCATTCGCGTTGCCAAGATTTTGTTACTCCTTCCACTTTTCAAGGTGGGAAAGTCGATTTTCTAAAATTAAAAAGCATACATAGATTTATTTTCAGAAAATAGCGCTCGATCAAGATAATTCTATCCAATCTCTTACGGTCTGCAACGTAGTCGAAGATCTTCATGGTCTCCCCTACGAAGTTCACTCTCCCGATGCTTCGGTATATTATTAAAAAAGGAAAAGAAAAAAGAACATCTTACCAAAGCATATGTAACTATGTAGTTTTCCTGGATGCTTTCTCCAGATGCAATTTTTTGCAACAAAGGAAACATCTTTTAGGCGATATTTCGTCATTTTTATTCCACAAAATCTGTTTCTGACTTTGAGATGTATTCCTGTAAATATATTTCAGCTGTTCGTTTCAGATTTATCTCTTGCGATATTAATGGTTGTCAGCTGTGGCATTTAATGACATTTCCGGTGTATTCGTATTACGTTGGCGCCTACCTCATTCTATATAATAGAAACGAACTGTATACTTTAAAAAATGCCGTTTTTTTATTATTCGTGAAAAATACCTTTTTTATTATTCGTACATATTTTATGAGTAAATTTTTTTTTAATCTCCTTAAATGTTCTTTTCTCATATACTTCCTAATCTGGAAAACTGCTCACAGATGCACATGTGTATTTTCGCGAAGTTCAACGACGTTCACATCGGAAAAAAAAACCCCGAACTGCTGAAAAATAGCTGTAAAAAGTCGCCGTAGTTGACGAAAACAAAGTGATGCCAGATAATAAAAGAGATCGATAAAGAGAGAATGAGAGAGCGAGAATCGAATATACATATAGGGAAAGTTACGCAAATAGGAAAAGCGTCTAGCAACGTGTCTAGCAACACGAAAGAGTGATGAGTGGAGAGAGCAGAGCAGTCCAAGCTTCTGCCGAGAGAGTGACTTAGCTGCTGGCCATTCCGGGTGCCGCAGCATGGTACCAAGAAGCAAAGAGAGAGCACGGGAGCATGAGAGACAGAGTGGTGAGAGACATGGGCATGTGACTTGCATTTAACAGACAAGAGTTGCTAGAGACGAGAAAAGCGAAAGTGTCGGGTTCAAGTAAATCTCAAATAAGGCGATTGCCTCACGCATTCTCCGCCTGTTGTTATCTTCAAGTTCAATGTCTCAAGTACATTCTAAATGCTTTCGCAATTCCTTCGTTCAGAGGGCCGTCGTTCCATGCATCTATGCTAACTGCACGCAACGCAATTCTTTGGTGAGAGAGAACCGAGAGTCGGAGGATGAGAGAGATTAAACAGCCACGGAGGCATGTTGAGAGATAGAGGATCCCTTCGAAAGATACGTTTGTGAAAGGCCATTTGCACTTTCCCTTTGTGGCAAGGATAGTTTCACAGGAGCAAAAGTGCACGGCGTAGTTAGGGACGCAAGCTTGAATGGTTTAGAGTGCTTTGTTCGTCTCGGCAGACAGCTCGATACGTCATTAGAGGAATGAAAGAGAGAATTTTTCTCTGTCTCAAATCAATATATGTAACTCTTTTTGCCAACTGTTTACTTTCAACATTCCTCTGTTTTCTAATTTCCTTATGTTAAATGGGGAGTATGTAAATAAGTAACGTGCAGTAATTGCGTAACTGCACATTCAGCCACGTATGTAGCATGCAACTACTACACAGCTGTTACATACCACGTTTTCTTAGCTAGGTATTAAGTAAGATTGTCTGCTCGAAGCGTTTCCTGTCATCCATTTTGTACGCCTATATGTGTGCTATTCATTAAAATCCTAATGTGCTGTGAGCAAAAATTCATCGCTTTTGCAATTACCTTGCTAAGTTTCCTTTCAGTGCGATCCAATTGACACGTTGCGTTGAGCGTCCACTTTTGCCATTATTTGTACCCTGACTGATCTGTTCAGCTGGCCACAGATATTGCTCACTTCACTACAAGGTCTACCTTCAATGGGACGAGGAAATCGAACAGCCTCAATCGCCTGCACATCGAAAGCCGAAGACAGTCTGTCGGGACCGCAGGGCAGTCAGTTACCACTACATACATATGCATATATATTTTCATGCTTGAAAATTTGTTTCATACACATATATATGTATATATATATGTATATATATATATATATATATATATATATATTATTCGCTAATAGAATAAATAATCTGGAAGTATGTTGTGTAATGAAATGATATAAAAGAGTAAGAAATTAAAATATAATCTCCAAAATTTAATTATTAGTTGTAATTTCCAGTTGAGGACTGCCGCGTGTGCGGCGCGAGCGGAGCAAGATTCCATTATGGAAGCATCTCGTGCAACGGATGCCGCAACTTCTTTAGACGAAGGTTGGTTTTGACCCACAGTTTTCTGCTATATTTTCATGACGCCACTTTACCATAATATGTATGTACATGATGATAAACGAAGCTGGTTGAGCATTTATCGCAACAATACCTACAAATGCATGCAAGTCGGCAACTGCAGCACCGCTCATGGTCAGCTATTTTCGGCTTTGTTCGTGGTTTGGCACTCACTCTATGTAGTTCTAGCAACTTCTTTCAGGAACTCGTAGAGCGTGTCGTAGCTGCCGTCTTGCACGCTGCCTTCAAGAAGGAATGGACTCCATGCGTATGTCTTTCGTTACCTTTTTATATAAATTACAGTATTACTACATATGAAGAAAATATATTAAGACATACCTCGTACATATACCTCGTGCTATTGAATTTTGAAATTCAATTGCGGGTGGAAACTATATATGTACTAGCACGTCACGATGTATGTATGTACGAGGCTGAAAAATCTATTGATGATGATGATGACTACAATTGATATAATTCGTAAGTATCTGCCTTTGCAGTAGTGGAAGGAGAAAGAGAACGCAAAACACGGTCAACCGACATTTTCGTTGCGTCTGCACGCGAGTTGATGAAACGACAGGCGATGGGGAAGGAGGAGGCTGAGATCGACGATGAACTGCCACCACTGGGTAGAAGTCACAAATGGTGGAGGGCACCGCAAACGCAGCTTACTCACAGCGAACTTCGAAAAAATACTTACGATCAAAGTTTTCTTTTTATTTATCGTCCTTCTTGAACAGACGACATCCAAGAAGCACCGAATCCTCTACAGCTGCGCCTCTTCGCACACGCAGCAGTCGTGCAGCATCTCATTGATCAGGTGCGCTTTTCTCATTCAACTATGTATATTGATAAGCTTTAGATAAATATGGTGGGAATGGGCAAGAGGGGCAGAACGTTTACAAAACAAATGGAAACTATTTCAATTGACCTCGCAGGAACACTGGGCGGAGCAGTTGGGCTCAAGCGGGACGGGCTATCATGGACTGGACGATGGAAGGCTCTTCCGCACAGACTTGTCCTTCAAAGCTGTCTTCAGGGACCCTGGAATCGCCGTCGTCAGGACTCCGGTGAGACTGAGAAAGGGTGATAACGAAGAAAAAAGGCTTGAGAAAGTGTATGCATACAACTAATTGACCAGAAAATGGAAAGAAGCTCTTCTCGATTTAGAACTAGATGTTTCGATCTCTGATATCTACGTTATGTAATCTTAAGATTTGCTGGGAGAAGCGGCGTATTCTCCAGCCTTCTAATCTGCCATTTCTCATTACTCGCGGTGTGGTCTTCTGCATCGATTGGGCCAATCTACTCAGCGACTTTTATGTATGGACTATTTGACCTACTTCTCTATCTAGTTGTACCCTTATTTATTAGCTTCTGACCTTTTGAATCTCCTCTCTAAACTCTCCCCAACTGCAGGCCCTCTCAATGTCCGATCGCGAGATTTTGTTACGCGCGCGTGGAACGGTGATTTCCTTCGTGATGCACGTGGGCTATTCGTACGTTGCCTTTAATATACATATGTATTTCTTGTTAATGCTGTTCTTTATTGGATTAACAGTTACAAACTATTTTTAATAACCGCCCAAGTGACTTTTTCGAATTAAGTTTCCAGGTTTTCTACTATACGTACTAAGCCTAGGAGGGGCAATTAGAACTTACTTTTTTTATTGCAACGGCTTCAGATATTTTTGCTTTGGTGGGGACGATCTTCTCTTGTTTGATGGTTCATACTACCCGAGATGCCCTAAACTCCAGGCCGAGCTGCCGTTCGCGTAAGAAAGATAAAGCACAGGAAATTGTCAAATACTGATATTGTTTGCAGAATCAACCATCTCCTGAAAATGAATGCAACAACCTCATTCGACGAGCTTTTTGTTGCAATGCGGGAAATTTATATCGACAACGGGGAAGTCGCAGTGCTACGGGTTAGAATGACTAAGAAAGAGTCTTTGATCATGTTTTCACTATTATTGGTTAACTTGTGACATTCTTATTTTGTAGGTCCTCGCATTATTTATGAGCACGCCGAAGCTTTCGCCTGAAGGGAGAAGCCACGTCGAGCGGACGAGGTTCATCTTTCTTCAAATTTTTTTAACAAAATAATAGGGAAGCAATTATGATAATTATTAAATGTTTCCTTCAGGATATGTTATTTGGATGCGTTGTACGCTTACATTCGCCAGAGTCGCCCTGAGTTGACGGAGAGGAAAATTGCCATTCGCGTGGCCAAGATTCTATTACTGCTGCCTCTTTTCAAGGTGGGAGCGTCGATTTTCTCAAATCGTGTTGGATCCGTTAAAATGTGGATAAATTCATGTCTAGAAAATAGCGCTCGACCAAAACAATTCTATCCAATCTCTCGCGGTCTGCAATGTCGTCGAAGATCTTCACGGTCTTCCCTACGAAGTACACTCTCCCAATCTCTCGGCGTACGAGTAAAGGAAATTGTAAGAAAGTAAATTATGACCGGTCAAGATGCACCTATCCATGTAGTCTTTTTATTCAACTTGCTCTCCATGTTCGCCATGTAATGAAAAAATAAGATGTGTATAACTTTGTTCCATTCGATTTTCAGAAATACATTCATATGTATTTAAGGCTAAATTCGTTTATGCAATATGCCAGCTTTACGATTTTTCTACCTCAACTTTTTGTTCTTTATTTCGATACTCGAGCGCACTCTGAATATCAATACTTTGTTTCGTTTACTTTTATAAAGTACAAATAGTTCTAGTCAAAACATATTCCAGTGAAAAGAAAACGTATTGACTTGTAAATTTTTTATATGCTTGAAATGTCGATCTTTGGAAAGCTGAGCTATCGGAGTGTTCCCGAGAAAAGATTCTGATAGAAATCGTAGGAAAACGAGAAAAATTAGAGACAGTGTGGACGAAAGAGGTGGGATGAAGAAGGAGAAAGTGCCTATTACGCATATGTATGTAGGCATACGTGTGCAGAAATCAAGACGTATATATTGTTTGGGAGATGGAAATGGAGATAACGAATGGCGCTTTGTGGTAATGTGCCTTTCATCATCTCAGCTTTAAGTTCGTATTGATTATTGTAAATTTTTAGGAGTTCCTTACCATTACGTATTGTGGTATGGTTTTGAAAACCAATGATATACATATGTACTTTTATACTTGTTCGCCGATCGCAAACCAATGATTAAAATAATGCAAATGGTCTACTTTTCATACATGCGTTAATTTTTCTTATATCTATATTTCGTGGATATTTATGCACATCTTGTGCGCAATGGATAGAAAACACTAAAAATCAAAGACAATGTGAAACGTCTTTCACGTTAAGTGTTTTATGAAACGGGACATGGAGAGGCAGCTAGACTGGAAAGAGTAAAGGGAGAAAGCAAAGGAGACGAAGTTTCAGCTGTGTAAGAGTGAGCAGGTCAACGCGTATGTCTGCTTGACCATACGGCGACCAACAAGGGACCAAGAAACAGATAGAGGCAGGGAATACTTGAGAGAGCAGGGAAGAAATGAAAGGGGCGTGCATGTGACTAGAATAAACCAGCCATATGAGATGTCGAAGTATTCCTCAAGGTTTCTAAGTACCTCTCGTATACATACATACAAAATTGTATTCGGCGTCATCAACTTACATACATATATAAATTGTTTTCAGCCGACAATCTTTGATTTTCTTTGATCTTTGACGACAATCTTTGACGACAATCTTTGACTCCAATGCGTGAATCTTTGATTTTCAATAGGGGAAGCAAAGGCTCTGATGAGAGATAAAAACGTAGAAAGAGAGGAAAGGCCAGAGCGATTCTTCAAATTAGCGTCAAAACGAGCGCAGGAGCAGCTGATACTTTTTTTGCGTTTTGATGCCTATGTTTGTGAAAATCAATTTTTTCTGGTAGTGGCACAGAAGGTGAGAGGAAAGGAAAGGCAGTCGCTACATACATATACATACATATGTCCTTATATTCTATGTATATAGTATGTATACTTTGTTATAACATTTTTTAGCTCTATGTAAATACATAATAGTTCTTTAATTTTCGCTGCAGACACAGGTCATCTTTAAATGGGACGAGGAAAGCGAGCCCTCGCTATTGCGGGGACATCGAGAAGCGAAGACAGCAACTCGGGACAACGCAACTGTCAGTTCATTTTTGAAATACAGTTTCACGTTTATCCATAAAGCTACAACAACATATGTAAATAAATAATGATTTGTTCTTAAGACAGCCTATCTGTAAGGCTCGATCTACCGTCTGCAATGGGAAAATTTTGATTTTTAAAATCGCTGAAAACTTGATCATTTGTACTACTCGACATGCTCTTTAAAACTGTAAAATTTTGGATTCGAAAAAAAATTTCTGTTCGAGTTAGCTGTATTTTTGTTTTAAAATTCACATGCCCATAAATCTGTTCTTTCTTAATATTTTTGAAATTTATTTTTTGCAATTTATAGATCTTTAATTCCTCTTTAAAAAAGATCTAGGTGACTTTTTTGTAAAAAAATTTTAAAGCGGCAAAAATCACAAAAATAAGTTTTTAAAGATAGTTTTTCGGGGTTTTTAGGCCGAAAAGCCTCCGCGGGGTAGGTAAGCTGTTCATAGAAAGAAAGCCCATTAAATTTGCTACAAAGCTAACCAACTTTAAAAAAAATCGAAGGGTATGTATTTTGGGTATTTGCACTTAGGCAATCATACTCGACCTCCAACCTTCCGCGCAAGAGGTCCGGGTTCGATGCCCGGTCGGGGCAAAGTTTTGCAATGTTTTGGAAACTAGCAAAAACGTATTTTCGATCGTAAATTAATGTCTTTTCATCTCATAGCTCCATAATATTGCTCAAACTTTGGATTTTTTTTTTCACCAACTAACAATTTCTTCATAGTGAACTGTTCTCAGTCAACATAGGTATGTTTATTCCAACAAAACCTTTACAATGGCTATTCTTCATAGTGAACTGTTCTCAGTCAACATAGGTATGTTTATTCCAACAAAACCTTTACAATGGCTAAGTAATGTAGCAGAATTATAGAAGCATTATAGCTACGTGATTCAACAAGTTCAAAGCGTTTCTCAAATCACTTGCAGGGGCTAATCAGTGATTAATATGTAGAGATTTTCACGACTTATGGTCAGAAAAGTTCATCGTGGACGCGTCTGGGTGCTGTCTGGACAGACCCGCTCATGTCTACAGGCTCAAATACGTCTTCATTCGAGAGCTCCTCAGGTGATTCCGTTTGCGTCTCCTCAATTGAACCACGCTACTCCTGGCGCCTCAAGAATACGCTAGCAGACTGGGCTTTTGGTGCTATTATCCCAGAACCCGTTACCATCTACATACAATATACCCCATCAAAATTCGCCTCATCGAAGTCACTTCAAATGACAGTGTCACATCCCTTTAGCGAATTATACGCTACTCTACGATCTGATTTGGCAAGAACTACTATGAAGAAAGTCGAATATAACCGCAGCCACCACAGCTGCGTTACTAACGTTTACTTTCCTCATCCGCTAATGTACGGATGTGCAGCAGAAATTGATTACATTCAACTGAACTTCTATCCAGACGAAGCTATTCACGACCCTAAACGCTTTCCTTGTATCTCAACTACTCGAATCGAACTCACTGGGTCTCGATCATCGATATAACATCGATCGCACCCTAGAGATTCCTGAAGGTACTATCTCTATTCATGCCAGCATTCAAATGCTTCCTCAGTATCGAGAATGGATCCTTCATCGAATTGGCATCGTTCGTTCTCGTCATTAAATATCTGTATCTATCTTCATGAATTTCCATGACATATATCAATTATCCAAACAACATTGTTAGCATGTTGTTCACTTCGAAATTACTCCATTACATTATTAACATTCACAGACTTTACTATATTTTTACTCATCATTTGGGAAATTGGAATATACATACAATTACTGTCATTGACAAAATTATTCATCATTCTCTTGATATTTACTAACTTACGTCTGAGTCGTACCACTATTTCTTGTTGACAATCAAGACACTCCGCACTTGCGTCAGTCAGCTCGAAAGAATTCTGCTCTAAAAAGAGCATTCTATGATTCTATATAAAAAGAGCATTACTGTAGACATTCTATAATTTCACCACATTACTTAGCCATTGTAAAGGTTTTGTTGGAATAAACATACCTATGTTGACTGAGAACAGTTCACTATGAAGAGATTGTGTTGGTGAAAAAAAAATCCAAAGTTTGAGCAATATTATGGAGCTATGAGATGAAAAGACATTAATTTACGATCGAAAATACGTTTTTTGCTAGTTTCCAAAACATTGCAAAACTTTGCCCCGACCGGGCATCGAACCCGGACCTCCTGCGTGGAAGGTTGGAGGTCGAGTATGATTTCCTAAGTGCAAATACCCAAAATACATACCCTTCGATTTTTTTTAAAGTTGGTTAGCTTTGTAGCAAATTTAATGGGCTTTCTTTCTATGAACAGCTTACCTACCCCGCGGAGGCTTTTCGGCCTAAAAACCCCGAAAAACCGTCTTTAAAAACTTATTTTTGTGATTTTTGCCGCTTTAAAATTTTTTTACAAAAAAGGATCTTTTTTAAAGAGGAATTAAAGATCTATAAATTGCAAAAAAGAGATTTCAAAAATATTAAGAAAGAACAGATTTATGGGCATGTGAATTTTAAAACAAAAATACAGCTAACTCGAACAGAAATTTTTTTTCGAATCCAAAATTTTACAGTTTTAAAGAGCATGTCGAGTAGTACAAATGATCAAGTTTTCAGCGATTTTAAAAATCAAAATTTTCCCATTGCAGCCCTGTATTGCACCCTGCTCGATCCTCTCAGATTGGCTCTCTTAAACAACTTTATTGATAGTGGTTCTTGAGTGGGCGACTGCCGCGTGTGTGGAGTGAGCGGAGTCAGGCTCCATTACGGAGCCATCTCGTGCAACGGATGCCGCAGTTTCTTCAGGCGCTGGTGCGGCTTCGTTTGTTTATCACCGCGGCTTGCATATTTACTTTTTTATCACTTAATTGTTCAGCATCTGGGGCGAGAAGCACTACAAATGCAAGGGGAACGGCGACTGCAGCGTCGCACACGGTCATTTTATCGCGTTTACTATTGGCCTCTGGCGCTCACCGCTCTGGTATCTTCTTTCAGGAACTCGCTGTTCGTGCCGCAGCTGCCGCCTTTCGCGTTGCGTTCGGGAAGGAATGAACGCCATGTGTTCGTTTTAATGAAATCATAAAACTGTTAGGAAAAAACAAGTTACTTGTCGGTCCAATAAACAAACGCACTATACATATGTGCTTCTTTTGATAGTCGGATCCATGTACATATTTGTGGAGGCCTCCTTTTCTGTGCAACTTGGTCATGCTTGATTCACAAACTCATTGTCATGGAAAGGCAGTCAAAACGTACACTATAATTTTTTTAATTCTTCAATTAATAAAAAAAATTAAATTAAATGTTCAATGAACTGAAAGTGGTGGTGGCAGAGCAGCCTTTGCAGTTGTGGAGGGCGACAGGGTGCGACTGGCGCAGCCAAGTGCTCATTTAGTCGTGTCAGCACGCGAGTTGATGATACGGCAGACGATGAACAGCAGGGAAGGCGAAATAGGGCATGAGATCGAGGATGAACTGCCACTACTCGGTGAGCATCTTTTTATTAATATAATCATCTCACTTACCATTAGTTTAGAAGAAGTCACTCGCCAGTCTCCGAGTCCTCTGCAGCTGCGACTCTTTGCTCACGCGGCAATCGTGCAGCATCTCGTTGACCAAGTAAACTTCGACTATTGAATAGCAAGAACCCTTCCCTTGTATTGCAGCAGCAGTGGGCGGAACAGTTGGGCTCGAGCGGGACGGGCTATCGTGGACTGGACGATGGAAGGCTCTTTCGCACGGACCTATCTTTCAAAGCTGTCTTCAGTGATCCTGGAATCGCTGTCGTCAGGACTCCGGTCAGACTAAATCAGCGAGAGAGGAGTCAGCAGGAATGAATCTATTCTTGAGATCTGCTGGGAAGGACGACGCCTTATCCAGCCATCTGATATACATAGCATTCATCATAACTCGAGCCGTTGTCCTCATAATCGATTGGGCCAATCTACTCAGTGACTTCTACGTATGGATTATATTATTCTTATTTTTTGCACCCTCCATATTATAGACATTTCTTCACCCGAAAACCCATGATCTCTATCCACAGGTCCTTTCCCTGTCCGACCGTGAGGCGTTGTTACGTGCACGAGGAACCATGATCTCCTACGTGATGCACGGAGTCAATGCGTTCGTTTTCATTTCATTTTTCAGTGTTTTAAGTGTTTTCCGTAGCCTCATATGTAAAACTGTACCCATTGAAGGAGACAAAAACTTATTCTTGGATTCGTGCCTTTTTGCCTGACACAACGGTGTGATTTAGAGAGACGATACTGATAGTTTAGAAAAAAAAATCAAGTAGATTACGGTTAAGTTTCGCGAAACTTTAAGCTACGTTCGAAATGGGGGTGAGAATGTCGTCTTGTTCGACGGGACATTCTACCCGAGATGTCCGCGCCTTCAGGCCGAACTGCCGTTCGCGTATGTAAGAAGAACACAGCTCAATTCGCTAGCAGCATCAACCACTTCCTGAAAACAAGTGCTACAATTTCCTTCGATGAGCTCTTCGCTGCCATGCGTGAAATAGCCATAGATCACGGTGAAATGGCAGTCGTCAGGGTAAGAAGAAAGAACACAAGAAAAAAAAACACATCAATCAATTTTAGTATATGTACTATGTATTTTGCTGTAGGCCCTCGCGCTTTTCATGAGCACGCCGAAAATGTCACCGGATGGGAGGAGGCACGTCGAGGAGACGAGGTGTTTCTTTCTTTCAATTTATCTGAGATCACCTGATTATAACTATACAAATATTCAGGATGCGCTACATCGACGCGTTGTACGCGCACATTCGCCAAGGCCGCCCCGAACTCTCCGAGCGAAAAGTTGCGATTCGCGTTGCAAAGATTCTCTTGCTCCTTCCGCTCATCAAGGTACAGTGGCGCTCAGAGAAACGTGAACTTTTGGTTTTTCACACATATTTTCCTTCAAAGTTTATGAAAGTTAATGAAATTTTCAGGGTTGCTTCTTTATACTGTCAGATCATTAGTAGCAGATTATTGGTTTCATTGATCCACTACAGGTCAAGGAAAAATCAATAAATTGAATTACCCAGTTTTGCACATTTATGCGTGCTAGACAAAATGATTTATTTCTTTGGTATTTTGGTAGTTTTTATTGGATAGATGGTTGATATTTATTCTAGAACATCTCTGTGATAACTTTTTGGTCTAATAGCTATTTTATCACATGCCTGATGATGCGGTGTACGAGTGATTCGCACTCACTGAGCTTGCTATAGTTAGTATGCATATCAGCGTAACCACAACGACAAGCATTCTATTAGTTGCAAAAGTGTTGTTGATCTAAACGTGTTTTATACTTTAATCCGCGCTATGCGTTTCCTACCTCACCTTTTTAATACATGGTAAGTCAGCCTGTGACATGAACTCCACCAATAATCGAGCGCATACTAGAAATATCACGGCTTGATAAATGTTCTATCCATTTATGTAATTATCTGTGGTTTAGTCTTCATAATACAATTTTGCACCTTCATTCCGTTCATTGAAGAGCAAGGTTTTGAACATTATTCATCACAAGTTTAGAAAAAAAAACTTGATTTGTATTTGTTTACGCATTTCCCTCCCATGTTCACTACCGAAACATTTTGATCTTAAGAAATTATGACGCCGTGCTCCTTTGAGAAGTGTGAATACATTCATATGTACATACGAACAGTCAGGAAAGACAAAGTCTACTCATTTTGTTCATGCTGCAAAAAAGGACCAAAGTAGTGCGCAATATGTGAACTCCGAGTCAGTGCCGTGGAAAGAAGTGAGTGCAACTGAGATCAAAACATTAAAATGAGAGCGCACATGGGAAAGAGAGAGAAAGAGAGAGGGAATGAGTAAGATAGAGAGAAGGGCGAGAGAGTCAAGGAAGCGAGAAGTGACAGGGAAAGTGTCTGCTCATGAGACGTGTCCAGCAGCCGGGATGATTCTTGTTGGGATAGAGCAGAGAACACGACTAATGAGAGAGTGAGTCGGATGACACTTCTCAGCTGGGCAATACGAGAAACGGAGACAGAGAGAAAGAAACAGAAAGAACGAGAGAGGGAGAGAGAGAAACAGAAAGAGCAGAAGAGAAATGGGGTGAAGGATTACGTGAGTAGTTTGAAACAGCCGTGAGATGTGATCGAAGAGGAAGTTTGTAAAAGTACATTCATGCAGAGACATGGAGTATTCCCCACCTCATGGTCTTTGTCCAAATAAAGTACATTCCGCGGAAAATTAGAGAACGGGGATGCTGCCTTTATAAACCCTCGCTAGTTCAGCCGGCCGTCGTTCTTAGTTCCGACATAGTACTCGCGCATCTTTGGTCTTCCATACGGCCTGTGAGAGAGTGAGAGGGGGAGAAGATGGTGAGAGAAAGAGAGAGAAAGAGAGAAAGAGAGAGAGCGCGAGGGAGAGAGAGAGAGAGAGGTATGTAACTGCTGAGCAAAGGTAGAGTGCCTCTTCGAGATACGTATGTGTGTGGTGCTTTAAAGTCCATTTGCACTTCTCTCGCCATTCGCAATGCTAGTTAAAATGTTAGGAGAGAGTGAGGCATAGATGGAGCATAACGCGAAGAGGATGTTAGCGTTAGCAGGGAAAGAGAAAGAGAGAAAGGATGATTCAGTCAAAATAAGAAGATGAAAAAACCTTCGCATGAAAGACTTAATCCATCTCTTTTTTTGCTCTTCTGGCCGCGAACTCTTCGACACATTTCTGACCTTTTTTTGAGAAGACTAATACACCACTTAACTCTAGTCATTGTTGCCGAACAATGTCTTGTTCATTTTATTACATTGTAATTTTTTCTCTATTCCTTCACTTGTTGTGCATTTCAAAGTAAAGGGCATGCGCTATAAAAATCCACTCATCTATGCATAAGCAAATTCTTGTTCTTCAAATGCATATGTGCACTTTTGGATATTTGTGTACATATGTACATATGTGTTCTAAAATTCACTAGGCATGAGAAGTTGCACTTTCGGCGCTTTATCAGTTTGGTATTTTGTGTCGCAGAAACACAATTTCGCCAGCTCTTGTTCTTTTGGTACGTAAAAGGCGGAGCTATGAAAGCTGGCCAGTCATTTTTCTGTCGTCTGGCCGCGAGAGGCCATGTCTGGCTCTTCCGCTCTTCGCGTGGAAATTTAGCGCGAGAGGCACTGTTCTTTGCTTTCCACCGTTTCACCCCTCTTGCTTGCTCCCCCTCCCCCTCCCACGCCCGATCGGGTTGATCTTTTCAACTTCACTACTGGGCTAAGTCACATCGTAGACAGGTTCAAGCTGAAATGGGTCGAGGCAATCGAGTCTCCGCTCTCGCCGGCACTTCGAAGACTGAAGACGGTGCGCCTGGACAGCAGGACGGTCAGTTTGTTACGCAGAAATTTTTTTTCTGCTAAATTTAGTTAAATATAACATTTTAGATTTGAATTTTATTAGTAACAATTATTTGTTGACATTTTCCAGCGGACGACTGCCGCGTATGCGGAGCGAGCGGAGCCAGGCCCCACTACGGCACCCTCTCCTGCAACGGGTGTCGTAGCTTCTTCAGAAGATGGTGCATTTTACGTCTTCTATCGCTACTTCATATAAATATATAATAATATACGAACGTTCAAATTATTCTCGAGATTTTTGATTACTGGTACAATTTCAGCATATGGGGCAATAAACTCTACAAATGCATGAGAGAAGACAACTGCAGCGTGGCAAGAGGCGAGTGATTTCTATATGAATTAACTTTTAATTTTTATACTGTTCTTAGCATCCTACAAAAGTCGGGTCTTATCCAATGAGTTCAGGAACTCCTCGAGCGTGTCGCGGCTGCCGTCTTTCACAATGCATCGCAGCAGGGATGGACGCAATGCGTACGTCTTTTTAACTTCATACTTCATCTAGTTTTTTTTAAATCATCAGTTGATTTGAACCCGTAATTGCAGTTGTGGAGGAGACGCGCGAGCGGGGAAAGCCAGAAGCGAGCAAGCTGTCCGTGGTGTCTGCGCAAGAGTTGATGAGGCGGCAGGCAATCAAGAGAGAAGAAAGCGTAGAAGAGGAGGAGACGCCTGAGATCGACGATGAACTGCCGCCACTCGGTGAGGGCTGCTATTTTCATGGCAATATTGACACAGTGAATTCATAAAAAAATGTTCTTAACCATAATTTGAAGAGGATTACACTGAACGGTCGCTGAGTCCTCTGCGACTACGTCTCTCCGTGCACGCCGCACTCGTGCAGCATCTTATCGACCAGGTGAGTATTTCCAAGCATGACCCAGAGAGCAGCTAATACTGACGATTAGCTCTTTAGTATACCGAACTAAACGAACGCACTGTACTTTCACAAAGTATAATTAACTGGTAAGGACTCTTTTGTCAAACCCCATTTCTTCTGCAGCAACACTGGGTAGAGCAGCTGGGCTCCAGCGGGACTGGGCATCGAGGATTAGAAGATGGGAGACTCTTTCGCACCGACTTGACATTCAATGCGGTGCTGAGGGACCCTGGAAGCGCAGTCGTAAGATCACCGGTTAGATGGATGAAGGAATATATATAGAGAGCGTGAGAGAAGAAATGTTAGTAAGGGGGATAGTGAACCAGAGAGAGAGAGAGAGAGTGGCAGAAAGTGAGAGAAAACTAGTTTTAATTGTCGAATAATTGAGATATTATGGGAAGCCCGCCGTCTCGTGCAGCCCTCCGATGTGCCTTTCATCCTAACACGCGCCATCGTCCTGAGCATCGACTGGGCCACTCTGCTCAATGACTTCTACGTATGGACTCTTCTCCTTATTTACTCCTTCAATTATGAACCTCCTGCCCGCCAGCCTCGAACCAATTACCCTGCAGGCCCTGTCAATGTCCGACCGACAAGCATTGTTGCATGCACGTGGAACAATGATTTCCTTCATTACTCACGGAGTCAACTCGTTCGTTTATCTTCTCTTTCCTATTCCATAGTTTTCACAGTTTCATTTCACGGCAACTTATTCAGCTTCGTCCGTGGTGGCGGGGAGAATCTTCTCTTGCTCGACGGGACGTTCTATCCAAGGTGTTCTCGCCTCCAGGAAGAGCTGCCGTTTGCGTAAGATTTTTTTTCTTTTCACACACGTTAAACTTAAAGTATTGAATTTATTTTTATTTTTATTTTAGCATCAATCATTTCCTGAAAGGAGCTATAGCTGCCTTCGACGAGTTCTTCACTTCCATGCGTGAAAATGACTTTGACGATGGAGAAATGGCCGTACTCAAGGTTAAAAAGAATTTCTTCATTCGTAATTTAAATACATGTAAATATATGTTCTGTATTCATAGGCTCTCGCACTGTTCATGAGCACGCCGAAAATGTCACCGGAGGGCAGGAGTCACGTCGAGCAGACGAGGTCTAATCTTGCTTCAACCTTATAGCATAATTTTAAATTTAGAAAATTAAACCTCCAAATAGCTATACTGTACGTGGAAATGCGGTCTCATTGTCTTATTTGCCACTGAACCCAAGAGGTATGTACAGTACATTGAAAAGCTACGAACAAGAGCCAGCTCGCACAGCAAAATTGTACTGAATACTAATTGAACAGATGATCATCGTAAGATATCAAACTGCTCACGATATTAATGTGTCCTCTTCAGGATGCGCTACGTGGATGCCTTATACGCGCACATTCGCCAGCGCCGCCCCGAGTTGTCGGAGCGGAGAGTCGCCATGCGCGTCGCCAAGATTCTGCTGCTTCTGCCACTCGCAAAGGTACTAAAGTCATTATTTATGAGTCTTTTCCAAATCGTAAATGTCTTCAATGCAACTTAAGATTCTCTCGACCATGTCTTCTGTGCGAATCAAGTCTTCTAACTTTCAGCGCGTGGCATACGAGCAGGATATAACGATCCAGTCCCTTGCCCTCTGCAATGTCATCGACGACCTTCACGGGCTGCCTTACGAGGTCCACGCTCCAGATACAACAGCCTACGAGTAAATCACGAAATAGGAATATGGTTTTTCTCCCGCAATAAAACTATTTATCTTGTTTATTTTGTTGCTAGCTGCCTACGCATTTTTTTACCTCATCCTGTGCTTTCTTCAATACGCGCCAGTCTGCCATGAGAAAATGCAACGCATAATGTCATTGCTTTGATCTCCGTGAGTATTCAAAAGACTCGATAATTATGCATGCACTACGATGATTAAATCATTGTTATTTGCTTTATTTATTTATTTATTTTATTAGGGTATGCAATAATGGGAAGTGATATTTTTTAGCGATGACATTTGCTTGTTACAACTCTAAATTGTAATGCTGATTCGCATAAAAAGATGTTGAGCGATAGGAAAATTTGCAAAGCTTGATTTAAAGTGGAATTTTATCATTTTGTCACGGGTTACTTTATCCTATTCTATGACATTTCGGAACCACGTTTTGCCTGGATGAACAAGCCACAAAAGTTGCACTTCCTCCACGTGCTTTCTCTGTCTAGCTTCTTTTCGTTTATCTATATGTATGTCTACATCGGTTGTGTTCTTGCAAAGAATAAACGTTGTATTGATGGACAATGGAGTCGAATTTTGAATGACAGGCGCCAACACACCGGGTCACTATTTGTAGCTTATCTCATGAATTACAACGCTTTTAGCTCCTTCTGCTTATAATACCTATCACAATTTTTCAAACTCAAATAAAATAAACTTTTCTTGACCAATCTGGAACCAAATCTCGCATTCAGCTGTCGTTCTCATGATGTCCGTAGATATCCCTATTTCATTACAAGGGTGAATTGGAAATGTTGAGCGGGTGAAACAGCTTGAAGAAAGAGAGAGAGAGAGAGAGACAGACAGACAGACAGACAGGCAGAGAGACAAGCGTGAAACAGTGCATGTTGATTTCAACAGCAGTCGTTTGTTTAGACTCACAAACGGACCGAAAGAGGAAGCGACCCGGTAAAATACATTCTGAGGCAGAGAAAAAAAAGATTCGTTACTGATGTGAGCAGAAATCAAGGCTTGAACGGCACCGATGTGCGTGTTGGCGGGAATGCGAAGCAGTGAGAGAAGAGTGAAAAGAAGAGAGAGAGAGTGGGAAATAAAAGAGAGAGAGAGAGAGAGAGAGAGAGAGAGAGAGGGAAAGAGAGCGGGGGGAGGGAAAGAGAGAGAGAAGGAGGGAAGAGAGAGAGAGAGAGACAGGCGCAGAATGAAAGTGAGGGAGCATAAGAATAAAAACTTTTGTGCGGAACTATTTTTCATGAGAAATGAAGCTGATCAGACAATGCAATGATCTCAATGGACAAGCGCCCCTCTGCACAGCAGACTCAACAACATATGCCCTTAGTCAGAAACATTACACCAAAGTCCCAGAAGCACGCGCTCTAGAAGCGTGGGGCCTTCCGTGTCGATCGCTTGATCAGTCTTCGAGGTCGCTGTGCGGCCAGAATAAGATGGGACGGCGGATAAACTGCGCTGCCGAGGAGAATTCGGAAGGTCAGTATGGTCAGTTTCAAATAGAACTTCTTCGTTCGGCCACATATATGGTTGCAGGACATTTTCTATCAAAGACTTTGTCTTGAGCATTGCATAATAGCAAAGCTTCAACACGCACTTCCACCTTTCTGAACAGGTGGATCCCTGTCGCGTGTGCGGCGCGAGCGGCGGATGGCCCCACTTCGGCGCCATCGCCTGCAACGGCTGCCGCAACTTCTTCAGAAGATGGTCAGTCTATTCTTCACTCAATCTTTTCCTCTATTCTATGTTGCTTCTTTAGCACACGGAACAACAAGAGTTACAAATGCGAAAGTGATGGAACCTGCAACGTGTCAAGCGGTCAGTCATCGCTCCCATCCACGTTAATTGCTTTTCTTTCAGAAAGTCGCCGAGCATGCCGTGGCTGTCGGCTTGCGCGATGCAAGGCGGCAGGGATGGATGCAATGCGTATGTCTCTTGCTTCTATTTTTGCCTTTAGTATTTGTATTTTAGGCTAGCAGACATCGAATTGAAAAGAAGGATGTGATTTGAGTAGTGGAGAGCGAGAGGGAACGGCGTGAACCGGCAAGCGCCGTCGTGTCTGCCCGCCTGTTGATGCGGCAGAACGCGATTCAGGAAGCTCAGAAAATGACAGGCACGTATGATCGAGATTCATCCACTACATGATTTGCCATGCTTTGTCTACGGTGCTTTGCCAGCCGAGAAACTCGTCCACCTCTCAAGAAGAGTGTTTATTCGATGTTTACAAGATATCGCCCCTAGTCCTCTGCTGCTGCGATTCTTCCCGCACGCAATCGTCGTGCAACATCTCATCGAGCAGGTTAACACTCAATTAAAATTTGGTACTGATAAAAATTAATTATTTCAAGCCTTGGTGGCTCTTGAGAACTAACTTTACGCAGCGAAAATCTGCTGCGCTGAAAAACTGCATTGACATGGGTGATCAGACAAGCATGTATGTATAAGCACAGGTATTTCAATTCGCAGGAACGCAGGGTTGAACAAATAAGCACGAGCGGGACAGGCGGCAGCGGGCTGGACAATGGAAGATTGTTCCGAACTGACTTACCGCTTAAGGCAGTCTTGAAGGAACGTGGAATCGCCGCTGTGAGAACACTAGTTAGATGGACGAGGAGGGAGAACGAGCGAGAGAGTGTCGCTCAGAGAGCAAGATCAAATCCTTAAGATCTGTTGGGAGGCCCAACGTCTGATCCAGCCCTCTGACATTCCATTCATCATAACGCGCGGCGTGGTCTTCGGCATCGATTGGGCCAATCTACTCAGTGACTTCCTTGTATGGATTTTTTTCACTTTATTCTTTGCCCGTGCTGATGTCCTCCCTCATTTCACACCCAAACATCTCCAATTACAGGCCCTCGCGATGACTGACCGTGAGGCACTCTTTCGTGCGCGCGGCAGTACGGTCGCCCTCCTGGTCAACGTAGTCAACTCGTCGGTTTACCTTCATTCTCTTTTAATAAGTTTTTTTTATCCAATTGAAATGAACACAATGTTATAAATTCTTATGGCGTACAATATCTATGAATAATTAAAATAAAAAATTGATATAATCAAGCTCAAAAAAAGGCTTTCTCAGTTTCGTCCGTATCGGCGGCGGCGTGATGCTCATGCTGGACGGCACTTTCTACCCGAGGAATCCGCAAGTGCAATCCCAGCTGCCTCTCGCGTAACTCACGGAATTCCGTATTCCGGAATTTTGTCGGTCCACAGATTCTTTTGCAGAGCCAATCACATCGGGAAGATGAACATGACAACGACCTTCGACGACGTCTTCTCTGCAATGCTAGAAATTGCCATCGACGACGGAGAAATCGCCGTGCTCAGAGTCGGCACGTTTTGTTTTACATTTCTTTTAAGTATCCATGTATACTAATTTATTTTAAAGAATATACATTTATATTCATATTTATATACATACATATGTTAAATATAATAAGAATAATAATTGTAATAGTAATAATAAAAATATTGCGTGAACGTCATGTCTTGGTTGTAGGCGCTGGCGCTGTTCATGAGCACGCCGAAGCTGTCGAACCAGGCGAGGAGTCACGTCGAGGAGACAAAGTACTCACGCTTATTATTTATTTTTTTTTTCGAATACTTATCGTAAATATTTCGACCTCCAGGACGCGTTACGTAGACGCGTTGTACGCGCACATTTGCCAGTGCTGCCCCGAGTTGTCGGAGCGGAAAGTAGCCACGCGCGTCGCCAAGATTCTGCTGCTTCTGCCACTCTTCAAGGTGTTGCCCCAGTTTTCACAATGATTTCATTTATTGGCGAGTTCTACCGCAACGATTACTACTCGAGCCGTAATATTTCCAGCGGCTATCCTACGAGGGGGACCAGGCCATCCAGGCACTCGCCGTCTGCAATATCATCAGTGGCCTCCGCGGTCAAATAATGAAAGGATTTGATGCTGATCATGCCTGGATTCTGATGCAAGGAAGTGAGCAAAAGAGGCAGGATCGTGGAAATGTAAACAAAGTGTGGGAGGGACCAAAGAACTGGGGAAGAGTGTAGTCTGACAATGAGCTAATTCGAAAGCAAGTATGACGCAGAGAGTTTGTCGAGTGACATCGCAGCAGTTAGAGAGAGAAAGAGGAAGAGATAGAGAGAAGAGAGAGAGAGATGGTTGGAGGGAGTTAATAATGAGATGCCTCGTGGGGAAGTGTTTGAAAGATAATAGATCATACCCTTTAGATAACGCTCAACACATGACGCATTTTGGCCCCATTGGTGCAAGGCAATCCATATTCCGAGAATCAATTCCCGCTGTCCGTGACACAATGTGAGAAAGACGTGCAAGGCGGTGTTCAGGATACATAAAAGGAACACCGTCACACCCTTTGAAAGAGTTGAGAAACTACGGTGGAGTTCGAGATCCCTCTCCGGCCAGACTAATATGGGAAGGCGGGCGAATCGACCAGCAACAGAGACTACCGCCACTCAGCAGGGTCAGCCCGAACTGCTCGGCGATTTTATTAAACTCGGAAGCTTCAGATGGCAGCTGCTGCATGTGTGCTCGCTTGCGGTATCCGCCGCCGCCACCGCCACCGCCGCCGCCTCCGTACGCGCCACCGGCGGGCGCCGCTGGGGTGCACCTACTTCTCCACCGCCGCCTGCGGAATAGCCGCCTCCGCCGCCGGTCGCAGCGGCATTGCCGCCTCCGCCGCCGGTCGCAGCGGCATTGCCGTCACCTCCGTAGGCGCCGCCAAATGGGGCAGACGGGGCCGCGCCTCCCCCTCTGCCGCCGCCTCCAGCATATCCGCCTCCGCCTCTGCCGCCTGCCGCAGCAGCACCGCCGCCGCCACCTGAAAGTGCGTTCTAATACCGATGAATTTTGAATGAAATGATGAAAAATGTTCACCATTTGTGATTTCGAAGAGAAATATGAATTAAATCACTGTTAGAAGCGAGGACTATTTAATAATGACGGTGAAAAACTGGCCGGAGCGTGGCGGGCACGGGCAGTACATGCCATCGCCTCCGGGCGATCCGCCAGAGCCTGCCTCGCCAGGCGCACCGGGCGCGCCGGGTGGGCCATCGTTTCCGGGTGCGCCGGCCGGTCCGGGACTGCCAGCCGGGCCAGGGGTGCCAAATCCTGAAGAACCTGGTGCGCCGGCCGGGCCAGCAAGACCAGTGGGGCCCGGCGGGCCGGACGAGAAGCTCATGCGCATGTGACCCCCGCCAGCGCTGCCATTAGAGCCAGGAGCGCCAGGTGTTCCGTCCGGTGGGTCCGCACCGGGGGGTCCGGGCGGGCCGGGCTGAAACAACCGACGTATTTAACTATACTTTGCATTAAGATAATGAATGTCCCTTCCTCCCTCTCTCTCTCTCTTCCTTTCGCTCTCTCTCTCTCTCTCTCTCTCTCTCTTTCTTTATCTCTGTCATTCTCCTTCTCTATCTCCAATCCAACATTTTACATTTTCTCGATCACGAATTGAGCCTCGCCGTGCTTTTCCTCCTATTTTTCAAATTTTGAAGCGATAACGACCTCACTTCCTGCGTATGAGCCACGCTTTCCGGGCCCACCATCTGGTCCGGGTCCACCGGCCGGGCGCGCCGGGTGAGCGCGAGATGCACTGCATGGCCTGCGGAAAAGCCATCGCCATGCCTGCCATGCCAGGCTGTCCGGGCCCGCCATTGTTGCCAGGTGCTGGAAAAAGCCAACTTATTCTTTGCCATTTCTTTCTATTAAAACATTTGGATTCCACTGCCCTTGCGTTTTTTTTATAGAATAAATAATACAAATTATTATATGAAATACCGTTTTATTGAATAATTCTCAAAACTGACTTCCTGCGTCTCCATGCGTGCCAGGTGGTCCGGGCTGGCAAGCGCCTCCGCCACCTCCTACACCACCGCCGACGGCCGCCGCGCCCCCTCCGCTCGCATACTGGCGCCGGACACGCTTGAAAAGCATATCCTCTGCCAATCCCTTCCATGCGGCGTCCACCATGCTCTGCAAGCAACTTCTCACTTCAAATGGTCGTTCTAATACAAGTGCATTTCAAGCTATGCTCTCCTCATGACGTTTGAATGGGTGAAGAGAGTGAAGAAACAGAACCTTGAAGTCGCCGAGCTCGCCGAGCACCTCTCGCTGCATGGAGTTGACGTCGCTGACGACGGAGAGAAGGGCGGCGAGGGAGAGCGAGAGAAGGACGACGGCGCCCGCCGTAGCTGCCGTGATGAAGGATACGTGGCGGCTGGTCGACGAGGACATCGCGGGCCTTTTCAAGGGAAATCGAAAGAATAGAGTGATGGGCATTACAGGATATCATTCATTTATTCGGATTAAAGAAGAGTTCATCGTCTTATCCTTGGGAGTAAATAAATTTTGTTTAAAAATTACACTAAAATCTTCTTCAGTAGCGACTCTCAATCGAAGACAGTTACAGAAAAAGAAGAAAAAAGATTATGAAGAAGAAAGACTACCTTCCTTTTTGTGAGACGGTTCTGCCTCATATCCCGAACCATGCATTTATACCCCTTCTCATTCGTGTTCTTCTTGACATTGTGAACATTCCACTTTCACTTGGATCTACGGCAATTTGAAATGTAGCGGTCTCCTGTGTTTATGAGAGAGTTAGAAGACCAGTTTGAAATGTAGCGGTCTCCTGTGTCTATCGTAATACAGTGCATAAATGTGAACTATATACTCTTTGCTCAGACACTTTCATACAATGCAAAACGGGATTCATTGCTGACTGCCTGGCCCGGCTGCTAACTAGGAGTTCCTGTTTCCGGGCATTTACTATAGTGGAAAGAGGAGTTCTTTCGGTTCTGATTATGCATTACAAGTGAGTCTGTAAGGAATTGCCCAACGAAATCTCTTATCACCTATGCAAAATACAACAACAATTTGCAAAAGGAGAAAAAGAGATGAAGAGAAAGAGGAGGGAGAGAGAGAAATTAACAAAGAGAAGGATTCTTTCTCTTCTTTTCGCCATCATAGAATAGAATAAGTTGGATAAAGTACACAGAAGCCCAAGAGAACTATGGATGAAGGTGGTGGCTTTTGTTTGCTTCCGCATTCAATAAACGAGGAAAGCAGAGGGATCGAAAACGCATGCCAGATGGAGGCTGACAGTGTTGGATAAAGAGTCTCATTTCTCTCTCCCTTTGCTCTCACAGTTTCAGAACACACTCTTCGCCTCTCTCTCTCTCTGTCTCTCTCCCTCTCTCTCTTTCTTCCTCTCTCTCTCTCTCTCTCTCTCTCTCTCTCTCTGCCTGTCTCCCTCTCCCTCTTCCTCCCTCTCTCTCTCTCTTCCTTTCGCTCTCTCTCTCTCTCTCTCTCTCTCTCTTTCTTTATCTCTGTCATTCTCCTTCTCTATCTCCAATCCAACATTTTACATTTTCTCGATCACGAATTGAGCCTCGCCGTGCTTTTCCTCCTATTTTTCAAATTTTGAAGCGATAACGACCTCACTTCCTGCGTATTTCCACGTGATTCGATGTGGCGCATCATGGCAAAACAGGGCCTATATCCAAAATGAATGCATAATATCCACTTTTCCATTTTCTCGTCGTAGTCTTATAGGATTTCCGGCATTAGCCAATCTTTTCCGCACAGAAACAAACAATTTGCAAAGTCTTTTCAATATTTCAGCGGAGATTCATCAACACACGACGATGTGCCATTCAAGAGAAGAAGGTCGGCAGTTTTAATTCTGTTCCACTAATTTACATAAAACATATGTGCACCTCATTGACTTTTTATCCTAGTCTGTTATGCAAATTTTGAACTCTTTTGACCTCGAAGTTGAATTTACAAATCGCGACGTCGTTATTGCAATCCACTTTTCTGCCCGTTGATGTTGAGAGAAGAGATGGGTGTTCCACAGCTTTATCTTCGGGACACAAGCAATTCTGCTAACAATCACCATCTGTCTAGACATAGCATAAACTTTTCTCGTTTTGGATAAAAATTATATTTCTGTCTTATATAATATTCTTCTGTATTTTTTCTAGGGGAGAAGCCTACGGTAACAATAAACCAGCAGCAGTACTCTCAAGGAAGAATGGCTCAGTCGGACATGGATAAACTTATCACTGTTCTTCTCGTCCTCATCCTTCCCGTACTCTCAGATATCTCTTCTGCTAATAAACTTTTTATTTCAATGCAATCGAAAGATGCACGGCGAATGCCTCCTTTTGTTTACAGCATTCTGCTGCGCTTGTTATGCCACGAAAGTTCAGATATTAAGAACTTTTCACAACAAATTAATATAATTACTCCAGTAAATAAAAATACTTTTTTACGATAAAAAATAAGCTTTTTGCAGCCACTGGGCGTCTGGTTCTCCGCGAAAGAGTGCAACGGACATATCTGCCTGAACATTTGTCTCTGCCTCCTCGGCTGGTTGCCTGGAGTCATCCACGCCATCTGGTACTGCTTCATGCGCGATTAGAAGACGCTTTCAACTTCCCGCCAATTCCACCTCACAATTCAATCGACACCTTGTGCAATTCCGTCGTTCAAGCCGCATTCCGTTCACTAATCTTGTTAATAATTCCATATTTGTTTTAAATAGTTGAATAAAGCAATAATAAACTACATAGCTCCAAATGCCTTGGCTGCCCATGCGGGATAAGGAGATTCTCAATTAGAACTGTGAGAAGCATAGAAAGAGAGAGGAAAAGAAGAGAGACGGAAAGAAGCGAAGACCCGGTGGAAACCGACAGACCGCCGGTCTTCTCCGAGACTGGGCAAACTTCTCTCAGGCATAGCTACGAGATCTTATGGAGGCTGTCCATCGAGCTTAATATCCAACGTACTTTCGTGTCTGCGCCTCTCTTATTTCATGCTCTTGATCTCTTTAAATTCCACAACTATAAATTTATTTCTAACCATAAGTTATTCCTAATTGCGTAAATAAAGATATTAGAAGAGTGTATTGAAAATTGCCGTATTATTTTAAACAATTCCAAAATACTTTTCAAAATTCTCTTCTACGAAGGCGGATTCGGACAAGGTAATTTTCAGATTCCGCGTTGTCTGGCTCTTCCTCATTCGCACGTAGGCTGTAATGAAGCTCTCCTTCTTCGTCGCCGTAGGTCTGGATGGGACTGGGAACATTTTTCAACGACCTTTATCACCAACTGTCTGACGGCAACAAATGAATTAGGCAGAGCAACGGGAAGAGAGACCGTTCACTGTGCGCGAAACATGATGGACTGACAGTTGAAGTCAGGCAAAAGCCACGTAAGCAGAACTTCGCTTATGTGGAATAATAATTACCACCAAACAGTATTATAATAGCGGCATTCTTAGAATGCACAACTCGGCAATGCAAACAGTAATGCAATGCAAATTAGAAAAAGAGGGTTACGAAAGAGACGCGACAAGGCAAGGAAGAGAAGAAATTAACGATAGCTTAAGAAAGCGGCTCCATACAACCTTAAATAAAAAAAAATCAAATGAAATCAGCAAAGAAATAGGATGAAGAAGAATGAGAGAAAAAAAAACTAAATATTTTTTATCTGTATATACATGTACGTACATATGTACACACACGAAGAGGGGAGGGGTGGCCAAGTGGCAGGTGGCGCCGCATCTCATTCGCGCTCTTGTCAAAATGACAATTCCAGAAAACTAATTCCTTTTCGCTGCTCCTAGAGAGTTCAACACAATCTTCGTCGGTCACTAGCGATGAAATCGTCGGTGCCCATAGATTCCGTGTGATATGTAGATCCTCGTTCATTCAACCAGCACAGTTTTAAACGAAGAAACTGCAGTTCATGAAGAGGAAGTAACGAGAGAGTAGATCAAGAGGTATAGTAAAATCAGGTTTTCGAATGGAAGCCGTCGAAATTCCATGTAATAATTTTTGCCAATTCAATTCACTAATTAGCTCATCATATCTACTTCTCACGAGCATGATGAATTCAAATGTGCAGACGATTTATTCTAAGAAAAAAATGTCGAAATTTAAAGTCACATCGAAAATATATCTTTTAATAGGAAGCCCGTATTGTAAGAAAACTTGGTCAAATTAAAAATTGTCGAAAAATTTGAAAATCATACGCTAGTGCAAAATTAGTTTAATCTTACGTTTCTCACGTTTCCAAGGATATAAAAGGGCCCAAACAATTACTTTCCTACTCTTCATTTATTCATTTCCTACTGCTTGCCTCCGGCAGCCGAACTAACCCTCTCATCCTCTCCGCTTCTCCGCTTCTCTGCTTCTCGTTTCCGCACTCGAGTTTGCAATTTGTTGTAAAAAGAAATATTTGGGTGATTTTATTGATGATTAATAAAGAACATGCCCAAAAATGACCCAATTTGGGGAAATATGTAAAAAGTAGAACGTCACTTTTGAACAGAAGTTTAGAGGAAAAAATTGTCTCTATCTTCTTTCAGTCTTTCAACGAAGAAGAATGGCCAACGAATCGGGCTCGGACAAGATCATCATGATCATTCTCGTCATCCTCCTGCCGGTTCTTCTCTGTCTCTCGCTTTCCCCCGCTCTCCCTTCCAATCCCTTTCCCAATCCCAATATTTAAAATAATAGATTAGCCTATTATTTTATTTTCCTCTCCCTGGCCACAATCAGCCGGCGGCTCCCTTTCGATTTCATCCTCACCCTCTTGATCTCATTTCCCTCGCACTCGTCTACCTTGCTCCACTCTCTTTCTCTCTCTCTCTTTCTCTCTCTCTCTGTCTCTCTTTCTCTCTCCTTGCAGCCCCTCGCCGTCTGGTTCAAGGACCGTCATTGCGGCAAACCCGTGTGCATAAACATCCTGTGCTGTCTGTGCTGCGGACTCCCCGGCTTGATCCACGCCATCTGGTTCTGCTTCATGCGTGATCGGGCGCGGGGAGGCTGACCCTTCGAATGAGCGGCCCGTCTCCAAGGAGTGAGGGGGATACTAACCCCATCTTCCATCTCCATTCTCATCCTCCCCACTCACTCTCCCTCCCCCTCTTCGCGATAAATATCGTCCGACCACCGAGAAACGTTGATGTATCTGAGATGAGCATCAATATCATAAGTATTACAACTACATTGTTTATTAACACTCAAATGAACCATTCGAGGACAAGCTCTCGTCTTAAAATGGGATGTATAAGAAAAGAGACAAACCGTATTCTAATGCAACAGGAGTATGAAAATACAATATGTGGCATGCTAGTTAAGAGAGCCTCTCAGAAAGGGTCAAGGAGCGCCTGCCCTAGAAATTCATAATTTTTCTACAACCTTGAAAACATTATGAGGGATGTATCTAGTGTTCACAACAAAGTTTAGGCGGTCAGAAAGTTTAGAAAAAATTTTTTCACTTAGATATAAGTCGTAATGTTCATAAATTTTGGATGACCATAACTACCGTTATACTCAATATTTCTGAATAATCTTTTCACTGTTAGATTCCTTGTTCAAAACTACACAAAAAAGTCCGTGGAGACCATTTTCGAAAAATAAAATTTATATGACTTTTCTCCTATTTAAGTTTTTAAAAAGTCGTTTTCAGGCAATAACTTTTTTTTTTACTATTACGTCCAAAAAACTGAATGGTCCATGAGAAAGAGCAGGAAAAACTACACAGAATATGTTTTTGCGAGGAAAAATCTCTTATACTTTTTTTGGGTATCTGCATTTGAATATGGGTTTCTGAGCAAATTTTGGCTTTGGCTGCAAACCATAATTTCTTTAAAACTTCATAAATTTTAAAACGGATTAGTCCATTCGATGTAATTTTTTATCCTCTTTAAAATGGTATATACTTTGTATGCAAAAGAAATTAGTCTAAAGGCCTAAAATTGACTTTTTGTGTTTTTGGCCAAATTCTGGTTTTAAAATACTCATTCTTTGGATCATTAATGGGTCATATAGACCGAATTACCACATAATATTTATTATACAAGAAAGAGCAGTTAAAACTGAGTCGGGTACAGCTTTTTAATCAAAATCTGAGGATACTTTTTTTGGGAATATGTATTTGAATCCTGACCGTTGAAGGCGATATTGCTGCATATTTTTTGGCAATTATTTCAAATTAGTTCTTTTGAAACATCTAGCACCTAATAATATGTATTCCAGGATTCTTTGAAGTTTTTTCATGATATACCACTTAAAAGTACTCTAAAAGTCAAGAAATTTCATTTTTACGAGCCTAGAAGGCGAAATAAATGTATGAAAACTCCTTCGAAGCCAACTATCAGGTCATTTGTGAATCGGATTACCAAAAAGGTCATAACCATTCGAAAGAGCAGAGACTTTTACATAATATATCCTTTGATGAAAATGCAAAACCTGTACATTTTAAAGAAATCTTGAAATTTCAAAAAAAAATCCACGAGATGTTTCGACTATTTTGAGCTGTTCTGCGAATGCTGGTACCAATGGAACTTATGTTCTGAAAACTGTGCCGTTAGGTAGTTTGAGACGAGAAACATAAATTTGACGTTGATTTTCTACTTTTGACTACCATCCATGGTACTTTTGCCAAAGGAATGAAATATATAACGCAGAAAAATTTCATTTCGATCAAGTGAACCATGGATGGTAGTCAAAAGTAGAAAATCAACGTCAAATTTATGTTTCTCGTCTCAAACTACCTAATGGCACAGTTTTCAGAACATAAGTTCCATTGGTACCAGCATTCGCAGAACAGCTCAAAATAGTCAAAACATCTCGTGGATTTTTTTCGAAATTTCAAGATTTCTTTAAAATGTACAGGTTTTGCATTTTCATCGAAGGATATATTATGTAAAAGTCTCTGCTCTTTCGAACGGTTATGACCTTTTTGGTAATCCGATTCACAAATGACCTGATAGTTGGCTTCGAAGGAGTTTTCATACATTTAGTTCGCCTTCTAGGCTCTTAAAAATGAAATTTCTTGACTTTTAGAGTACTCTTGAGTGGTATATCATGAAAGAACTTCAAAAAATCCTGGAATACATATTATTAGGTGCTAGATGTTTCAAAAGAACTAATTTGAAATAATTGCCAAAAAATATGCAGCAATATCGCCTTCAACGGTCAGGATTCAAATACATATTCCCAAAAAAAGTATCCTCAGATTTTGATTAAAAAGCTGTACCCGACTCAGTTTTAACTGCTCTTTCTTGTATAATAAATATTATGTGGTAATTCGGTCTATATGACCCATTAATGATCCAAAGAATGAGTATTTTAAAACCAGAATTTGGCCAAAAACACAAAAAGTCAATTTTAGGCCTTTAGACTAATTTCTTTTGCATACAAAGTATATACCATTTTAAAGAGGATAAAAAATTACATCGAATGGACTAATCCGTTTTAAAATTGATGAAGTTTGAAAGAAATTATGGTTTGCAGCCAAAGCCAAAATTTGCTCCGAACTGTTTAGGTCATTGTGGAATCTCAAACCTGGGTGAAGTGGACACCTCTCACCGGAATAATTTTTTTCTTATGTACTTCACCAAACTTTAATTTCCAAACTGCAGCACAGCAAAAAGTTCAACCGAATGGGGTTCGAACCTGTGACGTTCAAAATTGAAAGCGAGCGCGCAACCCACTGCGCCACGCATTCCACGCTTTGTAGTCACAAGCAAGATACCGACAATCGCAAACATTGGTCAGCAACCGACATCCTCAATTTATGCAAATTTTTAAAAATCAATATAAAATCGCCAGAGGCTATTTAGGAAAAATTGAAAATGCCAGAATCATTTTTTCGACCGTAGTAATCGATCTGGACAGGTGCGATCAAAATCCGCCACCTTACGCTTAGATGGTTCCCTCGTCAGAACTTCCTCTCATTATTTACATATTTATCGTTAGTCGGGAATATATCTTCAAGTGTTCTCACGATATTACATATTATTGTGTTGAATAAATGAATATGTAAAAGGCGATTTTTTTTTCTAACTTCATTTTTCAGGTTTGCCTTTCTTTTTAGAATTAAAATCGCACTAGTATGTGCCATTTCTAAAGGCATTTTGCATCTTTCACGACAGCCCTATTGGCCCGACCCGTCGAAATTCCATATTCTAAAATGCTAACTGTTTTTTTTATTCGAGTGCAATTGTGAACGATTCACTGAAGTAATTAGGAACAACTAGTGTATCATTAGCATGACGAATTCAAATCTGCAGATGATTCATTCCAAAAAATACAGCCTGAATTGTAAGTTACATTCATCGAGAGCACACATGTATGTACATATATCTTATTGTTAGAAGTAATGTGAAGCTCGCGCTATACTACATATATATAAAACAAATTCAAATTTAAAATACTTAGCCGATTTGTTTGAAAATGATGGACTTTTAGAAATAATTACCTTAATCTTAGTTTTCTCACGTTTACAAGGATATAAAATTGCTGAATAACTTCATTTCCACTGTGTATCTCCGGCGAAAGCAGCCGACCTCCCCCCTGTTCGCCTTCCTTTCTCGGGCTCTCTGCTTCTCGGTTACTTACTTCACTCTGTTATTAAACTATTTGGGTAATTTTTTGATCATTTATAGCAAACATGCTCAACTTACAATTATTTTATTATTTGTTTTAAGGTTATCTCATTCGTGCTCTTCTTTTCAACCCAATCTGAGGGCTATATAAAGACCGTAAAAGCAAATAGAGGTATAAAGTAAAAGGTCATAGTTGAATAGAATTCTAATTCTACATAAATTTAAACGGAGTTCTAAAACTTCTTTCAGTCTTTCTGTGAGGAAGAATGGACAATGGCAGTGACAGACTCGTCATGATTCTTCTCATCTGCATCCTGCCGGTTCGCCCCATCCTCCCTTCTCTTTCCCTTCCCAATCACTTCCCCATACCTTCCCACGGCCACAACCAATGGTCTCTCCCCTTCGATTTCATCCCCTCCCATCCCACAATCTCTTCTCTCATCACTTTCTCTCTCTCTCCCTCTCTCTCTCTCTCTCTCTCT
Organism: Allodiplogaster sudhausi; assembly: GCA_945643635.1. Lineage (NCBI taxonomy): Eukaryota > Metazoa > Nematoda > Chromadorea > Rhabditida > Diplogasteridae > Allodiplogaster > Allodiplogaster sudhausi. The sequence goes on along the minus strand of CALZFC010000007.1, from coordinate 739,293 downwards.
CTCTCTCTCTCTCTCTTTGTTGCAGCCTCAAGGAGCGTATCTGCGGCATGCAAGTGTGCATAAACATCATCCTCTTGTGCTTCTGCTACCTGCCCGCCCTGATCCACGCGATCTGGTTCTGCTTCATGATTGATCGTGCGGTGGTGTACGTCGCGCCTCCGCCGCCCCCGCCCCCCTAGTATCCCCCTCCCCCGCCCCACATGCGGTACTAGAGAGGGCAGAGTTCCTCCAGCACATCCAAGCAGAGAAAGTGATCCTCCCCATCTTCCCTTCTACCCCCACTCATTCTCCCCATCTTCACGATAAACTAGGTCCCACCCCCGAGCAATCCGTATCTGAGATGCTAGCATGAATACCAACCAGTACAACAACTAGTGTATAAACACTCACACGAAACATTCGAACAGAAGCTCTCGTATCAAAATGGGATTTCTAAGAAGAGAATCAAGCCATACTCAAAGGTAACAGAATAATGAACAACGGTTTATGTGTCATGCTAGCTAATTGAGCGGAATGAAAGTAAACCACACATATGTAGATATGTAATTAGTTTATGTCGGGACTCGATCACATCCGCGATGCGGATGAAGTCAATGCACCCGATATCGAGCGAGTTCGCGCCGTCCACCTCGTCGGGCAGGGCTGGCCTGACGGAGAAGTCTTCTCGCGAGGCATGAGCCGTAGCCACTGGGCGATGGTGACGCGGTAGGGGCGAACGAAGTAGAGGGAGACGAGGGGAGACGCCGCGGGCATACACGAGAAGATCACGTACACCAGGTATCTCAATGGGAAAGCACTCTGAAGCTTTTATTATCCAAATGGTCCAACACATATAGAGCTACTATTTATTTAACATTATCTTGAACGCTGAATAAGAAGCTGTGGCCGAGAAGAAACGAACTCAATTATGGTAAAGTTGATGATTTCGAGATGATAGAGCATGTAGATGGTTATGGGCGGGAATACAAAGAACATCGGAAGCAACGCTTGAATCACCAATGCCTGAATATTCAAGGCTAAAGAGATATCCAAGCGAATTTCTACAGTAAAAAATGGACCACATAAATATTCAAAAAGAAAAGAAAAAAGGACAAAGTTTAGAAAGAGTAAAAAGTAAAACCTTAAGAAGCAACCGATGGCCCCGTCGGGCATTCACGCTCGTCACCTGCAAAACAGACAATTTACCCTCTTATCTCATTTCACAAAGCAACCTACATACATACATGCATATATCTCTCCAAATTTAAGTTGCACAATAGAGCACAAAATTGTTCTGCATCACACATTAGCTTTTTGCCTCACACTTTGATTCCATATTTCTTTGATATTTTAAATAAATTTTCGTATTTACATTTTTTTAATACGAATGCATGTCTGACCGCCATGAAGTGATCCTGGTCAAGAAAGCGGCTGACGCGGCGATACAAGGTAACCACCCCGACGTAAATCGGAAACATTGGCACCACAATCGTGATCAATGTCACGACAGTCAACGGCTGGCGCAGCATGTGATTACCTGCGGGAAAATGACATATTTCCTCGTAAATGCTACCACATTCAAATCTCGAGTAAGCGAATCGCTAGCTACACACATACTACGTTGACATAAAACATCACTGGTATGTATATGTACATGGATACTAATGTCTACAAACATTTGTCGCAGTTCCAGATAACTACCACGTTATTCTAATTGGCATGGCACGTTTTCTTCCTGTATTGAATACAATAAAATTGTATATTACGTTTGAGGTAAACATATTTTTCATGTACCATAATCAAGGAAAATTGCCTGTGATGACGTAGCCGGTTAGATTGTAAGCCGGCTTGTTCTCCGCAAGATAAGCACGGATGAAGGCAGGGTCAGTCTCCGAGTTTATGAAGAGAATCTGAGAAGAACATTAAAAATTGGCTGTTCTTCGGTTGCGAATGAGCGATGGAGATCATGAGAGGATGAAAGAGAGGGACAGAGAGAACTAATTCTTTGTACTCTGGACATGAAGACAGACTAGAGCTATGTTAAGAAAAAAATTACGAATTACTGAGATAATGAAACGAAATCACTGACTAATTGCCCAAGGGGGACCAAGTAAATAGCAGCCAGCAACAGAAGCACTTCTCTGTAACACAACAAACTGCTATCACTTGAGAATACGGTACTATAGAATAACATAACATTAAATTATGATGTAGACAGTCATACTATTCGCGGTCATTCCTGCTTATATTTATTTTTCTTCGGTACAATGAGTAATCAAAGTTCTTTGATGCATAAAAATATGTAACAAAGAAGAACAATCTGACTGAATGTCTAAACTCTAACAAATAGAACAACACTCAAACCTTTGCGTGGGAGAGTCCTTCACGAGCACATAATAACGGAAGCCGAAGCTCACCTCAAAGAAACCGAAAGAGTTCACCTTTCAAAGTATTTTCTTCTCTATCACATTTAATTAGAACCTGTGCATTCGTAGTAGATAAAAATGCGAAAGGGAATTAATTTTTTTAGAGAAAAAAACCAGTGTAAAATGACTGATAGTGAAACTAAACCGGAAAGCATAGAAAGAGAAAGAAGAGCGCGTGAAGTTGTGCACAGTAGACGTGGTAGGCGAACTGAATGGTGCGTATTCATTTATGACATTTTGTTGTAATAAAGAGCACATTTGCTTTTTGTTAGAAGTTTTTTATTCAGCACAATTTGATGATGAAACAAAATAAGAGAAGATTGTGAAATGTATATAATGTAGTAGATATATAAACCGAAGCGAAGAAAGAGAGAATCGGCTGACCTGCTCACCGAAATGCCGCGCGGCGCCCAGCGAAATGTATGCGAACGCCCACTTATTTGGAATTATCCTAGAAATCAAGGGAGTTCATTCTAGAACGGTCGCAATGTGAACGATCAAACGAAGGGGAACAAAATGAAAGAGAATGAGGGGCTGGAAGGGAGTGGAGATGAATGAATACCTGCACTGCATTACTGTAGTCGCAAGCGAGAAAGAGATGTCACTCAGGGCATTGTTGGCAAGAAGAAGACGATAGGCACGGAGAGAACGAGGAGAGTGAGTGGCGATGAGGAAGAGAAGCAGACAGTTCAGGCAGAGAGCAACGGAGCCAGTCACGTAGAAGCAGACGGAGAAGAAGCTGTCGTAGAAGGAGATCAGGTCGGCCATCTGAGAGAAAGAAAAGAGGGTGAGAGAGACGGAGAGAGAGTCGGAGAGAGAAATCGACGGAGAACGAGAAATAGTCGAAGAAAGAGCAGATAAAATAAAGAAGACTATTACAAGATGAAAATAAAGCCAACACATGAAGCTGAACCGAAAGCTATATGTGAGCCAAGCCTTTGGAACAACCATTTCTTCAGGGCTAATTCAATTTCTCTTGTCTCATTCAGAAACTGGCAGCAGTGATGCTTTTATTCATAAATCTAGCCATACCCAGAATGCAAACGAAATTCTGCAACACACTAAACGATAGCTTGTCTTTAGCTTGTCAGTGCAAGCCAATAGAGATCCAGATCCAAAGCAGAAGCACTTTTTCCTTTCTTTCTCTCTTGTTCTCTCTCTCTCTCTCTCTCGCTCTCTTCGCGCAAAGACCCATTTATGTACTCGCTTACCATTAGCACATGTAGGTCGTCATTCCTGGAACAAGGAATTCGGTTTCTAGCTTAACGTCTCGTTAACTCCGCTTCTACAGCGGAACATACATCAACATTGCACACTTTTCCAGAGAAAATTGCGCTTGCCTGATTACAAAATCAAATAGCAAGCAATAAAAAAAATAACAAAATCATATATTCTTGAACTTTTTATTTAATTTCTCAAAATTCCCAAATGCAAAGTGCCTGTATAACCAAAAGATTACAAGACCTCTACCGAAAAGAGAAACAACGAGTAGCAGGAACAACCTTTCACATTCAATTTGCATGGCAAACGAGAGCAAATGCCGTTAGCGGAGGTGAAATGAGAAAAGGGACTTGACCTGTTGAAAGATTGAGACAGCGTAGTCGCGCCTTTTTCTCCACTCTTTTTCATCTAGTCTGTTTTTTTTCCTCTCCGTACTATTCTCTACTCTCCTTCCCTACTCGTTGCCCTCGAGTTTCTCTCCATCCTTTTTTTTTTGTTCAACTCGTACTCAACAAGTACTCGACATAGGCTACAGAAATGAATGTTTCTCCGAGAGCTATCCGATTTCACGCATAACATAGAATCTCAGCTAGAATGCGAACAAATACGCGTGAATACGAGAAAGAAGAGAGCGCCGAATCTGTGACTGAGATCCTTCGGCTATAATGAAGTCTCAGAACCACAAAAGTTCCCAGTTGACAGTCACATACTACAATAATTTATTAATTAATGCCCAAAAGAGGCACTGAGCTCTTGCACCTTCTAGCATTTTAGAACGATCCTTTTTTATTTCAAAGCTTTCAACTCGTAAAGTACTAAAAAATCTAAAATTCCAAATAGCAAAAGAAACTTTCTTCATTAAATGAGAAATCGATGATTATAGTACATATAAGTTAATGGTAAGCAGCTCATCGTATCTCGCTCTATTTACTTCAGACAAAATATAGTAGCATGGCTTTTTCCTTACTTTGTGAATGCACAACTGATGAATAAATTGCATTGGCATCGAAGGATTTCTTTTTCTCCCTATTAGTCTCATATTGATAATTCAGGCAAGACACGGCAAATGTCGTGGACAACACTTCCACAATTCGAGTGGGCGGGACAGAAGGAAATTACGCGTAGTAGATGCACTATGTGCCTATGTGTACTGCCATTTTAAGGAAGATCATGGAGGAGAGGTGAAGGTTAGTGAAGGAGACAGAAAGTGAAACAAGGAGAGAGAGAGACAGAGAGAAGTTAGGTAGAATGAGGAAGTATAAAAATTGAAGTGAGAAGGATGAACATCATAAAGTTAACAAGTTCAGCTATAATCGGAAATTAATTGTTACATGTACCGTATTCTTCTTTTGTGACAATAAAGTGCGTGTAATTGTGTGCCCAGAGAGGCTACGCTTTGTTTTACTGTTGCGCACAATCAAAGTTAAATAGACCGATGATGAGTTTTTTTTCTCTCTCTCTCTCTCTCCTCTCTTTCTTTGTTTCTCTGCTCTTTCCGTGATCTAAATTTGAATTAAATTTAGTTGTATCCTAGAGATGAACAGTACCTTCATGCACTTTTATAGCCACATTTAGATGAATGCCTTTCTTCAGAGATCTTCAAATGCCTGGGGAAAGAACATTCATCACTGGGACTTGGTGCTCGTTTAGCTCGAAATTGATGTAGCCTTTTACTTAAAATTCCAACTGCATCAGATCTTTGATCCGTACTTAGAAAGAGGTTAAGTCCCATAATCGCCTGAAGAAAAACTGTTCGTTAGGGTATGAGGTCTGCCAAGAGAAACGTCGACTGTCATGATATCTTTATCTGAATCTCCGTCTGGAGTCTTTCCTGTTGAGTGAAACAGTGATAGTGATTCTCCACTCTTTTCTAGTACAGAGAAGCGAGACAAAAATAAACATCTTTTTTTTATTAAGAAAAAAGACAAAAGATGAAACGAGCGAGAACAGAGAAGGCGGTAACACTAGAGTGAGCTCGCTATGAAGCATTCAATTTGATTTCATAAAAACACACCATCGACTATTGGTAGTGAGGAAAACATTCTTTCCTAATATTTTTTTTTGTAAAGATGAATGAAAAAGAGAAAAGAATTGTATTACCAATAGTTGGGGTGTGCTAAAAGTTGAGAGAGAAAAAATCCGTCTCTGCCGTGAACACAGTTCGCTCTGAGCAAGTAGAGACAATCAAGAAGGCGAAAAGGCGAAGGAGAAAAGGAGAAAGAAGGGTGAACCACAACAACTGCATAGAATAGGCGAACCACTGGGTGAACTGACGATTGGCTTTTGGCGCGAAACCGGGTTTTGGCGCAAAATTTGAATCGGTGTAGCAAAGTCGAGGTGCACGCGGCATGTATGTAAGCACAGGTAGAGAAGTGGAAGCATCCGAAGAGAAGATAGGAGAGAAGGCGGGAAAGAATTGACAGAGGCATATGTAAGTAAGAGCGAGAGTAGCACTACTTCCGGATCTAACAGCCTCCTAACAAAGATAGCTTTGTTAATTAGTATACGGTAGATGTGGGGAGGGGGGGGGCAACGAGGCATTATTCAGGTGTCTGGAGGGAATACGTATGGGATAACAATGCTAGAGCAAATACTGAAGAGATGGTAGCAGGGACCGAAATTTGCTATATCTTGAAGAAGGCAGGGGACAACTTCCATTAACAATGTAAGTAGGCGTGGACAATTAGAAGAGAAAAAGAACGATTCTTATGTACAATAGAAAATAAAAGAGGCAGAACAAATTACTCAACATCTTTAGGAGCGAGAAAATCCAAAAGAGGAACTAATTATTCGTAGGGTACGGATAAGAGTAATTCAGAAGGGGTACAGAGAAAGGCTATATAACTGCGGTTATTGAAACATAAATGTCCTGCCTGTATATGTTGAAAATCGCTCGTATTCGCTAGGTCAAGGCAACAAGATCAACGGGCTACAGAAACGCATAAAAGAAATGTTGGAGCCAAATTTATGACCAAAAGGATAAATGATCATGAATTCACGTATATTGACATTAGATAGAGAAGACGTCATTTACATCGATCATTCTCATTCGGAAGAAATTGAGTTTGACTGGATGTAAAGGGGAAGAGTCTAGGCAACAGTTCGTCGATATGTTACGGGGATTCAGAAGAAAAAGGTGCTCTTCAAAGAGAAAAAAACGGGATCAAGACAACTAGCAATTCTTCCATCGTAAAGTAAGCAAACTAGGGTAGCTCGAGGAAAAGCTAGCTTCACATTAGCTATTCAAATGACAAGCAATGGTACATTTTTCTTCTCTTATTAACGATCAATAAAAAAAAACGTTAAAAATGTAAAAGCGCGAAAATGAATAAAAAAAAGTGTAGAGAGCGTGGCTACTTCCGGTTTGCGCAACCGGTATCTCCGACAATGGTCTGTCTGTTTATCCGTTTCGCATTGGCGATGGGGAGCGCGGGGAAGGAAATATGTATATGCAGAAAATGGAGAGACATTTCAAAATAATAAAAAAATGGTGGAAAATTTTCTATTTTCAAATTGAAAAGTGGCGGGAAATCAGGAGTAGGATCGGTCGAGGAGAGCAGCGCCGTCCGAGGGGGAGGAGCTGTCTCCGCGAGGCCGAAGAAGAGAGTACACTGAGTCAGCTGCAGCCAGCCGGTCCAGAAGGGGCAGGATGTCCAGCAGCTCCACGTCCGAAGGGTCGTCGAACCACGTCGGCACCGGGATCTGAAGGAAGAGGGAGAGAGAGAGGATAGAGAGAAGGAGGGAGAGAGAGCGGAGAGAGAGTGAGGGAGAGAGGAGAGAGATAGTGAGGGAGAGAGGAACAAGAGAAATAGAAGAATAATGAGAAGAAGAGATTGATAGGGAGAAAGAGAGAAAGTATTATGCAAACAAAAAAACGAAACAATGACGTAAAGCTTAACTGCTTTATCTATGGAAGATAAATGAAACTGACAGCATTCTCCGGATGGAAGAGATAGCTGGTGGGTGAGTTGTCTACAATTATCGTACGAGAGAGGTCGCGGCCCAGACGGGCGAGGTCCTGAAGGGAATCGATATTTTGCATTTTGGAGGGAAAGAATGAAAGAGTGAGCTAGAGAGAGAAAGAGAGAGAGAGAGAGAACGACGCGAAAAGAGAGACTCAGGAAAAAACCCAAAAATGAACCTTAATATAGTTGCCCTTGTGGAAGACGCATGCTTCTCTGAAGAGTCGTGCACGGAATACGCCACGCTTGTCCAGGAGGTCCGCCACCGGGTCAGCATACTAAATCAACTTCTTAAGTATTTAAATACTTATATTAAGAAACTGCGTATTTATTTCTCTTTTTTTTTACAATTTACGTGCGCACATCTCTTTCATGTAAAATCGCCTATGAAAACAGTTGATATAATGATGGTCAATTAACAATTAAACTCATTATAATTTTTTCTCTAAATAATAAAAGTAATAAAAATGTAACCTTGGCCAAACTCGCAGTGAACAACACGCACTCGAACTTCTCGCCAACCCGCGCTAGGAACTCATCGACGTACGGTCTCTTCAGCACGTACACCTAGAATGCATCATTCTTCAAATTCATCTTGTGGTTGGCTGCAGAAAGTTAAAAGAAAAGAAAAACAACTACGTTATCAATTTCAGTTACTTTGTACATTTTCCTTGTGAATATTTCGTTTTCGAAATGTAAATTTGATACTTTCAATTGGGCCTAGTTCAGGAACAAAGTCTCACTTCCAACTCATCACTGATTCTTTCCTCCGGAAGGGGGAAAGGTGACACTTTACCCTAGCACAAAAAGAAGAAGAAGGAGAATGGATATTGAGAACCAGGCAGACGGGTCAGGAAGAGGGTTGCAAGGACTGATATTTCCTTCTTCTTTACTTCTACTTAATATCCTTCTTTCTCTCATTCCCTCGCTTTCTTTCTTTAAGTCCTTCACTCTATCCATACCGTCACCTGATATCACCAAGTAGCAGAAAAGGAGTGAGAGAGGAGAGGTATGATAGACATCGAGAAAGGGAGGGGAGATTATAGGTAGGTAGAGAGACAGAGAGAGAGAGAGAGAGAGAGAGAGAGAGAGAGAGAGAGAGATTGATGCGCCAGCAGGAAGGGAGAAGCGTTCAGTAGACAGGAAGGAGGGTGGAAGATCAAGTGTTTCACGTGAGTGAAGGAGCAGCCCAGAAACAGATTACACCCTTTCGCATGCCCGGTGGCAAACGTTCAGTAGATGGCGAGTGAGAGGGCGAGAAAGAACAGGTGACTGAGAGAAAGAAAAAAAGAGAGTGAGAGAGAGAGAGTGATAGAGAGAGGGAGAGAGAGAGAGAGAGAGGGTGGGCAAGGGCGAGAGAAAGACAGAGAGGGATAGAGCGAGACAGCGAGAGTAAGAGATTTGGAAGCGGAAGAGGGCTCATGATCACCGGAGGGTAGAAAAAGAAAGAAAAGAAGAAGTGAAGCGTAAGACTCTGATTGATTCTTCGATTTTCTGTCTTAAAACGCATTCCATAGAGAAAGAGAGGTTTTAGTGTTCCGGCAACTTCTACTTTCTCTTCTTTTTCTCAGCTGTTCAGCAAAGAACTTTCTCTCGGAACTCCCTCCTCATTTCCCCGCCTCTCTCCAATTTCTCATATCTCCTCTCTTTCTCACTCGCTCTCTCTCTCTCTCTCTCTCTCTCCTTTCCCTCTCAACCTTCTTCATTTCTTCACGTTTTGAGGAAGCTTTGTAACAGAAACCACGGAACGGAATGCCACATTCGTTCCAGAAAATGATTGACGTAAATGTAATTTCAGAAAGACTATTTCCTCAAACTCTGGAATAAAAACATTAACTGGGGAGGTAATAATAAAATAATAAATAATATTCTCGAAATAAAGAAAATAAAAGAAAAAGAAGAAACCTGGTGTACAACTCCGTCAATCTCAACCGGTATCACAAAGTCTGGATTCTTGACCGGCTGAAAAAAAGAATTACTTACCCATATTAACCAATTATTGAAACCTTAGGCAAACGATAAGATATTCTTAATTAAAATGCTCACATTGTACTTATTAAAATAACATCTTTAAGGGCAATTCAAAAAGCTCCAGATAGAGTACGAAATAAAGACTTCCCATCTGATAGAGTAAGAAAAAAGGATACAGTAACCTTAAAGGAGGAGTGAACGAGTGTCTCGTCGAGATCAATGATAAGGCACTTCCGATTGACATCCGACGCGCGGAGGGGAGGCAGCAGCAGCTTCTCTGCCTGCTGAAACAGGAACAACTGTTAATATTTTCTTTATTTAAGACAAGGTAATTTAATTTAAAGATTATATATGTCTCTCTCTCTTCCATCTCTCTCCCTCTACCCTAGATAACCTTCTTCCTCCCGAGTAGTCCATGTCTCATAATCTCATCAGCCGTAGGTGTCCTGCCCGGCACGAGGCTAAGATTCTTGAGAAGTAGCCGACTGGACTCTTCATGCATGGCCAGTTCATCCAGGAAGAGTCTTTTCCTCTCATCGAACTCATCTCTGCGCCCTCCTCCAATGCCATCTCTCGCCAGAGTCGTTGTCCTCCGTATCCTCGCCCTTGGTACCATAAGACCCGCGCCTACGGCCGCGACTCCTCTTCGGTCGCCAGCTCTTGAGTGGTCGTCCCAGTGATCGTCCCAGTGGTAGTTCAGCGGGTAGTGGTTCTGGCGACTTGGCTGAAGAGTGCCCTGCTGGTGATGATGCAATGGAAGTCTGCCGCCGATTTCTCCAAGTCCAAATCCCCCGCTTCTTCCTCCTCCGCTTCCACCGTTCCTGTAGTACTCCAGCGGAAGCCGTGACGCTGTCGCGAGTCGAGGGTTACGGTAATCGCCGTAGGAGACGGTTGAGGAGGGCGCGAAGAGCTGGCTCCGATAGGCTGCAAGGGAAGGACGATGCGAGGGAGAGGACGAGGCTGACGAGGACGAGAAGTGGTGGTCGAAAGCAGAGAGACGAGCGGCCGAAGGGGAAGATGAGGAGACAGGTGGGACAGCTGAGGGCGGCCCGGACGAGGGGGCGGAGCTTGTGACTATCACTTGCCCTGAGGCATCTCTTCCACCCACACCTGGTGCTGCACCTGAGCTACGCGACTGATGGTGGGCGGGGCTTCCGCGATTCTCTGAAGGAGTATAGCCATTCTGCTCCTTCCTCTGTTGCGGGTGAGGATGCCTCAATGGTGGTTGCTGCTGGGGTGACGGGGCGGCAGTAATGACGAGTTGGTGGTGGACGACGCGAGGCGGATGGCGAGCGGCAGTCAGGGGATAGCCGGCGCCAGACGCGGGAGAAGGCGAGAGAGCCACCGAAGTCGGCCCGAAGGCGGCCGCGCGAGCAATGGCTGGCGGAAGGAGGCTAGCGAGGAGCTAGCGAGGAAGCTCTTGTCTCTTCTGGAGCTCTGCCACTTAAGCCACGGCCTATTACTCGACGAAGCCGGAGGCGTTGTCTTTGATGAAGAGAGTGGCAAACTAGAAATGAGCTCAAGTTACGTTTGACGTCAACGCGCAAGGAAGCAATTTGTGGCACGCACCATATAAAGTGTGCATAACCAAATGCAGAGGTGTACACTTAAGACACGCGCAGGGTAGTTCAGCTTTCCCTTGGTCAAATATACTTTCGCTGAGTACCTAGGGGAGCAGTAATGGTAAGGAGGAGAGATCATAGAGAAAGAGAGAGGAAGAGAGTCACAGAGAAAAAGAGAGAGAGAGAGAGAGAGAGAAGAGTGAGGTAGAGAGAGAGAGAGAGAGAGAGAGAGAGAGAGAGAAAGAGTGAGAGAGATAGAGAGAGAGAGAGAGACGAAAGGTTACTAACGGATATGTCATTTCAGCTGTTTCGACCTCTTCTTTCATCTTTCAGATTTTTTTTATCATAATGGCGATCTTAATCGTCTTTGCATCTATCTCTCACTATCTCTCTCATTCCATTTTTTTCTCTATCTCTCTCACTCTCTTTGCCCTTTCTCTCTCTCTCTTTCTCTCTCTCTCTCTCTCTCTCTCTGACTGGCAAAAGCATATGATCTGATGCGACATTTCCCTCACTTTTCAGCAAAGACCAACACGTGATGAAAGAATTGGAGAGGGAGATCTGATCGAAAAAGCGAGCAAAAACTTCCAGAAGTCAACAGTGGCTGTGGAACAAACACAGTGACTTCGCTTTCTTTTTGGATTCTAACAATAAGCGAGTTGGTTTCTTTATGATCGAGTATAGAAAAACTTCTTTTGTGAATAAAACGATGAGTCACCCTTCTGCCTTCACATTTTACGTAAATTCAAATCTATACTTTGAATAAAAATTTCAATTGACGATTCGATGTCTGACAAAACACACGAGACCCAGCCTCCTGTCTTTTCGTAAATGCACTCGCTCTACTTTTATGATGAAATGCTCATTGTTTTGTTGTCTCAGTGAATCTTAGAGATATCAAGAGAAAAATAAGCACACAGCTTGAAGATCCGATGGAATAAGGAGGAAACGGAGATGATAGCGAAAGAGGGAGAGAGGGAAAGACAGACAAAAAGATAGACATATTGTCATAAAAATGAAAGACAAATAATGGAGAAAAACAGATGAAGGTAGAGAAAAGGCTACAAACACCGAGAATGACGTAGAGGTAGTTTCACATTTCAGTAAGCCATTCCAACCAGACGTTCACAACAGAGAGCAGTCAACATGCCGGAGCAGAGAATCCTCTGCTCTCTATCTATCTCTCCCCCTCTCACACACACACACACTCTCTCTCTCTCTCTCTCTTGCTTTCTCGTCTCTAGCAATAATGAGCAAGTATTGCCTTTCGGCGAGCGTCAAGGAGTGAGCGCCTTTGAACTTGAGAAGTCATGATAGTAAGGTGAATCTCTACTTTGCCAGCCCGAAGGAGATCCGAGGAATGTTTTCGTGGAAAGGGGAGAAAGCTTTCAGTTGAGAATGAACGGGTATCAAGGGGTATCCTATGGCTGGCCAAGGGGTGAGCATAGAAACCCAGCTAATAATGGCCATTCAGGAGTAAGAGGAGGACATTTATGGGCTTGAAAGGAAGGTGAGAGAAGAAGGTTGGCACTATTGGGGGAAGGGGAGTGAATTCTTAGCGACTAGAACGAAAAGGAAGAATAAAAGATTGTAAAGAAGCGTTGAGTGAGCAGAAAACGAGAGAGCGTGAGAGAAAAAAGAAATGATAGAGATAACGAGAGAGGGAAAGAAAGAGAAAAAAAGAGAGTTGGAAGAAGAGAGAGAGAGAGAGCGGGGAGAGAGAGAAATAAAGTAAAAGATGAGCCAGTGGCCACATGGCTGCAAGTACAATTGTTGTGAATGGCGACGCTAGAAAAGGAAGAATGGGAGGAAGTGTTCAGTAAAGTAGCTCACCGGAAGTATAGAAGTTATTGCTGCGCAAATTGCTAGAAATATAGTTTTTATTGGTTTTATAAAGAGAAAAATAAAGTTGGATGACTGCCGTTTATAAATGTCTAAGTTTTGAATTATCACTAAAATTTGCTGAAAGTTGAATACATATGTTCGCGCCAAAAAAGCTGTTTCAATGACAACACGCCTTCACGAAGGGCGCCTGGTATGGCAACTTTTTATGCATGAAATAACCTGCGCCCTTGTGCATTCCTCTTTCTCATTTCCTACCCTCTCTCTCTTTCTCTATCTCTCTCTCTCTCTCTTCTCATTCTCTCCTTTCTCTCACTCCTTCAAATATAATCTTCAAATCTTCTCTTTTGCAAAAGATCTACCTCTCTACTCTTTTCTCTCTGTGCTTCTTTCTCTTTGTCCTTCTCTCCTTCCCTTGCCCATGCATATTTTCAGAGAGAGAGAGAGAGAGAGAGAAACGCGGAGAGATAGAGAAAGAGAGATAGAGAAGAAAGAATAAGGAATTTAGAGTGGGCACGAATCGAGATGCCATGCATACACCTAGCGTTTACTGATGAGGGAGTGAGAGAGAGAGATAGAGAGAGAAAGAGAGAGAGAGAGAAAGAGAGAGAGAGAGAGATGAAACCAGCTTTCGGCAACAACACAACGCAATCGCCGAGGTGGGTTCGGCTGGATTGTGTGTTTTGTAGTAAGAACGGCGCATCACTCAGTTATCGGCGGATTTTGCGCGATGTTAACTATAAACCAATAATAAGAACAGAAATATAGATAGATAAATCAGGGCAATATAGTTAAAAAAGATAATTAATACCTGAGCTCTAAACAGAATGAACTTGATGAATAATAATCGGGAGTATGTCAACTGAGCAGCGGTCAATTGAGCAGCGGACAACTGAGCAGCGGACAACTGAGCAGCGGTCGATTGCGCGGCGGTCAATTGCGCAGCAGGCTCTAATTGCCTTCAATTTTAATATTTTCGGTTATTTTAAAAACCAACCTAGCTTGTCGAACTTTTGACGTTTATTATAATTTGAATACAAATTAAATCTTAAGTTTTCCAGAAAAAAAATTGATTTATTCAACAGAATGACAGTTGATCTGAAATAATCTGTCAGAAGGGAAAAGAACAATTTTGCAGCTAAACAAATAAAGGAATGGAAAGATAAAGCATGAGAAAGTAGAAATATTTCGGTGCCTATGGTCAACTTTTCCATAATATTTCACGTGCCAATTTGCACTGCACAGCGCCTTGAAATGGTCCAGCTCATTTTGGCCCAAGGGACTATTCCGAACCGCGAGGAATTTTGTCTACATTCTCTTTTTTACGTTATTTACATACTTCTGCACGTCTTCCGGTGGAACAAGCGTCAGGGCCATGCATCCCTGGGTGAAGAACTTGTACTGCGGGTCATTGTACATATTAGTTAGCTGCTTGGCCTGTGAACACTGGCCAATAACTGAGCTTCTACTCAATTAGAACAAATTGGTTGTGTATTTTTTTTAACATCGCATCATCTTAGAAAATTAGTAATTCAGATACAGAGCTGCAATTTGCTTGCACAAGTCCTTCTAGTCAAAGCTTAAACTATTCCGCTGTTCGGAATGGTCCCTTGGGCCAAAATGAGCTGGACCATTTCAAGGCGCTGTGCAGTGAAAATTCGCACGTGAAATATTATGGAAAAGTTGACCGTGGGCACCAAAATATTTCTACTTTCTCACGCTTTATCATTCCTTTATTTGTTTAGCTGCAAAATTGTTCTTTTCCCTTCTGACAGATTATTTCAGATCAACTGTCATTCTGTTGAATAAATCAATTTTTTTCTGGAAAACTTAAGATTTAATTTGTATTCAAATTATAATAAACGTCAAAAGTTCGACAAAATAGCAAGGTTGGTTTTTACAATAATAGAAAATAATAAAATTGAAGGCAATTAGAGCCTGCTGCGCAATTGACCGCTGCGCAATCGACCGCTGCTCAGTTGTCCGCTGCTCAGTTGTCCGCTGCTCAATTGACCGCTGCTCAGTTGACATACTCCCTAATAATCAGACAAAACAGTACGAACAATAAGCTAGTGCGCAGTCCATAGAGAGTCAGAATGCCAGGTAGAAAATGTAGGAGCCATAGTAAATGAAAGTAAATCCCTTGTTGCCCAATCTCTTTGTTCCCACAGCGACGCATGAAGCACAATATCTTTCTCCCTTTTTCCCTTCTGAATGCTCCCATTCTCCCGCTACATCTCTAGCTGATAGCGAGACATCACAGCACAAGAACCAGATCCATACCTGAGAGCGCATTGTAGTAAGATAAGAAGAGAATAAAAGGGCTTCAGTCAAAGACGCCAACTCACAATCAGACAGCCTCACTCTTCCGCTCATCCCCTTTTTGCAGAAATTACGAAAACAGAAAAAAAAAAATGTTTTTGCTATCTAGTATCGCTAAGAGCGGGCTAACATTCTCCAGTTTCATTTAGTGCCATGGGGAGGATGATAAAAGATATGAATTAACAGAGAACAATTATGCGCCAAAATGTAAATAAAATACAACTTTCCTCAGGCATCCATCAGCATGCAAATATCTCCCACGTTCTCTTCTTATCTTTTCTCTCTCTCTCTCCCTCTTTCTCTCTCTCATTCAACCAAATACAAGACGCCTATGTTAATCTAATCGCTCTTTCAATATGCAACGCATTTGGTATAAAAAGTAACTCGTTCTTCTTCATCAAGGCCACAGAGCATAATCAAGACATAATACGATTATATTCTACAGATGAAATAATACGTCAGTCATGACTAGTTTTTGCACCGAAAGGAATGGTGCAGATGGCAAAAATTAAACGCTCCGACGCGGACTATAAAAATGGAGATAGCTGGATCAACATACCAGAAAAGAAGGAAATGATGAGAATCAGAAGGAGAGAATACTAGAGTCAGGGGAGGGAAACGCCCAGGCACGGAGGCTGGATGATATCAACCAAGTGGAAATGAAAAGAAAGACAGAGCGAGAGAGAGAGAGAGTGAGAAAAGTAAGAGAGAAAGAGAGAGAGAGAGTGAGAAAAGTAAGAGAGAAAGAGAGAGAGAGAGTGAGAAAAGTAAGAGAGAAAGAGAGAGAGAGAGAGAAGCAGAGAAACTCAGTCAACGGTTGAGCAATGTAGAGTACGTTTTGTCGGCGAAGGTGGTGATAAGGGAAACAAGTGCGCAAGCAGTGAAGGAGTTGATGTTTCTTTCTTTCTCGTACTCATTCTCACTCTCTCTCTCTCTCTCGCTTGCTCTCTCATCCACATGCGAGGGCGTGTGCAGGTGAGCCAAGGGTCTGCCAGGTCGAGACGCGGCAAAATCCGCTTAGTGCAAACCCTTGCGCACCCGGAGTTCTCTTTTCCTCTGTTCTCACTCGCTCTCTTTATCTGCCTCTCACTCTGGCACTCTCTTTCTGCTTATCTCTCTCTCTCTTTTTCTCTCTCACCCATCGACCTCCAGAAGCTCTGAATCACGCGTGTATGTGTTTGTGCATGAAAGTTCGCGTTGTTGAAGTGCCAAGTGAAGAGGCCGTAGTCTCAGAGTAGAGAGACTGAGATGAAGAGAAAGAACGATGGATGGGTAAGAAGGAAGAAAAAAGGAAACGAGAATCACAGATAGACATACTGAAATAGGAGAAATGAAGGTAATATTGCATCCCACAAGCGCGCATAAGTAAACATACAAAAAAGTATGAAGGAAAAGTGAATTTTTTTGGAAAGAAGTTGTACATTCGCAACGCAATCAAAAATTTCCGTGTATTTCTCTGTTAAGGGGGATAGTTGTCTACCGTACTTTTCCATGTAATCAGCGGGTGT